>VZRJ01002460.1:329760-565197 GCA_013397565.1 Ptilonorhynchus violaceus
GTTCCCTGAATGCTCCCGAAGTGCTGATTTGACAAGGCTTTCATTAAGGCTCCTGGGTCTGAAGATTGGGAGCTGGAGCTCTCATGGCACATGACCCATCTCTTCTGAGCACTGAGCACAGTGCTTAATGCACGGGGAAGGGAAAAAATAATCAAGGAATGTGCGTGGAGGCTTGGGGTTAAGTGCCAGGAGCTGCAGAGTTTGGATGCTCATTTTCACAGTGAGCCATCACCCTAATGGACATTGATACTAACGATGGAGGAACCCCCGTGGTTACCTGGTTTGTGCAGGGCTTTCAGACTCCAGGCACTGCCTGCCTTTCAGAAGTGCCTTTCAGGAACTCTGTGTACACATCCCAGGTCATTTCAATCAGCCGGTCCTGATTCGTTTCTAAGACTGTTGTTGATGACAGGGAAATTTGGTTACCTTGTTCCCAGAGTTGAATTGGGCAGGGAGCAATGTTACTGCTGTGTTTAAAGAGTGTGCTGTTTTTGTTTAGGTAGGAAATTTTGGAGGAGCACAAACTACTTGCTCTGGGTGAAACATTCTGGCTTTGTAGTTATGCCTCAGGTTTTCTCCTAATTTATGACAGAGGTAACCGAGACTAAAATCAGCCGTTTTTTACCATTGGATTCTTTAGCAAAATCAGAATAATCAGCCTTCATTCATGCCTGCAGATACAAGAGAACTGACCCACTTAAAAATGGTTGTGTCCAGAGGATATTTTGCATTCCCCTCTTAATTCCTGGAGGTGTTAATGAGGGTATTTCTGTGTTTCGGTACCTAGTCTAGATGACAACGTTACAGAATTGTGTTGGAGATGAAATCAATGTAAAAACGCCTTAAAAATAAATAATCATAGAATTATTTGGGTTGGAAAAGACCTCTTGAGGCTGGATGGCCTCAGGTGGCTTCCTGTTATGCTGAGGGACCAGGTGAATGAATTGGTTGCATCCCTGCAAGGCAAAGGGTGGGAAGAGATCAGTTCTCCTCTCCTCTTGCCATCTCCTACCTGTATCTCTCTCTCCCTCTTCCCCCGTTCCCTTATCCCAAGGGAGAGCAGTGCTGTGTGTGGGTGATTCCAGGCTGGGTGGTGCCGGTCACACCTGGGTGAAGTCTTAAAGCAAAAGGATGTGACAAGTGCA
Organism: Ptilonorhynchus violaceus; assembly: GCA_013397565.1. Classification (NCBI taxonomy): domain Eukaryota; kingdom Metazoa; phylum Chordata; class Aves; order Passeriformes; family Ptilonorhynchidae; genus Ptilonorhynchus; species Ptilonorhynchus violaceus. The sequence goes on from VZRJ01002460.1 coordinate 330,906, forward strand.
AGTGGAGCTGATAAATTTGCTGCTGTTCCTTATCTACATAATGTGATTGCAATTGATAGGTAACACTACCAAGATAGAGCAGAGTCGCTTCCCATTATCAGCACACCTCTCCTTTTTATCCCTTTTTTTTTTCTTATTTTAAATACTCCAGTGCAAGCTAAATATTGACTTTGACTGAAGAGAGGTAATTAATCCCAGTACTTATGAGTAGATCATTTGCTGCTGGATGGGTACCTGAGGCTGCTGTACTCAGGGAGTCAGGGCAGGCTGATCCAGGTTTGTGGCACGGTGGTCTCTGTGCTGTGTGTTGGGATCAAATTTCTCTTCTGATCTTGGGCAGTTTGAATTGGAAGCAGGAAGCCACAGCAGTGGGATCTCAGAAGAGTGTGTTTGTTTCCATAATGTTGTGTTTGGGGTGAACACAGCTGAACCTACAGTGTGGGAGTGCCTCAGTATTTGGTGGTGACCCTCCTGCCAGGCAGAGTGTTTTACTCAGCTTCCTGAGCCTGCAGTGGGTTGATGGAGGGCATTTCTGCAAGATTTTGCATAATTTGAAAAAAACCCTTAAGTCTAATAGCACCCACTCACCCTTCTGCACACACTGGTGGTTTTTCTCCCACAGCATCCCACATCCACCTCTTCCACCCTTAGTTCCCACAGCCAGCTTGGAGTCGTAGCCAGTTTCAAGAAGTGAAAAGCAACTCCCAAACCACCCACTGCTTTTTTTATTGTTAGAAAGATAACAGTTAATTAAGGACTAGAGAAACCCGAGGGGAATGGTGTGCACGTCTGTGCTCAAAGGATGTTGGGAAGCAAAGTGTCCCTTGGACAGTGAGACAGCTTCTGGCACATGAACTTGCTTGTTTGATTGAGAGAATACAGGTAGGTAATTCCTGGAAACCTTGAATGGCAGCAGGAAGGATAATAGTTGCATTGTACTGAAATTCAGTGTGATTGAATAGAAAAAACTGTAAGGGAAATGTTCAGGTGAGAACCTAAAGCATGTGTTCAGGCCTTTCTCTGTTTTTCTTTTCTCTGCTTTTTCTAATCAAGGAGTGCTCATTCATGCAGAGTTGGGTGTGCAAGGATTAAAGTCTGTGTGTTGGCCCTTTCTGGGGTCAAGACCAAAAAAACTGGAGCATAACCTTCTCTTAGAAATGAGATCAGGGTGGTTTGGGCAGCCTGGAAAACCAGGGTGCGCCAACTATTGTGAAGACAATTAAAAAACGTGGAATATATTAAATTACGTAGCTCACGTGGGCTAAACATTAGCTTGAAGGTTGCACTTGTTCAGTTTTATTTTTTAAAAAAGTGAGGTAATTGAGGGCTATAAGATCAATCAACAGCTTAAAGGAGCATCTACTAAAAGTATGCAAGAGCTATGCACATTCTCCTACAGACATCACACTTCCTTCCAGCATCTGTTCATCAGCCTGGTGTAAATTCACATGGATGGGACCACAGAGCACTGCTGATCCAGAAGTGTCTTTTCAGCACCTGTATTCTTTGATGGACAGTTGCTTATAACTTCTGGTTTCCATGAAAATCCTCTCTGTATAATGTTTTCCTTGAACACTTCCCTATTTGAGGCAGGTGTATGGAAGGCAGTGCCTGAGCTCTGAAGTTGGTATTTCATTATATTTGTGGCTGCACCATTAGGAAATCAGATCAACAGCTCTTGCTGCACTTTGCTTTCTTTCTGGGCTGAATTTGCATTATTTTGTGATCCAGTTCAAACTGCAGAACTCTGCTGCTGTGAGAACAGAGGACTGTTTGAAGTTTTAAGTAAGAAATTTGTTTGAAGATGTCTTTAGCCCCATTTGGCTTTTTTTCAGGGGGCCCACAGAAGAATTCAAAGCAAACAGTCATTTTTATAAAAAAATGCCATTAAAGCAGTGAGTAGATTTTTTTTAAAATGTGGTTTTTACTTGCTTTATTTTGGAAGTACTTAATGGGAATCTGTCTTTGTAGGGTAGGCAGTAGAGTGTGTTCCCAACCCTGGGGATCTTGGGGAAGGTTCAGAAACCAGAAACAGCCTGAGCCTTTTGCTTAGGGGCACAGGAGCAGGGACAACGCTCAACCCCCGTGCTGTTCTCACATCCAGTCTGGTTCACAAGGATGTAAATAGTTCAGCAAGACGAATGAAAATGTGGGGATTCAACCGTTTCCTGTCAAAATGCTGCTTTATCAGAATGGAAATATTTTGTGAGAACATGTCAGTTTTGACAAATTGTTTTGATGGGTGAAGTCTAAACAAATTGTTTTAGCATTCTATGTTATTTTGATATAAAGACATCTCATTTCGACTCCATCATTTAGACCTTTATAACATAGTTACAACATTTATATGTTAATATTTCTGTAACTTATAAATATTGCATCGAATGTGTGACAACTTTAAAATTAAAAGAAAATGTCAATATTGTAAGCTTTCTATAGTTTTGCAATATGGTGTTTGGCTTTTAAAAAGCTGCATAGCTTATCACAGAGTCACAGAATGGTTTGGGTTGGAAGGGACCTTAAAGATCATCTCAATCCACCCCCCTGCCATGGGCAGGGACACCTTCCACTATCCCAGGTTGCTCCAAGCCCTGTCCAGCTTTGGTTTTCCTGGTTGGGTGACCTGTAGCAGATCCCCAGTATGATGTCACCTGTCCCTGCTGGATGGAGTGGCTGGAATTCCTTTGTGGTGCCCTTCAGGTGCTCTCCTGCTGGTCTGCGATCCTTCTCCAGGCTCTGGGCATCTCTTACTGGCACCAGCAGCTTTGGTTTAGTATATCTTAAATATATATTTATAGCACCTATGTATAAACTTTGGAACATCCTGAATAATTTGTTTCGAAAACTAATTTTTTTTTTCTGAAATCCTGATATTTTAGTTTATTTCACAGTGGAGTGAGAAGAATTGCCCAGGTCCTGTCCACCTATAATTCCTCTTGTTAACTATTTTTGTTCATTCCCGTCCTAGGAAGGAGTTAAATTTTTAATGATAAAAATAGTTTCCGCACTGAGGGTGTTGTCACTTAGCAGATTAATCCAAAAGATCTTAAACCATTTTATAAAGCTGTTTAGGTTGCTGTTCTTCACATATGAGAAAATTAAAACTCTGCTGTTCAGAGGTTGATGGGTTCCAGTGGGGATTCTCCAGTCGAGGTGTCGACAGGTTGCTGGTGATCCTGGGTTATTAAAGAAAAGAAACCCAACGTGAAGAGTGTTTTGTTGTTTTCTTTTTTTTTAAACTATGGACAAAAATGAGCATAATTGGATATTATTGCATGTTGAGCATGGGTATCCATGGGGCACACTGAGGTGTTTCCAAGGAGTAGCTTATTTAGGTGCTGTATGCCTGCAAGTTATTTGTGCTGCTATTCCTTTATTTTACCAAATGCAGCACTTCAGATCCATGAGTCTTGTTCTTGTCAATCAAGTGGGAGTCTTGGGGGGGAAAAACCAGTCATGAAAAGTAAAAAAAGAAAAGCATGTTCTTTCCATTGTCTTCTTGGTCTTTCAGATTTCAAGGTTTTTCGTGCACTTTGCAGTGTCCTGTTCTTGGCAAAAATAAAAAAAGAAAATGGGAATTTTCATGTAAACCCATGACCTGAGAGGAGTGCCTTCAGACAAACAGCAGCTACTGGGAAGCTAGATGAAATCCCAAGAGTTGCTAATGTGATAAGAGCATCTCATATTCACTGAATGGAGTGCCCGTGCCTCAGTGCTGTCACGGGACTGCGAATGTGCTTTTAATCTCTTATTTCTCTGGAGAGGCAGATAAATCTGAACCCATTATGTGCCGAGGCTGAGGCAGGGCACAGAGATTTGCAGGCTTGCAGGCAATGAAGCTGCTGTCCTGGCTCTTGGGCATGTGTTCAGTGGGATTGGAAGGGATGTGGTGATGCAGGGTGTGCATTGCTCTGGCCTTTTCCAGCTGCTCTTGGAGTGGCTTTCGTGGTCAGCCAACATTGCGAGGGGAAAGGGCTGGGTTTGAGCACCTGATGGGGAAACCCTGGTGTCCAGATGATAAATACTAAAGGTACTTTGCACATCAGCCATTGATGTCTCACTTATGCCTCAGGTGCTGCTGTGGTGTCCAGGCTGGGAGCAGCAAGGTCCAGCCACATCCCAGAGTCTCCAGGCACAGCTTGGGAAAATTAGATGAAGGAGTAAAAGTGAGAAAATAGCAGGGGGTTAGAAGGGGAGAGAGGTGTGGGAGTCAGAGAGGTTGTGAGCAAGGTGAATCAAGCAGAGAAAAGTGGGAAGAATTCGAGGGATATTGGATATGATCCATTTTTTGATGGAGTTCAGCCCTGTGGAGGGGAGCTCAGTTTTATAACCTGACTCTTAATTCGGAAAGGTCCTTTTTCTTTCTAATTTAAGAATTCTCTGTAATATTTGCCGAACTGGAAGGTGCTCTCTGAAGTAAGTATTTTTCATGGAAGGAGGCAGTGAGCTGCAGGGACTTGGTTTTTACTTTTCCAGGTGTGGATAATTTCACCGAGCTCTGTCAGGAGGAGGCAAAGCCTGGGCTCGGTCCGGGAATTGGTGCATCACTACAGCTGCTCCTCAGGAACTGGGGAGGGAAATGTGGCATCTTCCTCAGGTCTTTCTGTAGTGGTTTAGATTCAGAGGGATTTTCCTCTGTGTGCAGTTAGTCCGGAATGAGCACAGTCTGGAGCAGAGCTGCTGGCTGTGTGGTGGGTACACCCTGGCCCGGCAATGTGCGGATCTGGCCTCTGTTTTGGGCTGCTTTGCTCTGGGGCAGGTGGTTCTGTGCCGTTTTTATGGCAGGAAGATGCTTTGAAGCCTTTGGCCTTGGAGCTGCAGAGGTGTGAGAACAACCACCCGCTCTGGGATGAACTGAACCCGATCCAAGGGAAAGAGGCACGTCTGTGTGCACAGGCTGCGGCTCAGGCAGGGCTGGGGTGTTGCCTGCTAAACGTGGGAAGGGAAGCAGTTGTGAGAGCGTTGGCATTTCGGGAGCAGTGCTTTGTGCAGTGCCTGCCTGGTGTTTGTGCTGTGCCTGATCTGGTGCAGGCTCTGACTGATGCTCTTTCCACGGTGAGGGTGTTGCTAATACCTGTCTCCTCTCTGGGTTGTCTGATGTTTAATTGTTCTGTTCAGCTCACAGTGTGGCCTTTGCATCAGTGGGATCACTAAACAAAGTCTTTTTTTTCCCTGTTGCCGTAGAATCACAGAGTCCTAGAATGGTTTGGGTTGGAAGGGACCTTAAACATCATCCAGTTCCAACCCCACTGCTGTGAGCAGGGACACATTTCACTAGTCCAGGTTGTTCAGTGCCCCATTCAACCTGGCCATGTCTCTGTTTCTCTTGAATCATTGCATTTTACCCTGATAAATGTAATGGCAGTTGGCCCCAGGGTCTCAGACCATGGCACAGTCTCATGTTGGTCCCTCCTGTGCACGGGACACTAAGATGGGTTTGTTGCTCATAACAATATTGGGACTTCTGATCAAGCTTTGTCCTTATAGAGCATCCAGGTCTCCTGCTCTGGATGACCAGTCATGGATATCTGAGCCCCGTGGACCACTCCTGACTCAATGAAATTATTTAAGGGAGGAAAAAATGTTTCGAAAGCAGGAATGCTGGTGGAGTTTAGGTCGCCATGGAGCAGGTTCCTTTGTCCTTGCCATCTTCCCATCCCACCAGCTGGCCAGCCAGCTGCACAAAAAAAGCAGAATTCTCCCAGCCTGTCTGCAGTAGGAGAGGTTCAGTCCAGTCTTTTCCTGTAGCTAACAAGAGAAAGTGGGAATTGTTGAAAGTTCGCTACTTCAGTCCACAGGTGCTGAGTCTGATGTGCCAGAGGAGCAGCACCATTTCTGGAGATGGATGCACAGGCTGGGCACCCATGCGTTGCACTGACAGCTATTCCCAGTTGCCCAGCAGATTTGTGTAACATTTTGCTTGCTCCTCAAAGGCTTTAGCAGATGATGATTCAGTTTCACTTCATTACTACTGAAAATTAATGTTTGCATTGTGGTGGCTTGAATTGCAGAACTGAGGAGGTTGATGGTGCTCTATAGGCACAGAAGAAGGTACAAATCCCTGTTCCTAAAACTTCCAGTGCAATTTCTTGTCTCCCAGAGGTTTTCAGAGTCGCTTTATCTCTGTCACTAAAGCAGAATAAAATCAAGGAAAACCTTAGAAATTAGATTTGTATGGGGAGGAAGGCTCTGAAACCACCCAGAAACTGAGAATAGCTCGGGGTTTTTTTCGTCTGAGCCTGTTCTGTGTGAAAACAGAGGTCACCTTGGCACTTTGGGACTTCAGAAGCCTCTAATCCAGATTTGAATGCGGAGAGAGGCATCACCTTATGTAGATGTCAAACCGTGAGGTGCAAGTGTTTTAAAAAAGGAGAAGGGATTTTTTTCTTCCTGAAAGACACTAGAAGGGAGACTGACTGACAGACAGCAAGATCTGTGAATCAGGCACTGTTACGACATCTCAAATTGGGCATCTGGAAGTGGAAGCCCCTGAAATCTGTTAATCTGTTGTCAACTTCGAAAATCCTATTTTCCCACCACCACCACCCCTCCTCCCCCCACTCCTGCCAGCTTTGAAAGTTCGAACTGTGTTCTTTTTATCACATTTGTCATTCCTTAGGAGTGAAGCTCTGGCATTCAGAGTTTGGCTGACAACTTTGTGGGAATGAGCCAAAATCGAGTTCAACTTGCACCTTTCTGTGCTGCACCCAGTGCTGTTCTTGGGGAGAGGCAGAAGTCTGAACTAGAGGGACTCCAGTCTCATTCATTACAACAATTGCTGTCTCCTCACTGATGCCAAAATTAAGCTTGTTTTCTTTATCCTGATGTAGGTGGACAGGAACTGATGAGGTTTACGCAGCAGGACTGTTGAGAGAGAGTCACATCTAAACCGTTTCTTCTCAGGGCTGTTCTTTCATCTTAAATAATGCAAAGGTCATAAATCTTACGGAAATCATGCAAAATCAGTGCTGCAAAAGACTTAGAATGGTTCCAGGCAAGTTCAGGTGTTATTTTATGGAGGCTCAAGTCCAGCGCTGTGAGGTTTGATAATTTTAAATACATTTAAATGCACTTTTAAAAGTCATTTAGATCTATAGACTGGATATATAGCTCAAGCTGGGAGAACTGGCTTTTGGGGAAGGAGCACAGCTCAGAAATGAGGTCGAGGTAAGGTGCACTGAGCATGGCTTCTGTCTTTATCCATGCCCCACTGTATGGATTGCCATGGGGTAATGGTCTTTAAACCATATTTCCAGTTGTTTATTCAGAGGAAATGTTTAAATTTTCAAATGCTTGTGATTTTTCCCTTCTAGAGGTGTTGCTAAGTTAGCAACATAACTATGTCTCTGATGATTTTGTCACGTATAAGTAAGATTTTTTTTTTTGGAGAAAACAAAATTTTCCATGTAATTTAATTCCCATTTACAGGCAGGTGGAGTTAAAGTCTGATTTCTGAGTTTCTGGTTGCAAATGCACAATGCATTTGAAGAGGCATGTACATCCCTGAAGCTGAGCTTTGCTTAGTTACTGTCTTCATGTGCCCACTGATTTCAACCAGCACTGAATCCTAGAGGCAAAATTTATATATTTCAGTTCAAATCTTACAAAACTGTCTGGATACACATCCTAAAGTAATGCAGGTTCACAGTGTTTAGCTCAGAAATTATTCGGTTTTTTCTAAATGAAACAGAAGTTCCTGATAAATTCTTTTAAGTCTTTCTTCTTGCAAGTGTATTGACTCAGCAGCTGATACATGATGTTCCCAGGGCTGATTTTTCTGCTCTGTTGGAAAAGCACCTGGAGTTCCTGGTCTCCTGTCAAGGAATTGAAAGTTTGCACAGCTTCTTTTTTTCCCAGAGGTCATTAGTGAACACACAAAGAGACTTTATAAATCACATCTGAGCCCAGGTGATGAGCAGGAAATGAGTGGTTACACAAGCGGTGGCCAATTTTGAATGGGGGAGATGGGGATGATAAGCCACGGTGGTGTAAATCACTGGCAGTGGCTACAGTGGAGCAACACCTTCCCTTATTTTGGGATTGAAACATGGTGCACAGGTTGCCCAAGGACCTGGATGACAAACCAGCTTTTCTCCTGGTCTGAATTGCAATTGCATCCAAAACCTTAGAGCTGGTAAACCCCAAGGAGGTGTTTCTAAAATGATTGAATCACAGGATGGTTTGGGTTGGAAGGGACCTTAAAGATCATCTGGTTCCAACCCACTGCTGTGGGCAGGGACACCTTCCCCTGAACCAGGTTGCTCCAAGCTGTGTCCAGCCTGCTCTTGGACACTTCCAGGGATGGGGCAGCCACAGCTTCCCTGGGCAGCCTGTGCCAGGGCCTCACCCCTCTAATAATGAAGTTTCTTCTTCGTAAATGCATCGAGTGCATTCTGTGATAACACCCGTGGGAAGCCACTGCAGTCTGCTGTGCTGAGCATTTCTTTTCTCTCCTCCCCTTCCCCAGCAATCAAAGAGAAATACATGGACTGGACGGAGTTTCTGATCCGCGACCTGACCGGCGCCAGGACGGCTCCCGCGAATTTGCTGGAAGGTGTATGTATTAGATTGCACTTCCTCTCTTCCTCGGTGTGCAGGGCTGTGTGCTTGCAGTGTCTGTGTGCCAGCAGTGGGCAAAAACCCTGCCCTGCCCAAAAACCCGTGGCAAGGTTGCCTGGGCTCCGCTGGCTCTGTTTCAGAACCAGTGGTGGGGAGTTTGTCTTGCCTTTCAGTTCTTTAGAAAGCTGCGTGCTCCAAAAAAGCCGGGTGGGGAAGGAGAGTGTGGAGGGGATCCATAGGAGGGAGAGCTCAGCCCTTCAGTGCCCCATTAGATCCACCAAAGGAGTGACCTGAGCTGTCAGGTCATCCCTGCCCCATCCCTGGAAATGGGCGAGGCCAGGTTGGACGGGGCTTGGAGCAACCTGGGATAGTGGAAGGTGTCCCTGCCCATGGCAGGGGTTGGAATGAGATGGGCTTTAAGGTCCCTTCCAACCCAAACCATTCTGTGATCCTGTGACCCAGGCTGGAGAGGGGGTGTAGCAGGTTGATGGGGAACACTGTCAGGCTTATCTGTATATGGAAAGAGCTCCCCCAAGGACATTCCCTCCACCTAAATCCAGCAGCCACGTTTAGCAGGGAAGCTGAGTGAGGTGGCCTCAGTCATTGGTGGTCAGAAGAGCAGAAGGGTCCATTTTCTAGATGCACCCATATGGCCAAGAGCCCACTGTGTGCAGCGTATCCACAGGCTGACTTGCACTTGGAGCAGCCTCAGTGTGCCTTGAGATCCTGGACAAAAATCCCACAAATTCACCTTGTAACTGTGGGAGAAGGGCAGCTTTTCCATCAAGCCCTGCCTTGCTCTCACGTTGGTGCTGTAGGGACATTTGGAGAGGAGACAGATGGTCCTGCAGGAGCCCCTCATTCTTTCCGCCCCTCTGTATTTAGGGGGCAGAGTGAAGTCATGCAGGTGGTTGGCCTTTGTGGAAGTGCTCATGTTGGCTTTTGGGGAGCCAGTGCACTGGTTTTGGTCATTTTGTCCCTGGTCACTCCCACCAGCCACAGCTGCATCCTTTTTCCACAAGCCCATGGACTATGAGGTGCCTGGCAGGGAAAATCAGCAGTGTACCAATTAGGGGTTTTTTCCTCCCCACTCTGAGACGTGAACAGCCCTCGCAGACCCAAAACAATCCACGTCCTCAGGCCTGCTGCATCCCCATTCCTGGACCACTCCCAGGTGGCATATGCAGGAATCTGATGGTGTCCAACCCCCATCTCTGGTGTGTGCCAAACCTCTCCTTTCTGCAGGCAGGGGAGAGAGGCAGCCGGAGGCAGAAAGGCAGAGAGAGAAAACACTGTGTTGGCTTGAAACAGTTTCTGACCCTTCTCTGGTGTTTCATGTGCTCAGTGCTGTCTGTGTCGTGCAATGTGTGTTGGCCCCTGTTGACAGATTTGCTGTTCATGAGTGCTGCAGATTGTTGTTAGACTGTTAAATCAATATGTAGTGCTACTTCTAAAATCTTTTTTTTTACGTGCTGGCTATGCATATGAAGGGTTCTTGCATTATGGTAAATGTTAATATTTCATGCAAGCTGATTATTTATCCTAGCCATTCAGTTCTCACGGGGTAAGTGACAACCCATTGGCTTAAAATTTAGCACACAAATCAGAGGAGCAATATTCACTTTGATACAGCCAGGGATTTATTGTAATAAGTTAAATCATTACACCATCATTTCATATTAAAGGATATTTTGTTGCAATGAAGCAGTTGTTTGAGAGGGGGGAAAAAATCCACATTAAAGTGGATTTCTATTGTATTATTTGATTCTGACACTGCATTTTGCCATGAAATAATATTTGAAGAGATTATACAGATGCTTGCAGCTTGCACTGTAGAAAAGTAGCTTATTATGGCAAATATATTGTTCTGAGAAATATCTATTAATCATAAAGCTGTTTAAAACTGTACATGTGATAAGCTTTTTAGTTAATTTTAATTGTATTTTTTTTACCATATTCTCATTCTCTTGCCTGCTCTTGTTTTTGGATTAAGAGAGATGTATGAAAATGAGTCGCATCCAAAAATTTGAATATTTTTCCAATATTCAGTAGGAAAAAGAACTTTTTGAAAAATAAGGGTTTCTCCTTATTTTGTTCTGTAGCCACTGCTAGAAAGAACCATCCTGGACTGACTCTTGATTTACAGAATTAATATTTTAAAAAGTAATGTGAGATGTTTATATGGTTTAATTAAGTAAAAGTGGGACAAACACACAGGGAAAAAAAAGAAGTCCTTGTTCTTAATGTATTTTGCCTTTCCTTAACATCTCCTTTGGGGACCAAAGCTTCCAGGTCTTGGGGTCATTTTAATGCTGCTCTTAAAGCCCCGGAATCGAGACATTGCATAAGAATTCAAACTTGTATTTAATAAAAAATAAGAAATCCAACTATTATGTTAAAGCTTGAGACCAGGGAGATGCTCAGAGCCACAAAACAACAACACTGAGCCCCAGAGGTGTTGTTCTGCAGAGCTTCTCATGGTTTTTTAATGCCTGTGCTCGGCAGCTTTGCAGGTGGAAAGTTGCACTCGTGTGTAAGTGACTGCAAAACTGGAATCCCCAAAAAATGCCGTGTGTAAGCCGATAACCTCAGTCACTGGGATTTCTTGGGCATGGTGGCTTGACCCAACAAACCCCGTGTGCCTTGGGCTTGGATCCAAGCCTGCTGTTGGCTTCAAGCTCTGGAATAACCCCCCCAGATTTGTGCATCCATGGATGTGGGGGATAATTTGCTCTCCGTGCCAGTAGGAATGAGATAAAGCCTTTGGTGGAAGAGATCAGTACACAGACTGAAATTCTGGATCATGCCCAAAGTAGTCATTTTTTAGGTAAATGTTAGGGTCCAGTCCTGTGATTGGTTCTTACCAGCTGCAATCAATGAGAATTTGGTTTGAAATCCTCCAATAGAACTGGACTCTGAGTAGTTCAGGAGCATCCCAAGTGGATGTGCCTTAGGAGCTGCTCCACCTTTTATTATTCTTTTTTTGTTGTTGTTGATGATGTCGGTTGAGAAATTAGCACAACTGTTGTTTTCTGTTTTACTTCTGAATTTGCACTTGGAAGACATTGGGTAAAATAGAAGAAGAACAGACTGTTTGCTGATCGCTTGGATGATGGTGTGAAAAACAAAAATAATCTTCTGCTGTCATCTGTTTCCTTGAGAAGTCTTCAAATAAAGTTTAAAATAAGGAGTTTTGCTTCTATTCAAACAGCCTCTGCGAGGAAAAAACCCTGTAGACCTCATTACAGTTGATTCCTTAATAGAGCTGCAGGATTCCCAGAATCCCTTTCAGTACTGGATAGTTAGTGTGGTTGAAAATGTTGGAGGAAGATTACGCCTTCGCTATGTGGGATTGGAGGAGACTGAATCCTATGACCAGTGGTTGTTTTACTTGGATTGCAGACTTCGACCAGTCGGTTGGTGTCAAGAAAATAAATACAGAATGGACCCACCTGCAGGTAAAGAACCTCCTCAGGACATTGTCTCAACAGTTCACTGATGTTTTTGAGATGCTTGTGCAGCCCGTGTGTCCTTCTCCAGCATTCACATTGCTTTGTTAGTGGTTTCTGGCTATGGCACAAATGGCAGGTGAGAGCCATCAAATTTGGGTTCAGAGGGGGTCAGGTGAACTGTATTATTTATCAAATAAATTCAGTTGAAGTCTTTGCAAGTCTGTCAGACCATATTAAACATCAGGAGATTACAGATTGGAGAAGCAGCTCACTAGGGTTGAGTTCAGTGTTCAAACCAGCTTGAATGGAGAGGGATTGAGACTGCAGTTAAGCCAGTCTGGGATCACAAACTGATCCACCTTTTCCTGTGTAGGTGAACAACTTGTCCAGGTCAGTGCCCCGTTTTCCTTGTGCTGTGGGTGAAGTTTTTCCATGAGTATTAAATTGCCCTCCTTTGGGGAGGTGTTTCTTATGTGGCTTCTGTCCATCACACCTGATGAGGAGAGTTTACCCCAATAAGTTCAATTCTCCTGCTCAAAAGTTTGTCTGGGACTTGGGTCTCAAGTGCTTTTTGGAAACCTGTGTTTTTCTTTGCTGATAGGTAGGAATCCATGTCCCCCATCACTTCCAAATTAGATATGAATGCTGGAGAGCATGAATATCACTCACTCTGTTATTTTACAGACTCTTTGTGTCACAGAGAAAAAACTTTTTCGTGGACCGTCTCTGAACCCTCTTGGCCTGTGTAGGTTTGGTGAATATAGAAATGGCCCAGAGGAGATTTGTGCTTCCTCTTTGTTTATTCCATTCACTTTCTATTCTTTCCCTTTTTTTACCCAGTTGTGCATCCTTCTCTGTGGATTCCCCACCCCTCCTGCCTTTCTTTTTATTTCCATTTTTTTTCAGCTGTCTTGTCTCTGAACTTGTTATTGGACTCTTTATTTCCTGAAGTTGTTTATGTTTCTTCTACTCTCTCCTTGATATAACTGCTTTTAAAATGTCTGTCTCTTGTTCTCATCTGTTTTCATCTGATATCTGTTTTCCTCTCCTTGCCATTTCTCTGATCACTCACTTTTTAGTCAGCATTGTTACTACTCAGTGAATTCAATGCCGAGATCCTCTTCTTGCCTTTCATTAAGTTAAATAGATGATCACTGCTTTACATCTCCTGAGGTTGGGCCTTGTAGGAGTTTGCTGAGAAAAGACATTTTGGGTCTGAACTCTTCTGTTTTTGCCCAAATCCTCTCCTGATCAGTGCTTCAAGGGTCTTTTCGTTGATCCCCACTTCTGACCAGGTTGTCACTGCTGGGAGTAGCCAGTCAGGAATGGGAATCTGAGGAGTTTCTGGAGGCAGGAATGGTGGTTGTTCCACTGCTGACATACTGATCATTTGGTGTCCGCCTGACATGGAGTCACAGGATTGTTAAGGTTGGAAAAAACCTTTTAAGAGCTTCTTGTCCAACCATCCAACATGTCCGTGAGGCACAATGAAGGAATAAAGCATGTGAGATACTAACTCAGAGGAAGAAAACAGAAAAAAAAGCCAAGTGGCTGCTCTTATGGGATCTGTTTCCAGTTAAAGCCTCTGCAGAAGGAATCTTGGAGCAGTCAGGGAAGGAGTAGTGAGTTGTGAGAACAAGCTGCTGGCAACAGAGCTCTAAAGAAACTCAGGGATGAAGCTACTAAACCACAAACTGTCGAAGAATGCAGTTTCCTAAGGACCTGAGGCCTGGAGACTGTGCCAGGGATACATCCTTGTCTTCTTAGACCTTTCCTAGTGACTTCTTTAGTGAAGAGCACTTGTGCTAGAAAGACCTCTGTTGTGTGGACCTTCTTAGGAAATAGAGACAATGGGGCAATTTGTTGTTTTTACATGAGGGATTAGATTCACCTGCCATAGTGCAGACATCAGAAGAAAATTCACCATGAGAAATTGCTTTCTCTTCATGATGGGTGGGGAAAAGGGAGTGCCTAAGACATGACTAACATGGGTAAGATAAAATGAGATCTTCATAAGCCTATTTTTTTTCCCATTCACGGGGGTTGAAACCAATGAACACACACCCGGTTGTCTAAACTTTGAACATCTGAAGCCAGCTAAGGTGACTCCTTGGTTGATGAAAGGAACAGCCTCAGACTGCTTATCAGAGCTGTTATGAATCTCCTCCCAGGAGATGCTGAGGACATGCAGCTCCTCCCAAATCAGGCTGTGTCCCCTTCCTGTCAAACGAGGGTGTTTTATACATCACTTCTGCAGCCTGGGACGGTGCTCTGCCCACCCTCGACTTGGATGCTGCTTATCCACCTTGAGCTTTATTTCCCTATGTGTCTGGGCTGTGACTTTTCCCTGTTGATCCACCTCTGGCACCTGCCAGGTCTCCCCTTGCACAGAAGTTTGAGGTCAGTCTTTCAGGGTGCAGAACATCTCAGATAAAGGAGATCCCATGGATCCAAAAAACATTTTGCATGGAGAGGTCCCTTTCCTGAAGCCATCCACATCCTTACACCCACATAATGTGCAAGAGGGTCCTTTGGGGCTTGGAACTAAATGATCTTTAGAGTCCCTTGCAACACAAAGCATTCATTGATTCTATGAGAGAGCATCCCAGCTGGCTTCTCCAAATGGACTCTGTATGTCTCAAAAGCCCATTTAACTGAAGCAAAGGGGTTATAGCTTTTTTTTCCCCTTCAGATGCCTATCTGAATCTGGAATAAGCCTCCTTGCTAGTGCAAATTGACACAGAGCCACTGATGGCCTCAGCTCAGCTGTTTATGCAGGACGAGATCATCTCGTTTTATGCTCCTTTCTATTTAAAGACAAATCGCCAGTCCTTTTAATTGCTCACTGCTTGTTGAACCTTAATACAAATTGACACAGTACACTTTGTTCAATTACCTGGAGCCCTAGCACTTAAATAAAATGCTTTATGCTCTTTTAACCGTGCAATTTAGTGTCCGTACACTTGCCAGCATAAGCGAGATGCCACTAATTAAATGTGCATATGGTATTCCTTGCTGGCTGTTCAAACCACTGGAGTTGCCTTTATATCTTGGAAGTTTGTTGACACTGCCCACAGAAGTCACTTGTTTTCACTGATTGTGGCCAAAGTTGCCCAAAATTTGGCCCAAGTTCCCAAAATACCGCTTTTCTTCTTTCCTGTACTTCATCACCATCACAGTAAAAAATGAGGGTCTGTTTCCAGTAGGGAAGCATCAGGCAGGGGTTTTTCTAAACTCTTGACTATTTGTTAGTTAAAACAACAGGCTCTCTGCAGAGTGGGGCAAAACCACATTGTGTTAAGTATTTAAACCAAAAAGAAAGAAACAAGGTGAGTTGTCCCCCTCCTGCACTTCACACTGATCAGAGCTCCTGCAAGGGAGGGAGAAGTGGAGCAACAGAACTATAAAATAATGAACAATTAGATAAAGAGGGCACTTCTTAACACTTGTGACCGCTGCACACGCTGTAAACAAAGACTTGAAACCTATATTCCCATTAATAACCAGACAGCTGAGGAATTAAAAATACTGCCCTGAAAGGTTAACATTCCCCTTGAAGTGTGTTTAAATTCATATGCATATCCTTGATGTCTGTTCTGAAGTAGTGAGATTTGATATAGTGGAAGTATAAATACATCCACTTCAGTGAGTGATTCTGCAAATCCTGTTTTGATAAGGTCTTAAATCTGTTGAGTTCAGAGCATAAAATTCTCTTGTACCATCAGTCCTAGGTGGAAACAGTGCTTGCCAATTCCATTTTTTTTCATACATATTTTTTATCCCCTCCTTCAGAATTGTAAGATACAGCAGTAAATCTTTCCTAGCTAGTAAATATATGTGGTTATTAGATGTACAGGATTTAAATGCAAATTGGGCCAAATTGAACCTTGATGTAAGTGTGGGAAGCCAGACTGGCAAAAGAAAAGCTCCACACTGTTCGCTCCATATCAAGGTTCAGGTTTATTATTGAGCAAATGTTCATTTCCATTTTAATAATTGTTGCAATCTATCTACCTATCTTCTCTCTTTGAGGCCTTGATATGAATGTTCTGCAATAACTTGTTACGTGCCAAGATAACAATGTTTTCTAGGGCAGGAGTAAATCCAATATAATGTTCCTCATCACAGTATTGTTTCCTACATTGTTCCCTTTGATGATTCATAGGCATTTCACTGCACTGAACCATAAAGGGCTTGTTAATATAATGATTTAATAATATTAAACCTGTGTAAAGAAACTCACTGGAAGCAATGTGAAGCTGCACAAAGATGTTGCCTATAAGTATAATGATGAAAATTCATAAGTGTAAGTCTTTGAACTGGTGTCATGCTCTGGTTTGAGTGTGATACCAGCAAATGTGTCTGAGTAGAGATTTTTAGCTGAAATGTTTCTTCCCACACCTACCCCCACCCACCCCAACCCTGCAAGTAAAAAAAAAAAACCAAAACCAAAAAAAACAAACACTTCCCAGTGAACAGGAGCCTTAATAAAGATAATTTTTGTTTTGTTCAAATATAACTAATATTGGCTGAAGACCTGAGGCTCTTCGAAGTAGAAAACATCAGGTATTCTGAGAAATGAAAACCAAAGGACAGTTTCTTTCAAGTAATGAGAGAATACGATTTTCGTTTCTGCAGCAGTAATTGAAGGATGTGCATTTTTCTGGTTTTTACTCCAGGATATAAAACACAATCTTCCTCCAGTGTGCTCCTGCTAGTTGCTTTTGTGTTAAATTTATCCACGCTGTACAGCTTGGAATAGACACACTGTGCATTTCACTTGTGCTGTCCATTTGTATGACATGGGAACTTTAGTCTTTCAAAAATGTTTGATCCCCAGTCAGTCACCTCTTGGTTTTGTTTCCTTTTTTTTTTGTTTGTTATTGTCACTGCTTTAGATATCTATTCTCTGAAGACTATATCTGAGTGGAAATGCGCTCTGGAAAAATCCCTTAATGATGCAGCAAATTTTCCTCTTCCAATGGAAGTGTTCAAGGTAAAAGATAATTTTCCTTCACTTGCAGAACCCATGATGAATAAATACCATGCTGTGTTTAGCAGCTTATGCTAACCTTTTTCAGGAAAGGCCTTTGCTGTAAAACACACATGGAAAGTCAGAAGTGGGATGCTTGTGTAAAACACAGTTTTATGTGTGGACTTACTTCTATGTCAGTGTTTTCTGGGGGCTGGGGGTGATCAGCAGTGATTTCTCCAGTTATTTTTCATGTATCATTCTGTTAGACCTGTGCAAAGACATCCTGCACAGCTGTGAAGTAGCAAGGCTACGAATATGAAAGTTGACACAAACTGGGCAGGTTTCTGTGAGCCTTGCACCAAAATTTTCACCTGAGCACGGGTCACAAGGCAGAGAAACCCCCTTTAGGGACCTGAAGTGGAAGTGAGAGGTAATTTTGTTCCCACATTGTTTCGTTTGAGTCTCACTCTGATTTTGAATTGTTAGAGATGTGCTTCTTCAGCCTTGAGGCACCAGCTGTAATTTCCCACCCAAATCTGCACTGCTGTTAATCATGGCAGTTCCAGATAAACCTGATTTTTAGCTGTGCCCATCTGGTTTCCAGCAGTTCCACCCTGGCTGGGGTGGGATGGGCAGTGGGAGGATGCTCGGGGAGGTGTGTGGGAACACAGCGATGCCCCCCTGTCTCCAGTATCGCCTCCTGCTTGGGGACCTGGTGCACCACAGTGCCCTCCCCACCACCAGCCTGGAGACTCTCTGGGTTCCTTCTGGCCCTTAAGCACCACTGCACTGGGATACTCCAAGACATCCATGGAATTGGTGCAGTATTCACAGGGATGTGGCATTTGGCTCAATGGTTGGACTCGATGACCTTGGAGGGCTTTTCCAACTGAAATGATTTTATGATTGGCATAAGGCACTCATTGTGTCCCATTCTTTGTGCCACAAAACCCCACTGCCACCTTCACCCTTCCTGCAGGGAAGCCAGCAGCTTCCCATGAGGAATCCAGGCTCCTCGCCCAGCTGAGATGCACTCCAATTAGCAACATTAATTTGGGGACGATTTGCTAATGGCCCAGGCAGTGAGTGGCTCATTTGCTGGCAGGTCGGGAGCTCTGCTGTGCTGGGAGAAGTGGGAGGAGCTGTTCCTTGGCCTGGGGCACGGATGTGGGATTGAGGAGCCCCGTGTTGGGATGGAGATGGCGTGCGGGGAGTGCTGGGTCTCTGCCATTTGTTTCATCCCAAGCTCCCATCTGCCAACTCTATTAAAAGTTTGCATTGGCAGTTTCAAGATCAGAAATACGTTGTGTGGGGCAGGGATTAAATCACAACAGGGAGTGTCTGATGTGTAAGTTTTATTCCTGTCTATGTGAACGAGTGAAGAATGCTTCTGATGAGGCTCATGAAACATCCTTTTCTGAAAAAGTTTATAACTCACAGCTGCGTTGCTGCCTCTTCTCAGCGTGCCAGACTTAGACCCACTTATTTTAATTATTGCATGCAGGTCATAAATTTGAATTCAGCAAGTCCCAGTTGCTGTGCTGCGTGGTTGGAGCTTGCAAAGATGTTCCTCTTGGAAGACAATGCAAAACATTGGAATGCTTGAATGGCCCAAGAGGAGAGTTATACTCTGGGGCCAAAAGTGGCAAAAAGGCATGATTGGGTCAATAGGACTTCTTTGTTTATCATAATGTGGAAGCTGAGCACAGGATGAGCAGGATTCAGTGTTTGGTGCTGTCTGAGCCCTGGTTCTGGTGCTGGGAAGGCAGGAGTATAAATAATGAATAAACTGTTTTGTGTGGGCACCACTGTATTCTGCCCATTTAGGGTGAGTCAACCCCATCTTGTTTAAGGAGACAAATACAAGATCTTGTCTGTGCCTGTGAGCAAGTCTTCCTCTAGTCATGACTTAAACATGAGTTAAGGTTTTAGGAGACTTAATCTGGGAGTAAATTTGACTGATCTTACAAAGAAAGCCAATATTATGTGTGGGACCTTCAAGGAGAATCCCAGATTCCAACAATGAGTGTCAAATCCAAAGGTGTCTTTAATAATTTCATTTTCGTTTCAATCTTTTAAACTTTTTTTTCCCCCTGCAAACCCGGCACAGAAGTAATGTCTCTACATGGTGCCTGTGGCTGTCATGTGTTAGCTGAGATATAAAACACAGGGTCTGACAGCTGGCAACTCCTAGAGATCTTCTGGAAAGCTGAAAATGTCGACTTTGGCAGACGTGGTGAACTGCACAGTGAGCAGTTACGTTCTGTTTTTTCCACGTTTCCCTGCAGAATCCCGCGGCTGAGGAGGGTGTAGGTGTGGGCTTGCTCCACACGAGGGTGAGCACGTGCACGTTGGGCCGGATTGTGGCTTAAACCAGTGTCGTGACTTAGAGCTGTGCCTGTCTGTGGGAAGTGTCACTGTGGTGCCATCAGACTGGTCCCAGGAGGTGGCACTGGGGGAGCAGAGCCACGTTCGTGGTGTGAGAAGTAGTTGCTTTTAGGGGTCTGCCAGCTTATGGCTACTGTGGGTGGTGACACTCCTCGGTTTTGGGGTCACAGGGTTGGGTTCTGCCCGAGAACTCACAACCCATGGATTTGAGCCTGGATTATCCATGCTCAGCAGCATGGCAGGGCTGACCTTGGTGGCCTTCAGCAGCAGGTCCAAAAATCCCATGCAGAAGCACAGCCCTGAACCCCTCCTGGCATCCAAGGAGAGGACACCAGACCACACGAGCCAGTTACAAAAATCAGGGAGAGGGCTGCAAACAGGATTTTTTTTTTTTTCCTGGTGCTATTTTACACTTGGCCATACGTTGAAAGCGTTTGTAAAATGCTTCAGGATCCTTTGAGAAGGAACGTGATGCTTAACTGCCAGAAAATGCTGCTATTATGCAGCTACTAAACACAGTGTTTTGCAAACTGCACATCCTGGAATAAATTTCTCTCCTCACAAAAGCTTTTTCTGCCGCACACCTGCTATTTTGTTGTTCTGTGCCTTTCAGAAAACATGTTGATCCTTGAAGAAAAATAAATACAGACAGGATTTTCAAGGATGTGCTTAGAAGCACAAATCCTTTCCAGAAGGCCACAGGCCAAGGACACGTGTCCTTTGCTGTATCTGCTCTGATTTCAGGGTGCTGTTGGGATGCCCCTGCACTTGGTTTGACACTGGTCATAAATGATGGCTTGGGCTTCAGGGGACACCTGATAAAATGGTCAGGGCTTGGTGTGAATAAAGATGGTCAAAGTGTTACTGGGGCCTGATTTCAAGTGGTGTGACAATTTCAGTGGTTTGTTCAGTGCTGCGTTGCTGGTGCTCTCTGAGGAGGGAGCCATGCTCCCAACACAGCCCTAATATTACAAATCAATGCATATTTTAGCGTTACAGCCCAGCAGCTTGTGTAAGGTGAATGGATTTAGTTTCCTAGAGGGAGGCAGACAGCATCTTAGAGATCCTATCTGATACCCATTCTGCTTCCTCCTATGCCAGATCTGTGGGTTCCACACAAATGTGTCCAAACACCTCTGATTGGACCTCTAAATCCTACCCAGGATTTGGGGTGCACATCATCTTTCCATGGATTTTGCATGTTGGCATCCTGTTCCCTATTCCTGCAAAGTGAATCCTGATGACTGGCTTGGATGGAGCTGTTGCCAGCCACATCCCTAAAGCAAACTGATAAACTGCTGGAAGAGCAAGTAGGAGGGAGAGATGTTACCTGAAACAGGTGGCACTTCCTGATTTATAGCCTTTGGTTCCATCCCTCTTGTTTTCACCCTCCTCTCCTCCTTCCCTGAAATTGTTGTTTTTTCCAGCTCAAAGTTTTTCTATGCCCAGCCCAGTGTTCCCCTATTTCCCACTGAAACTTCTGGATGTTTCCTGTTACCAGTAATAGTATTAATTAATAGTAAGACTAATAACTTGGAAGGAATCAGGACAAATCTCTCCTGAGGAGACTGATGGAGGGGCCACCCATCACCCAGGCAAGAGCTGCCTCTGAAAATTCAGGACAGAGTGGTAGTTCAAGTTCTACATTCACAAGTATGAAGAGAAATATTAAACAGGACTCCTTCCCACCAAAAAAAATACATTTTTTCCATCAGATGAATTGTGCATTTTAGTAGTGAGAGTAAGATTGACTGTTTCTCCAAGACCTTGATTTTTTTTTTTTTTTACAAAGGACAACATCTCTCAAAATTTAATAAACATTTTGGGTGTTTCAGGGTGTTTTCTTTCAGTATTTTATATTCTGGAAGAGTTTAAGTTAGAGAAACCAAGAGATACTTTCTGCTCAGAGACGATCCCGACCTGGCTGCGTGAATAGACTTGAACTCCAGCAGGGTTTTTCTGTTCTTCATCCTCCCCCTCAGTAGATGGGCACGTGCTGATGCAGCAGCTTAAAAAGAGCCTGCCTTTGGTTTCCCCTGGAAGCCAGACCCCAATCCCGAGCTCCTTGGTGCCCTGCTGGCTTGGCTGGCCCCCGCTCCGCGCGCTGCGCTGTGATAACCCACGAGTGTCCGCGTTGTCTGTGGGCTGCCAGATTATTTATCCTCCATCTGTTCCTCCCTATCCGTGGGCTCGCCAGCCCTTCTCCATGGCTGCTGTTTGCCTGGCTGGGAGACGTGCGTGGCTTCCCAATCCCTCTGTTCTTCCGCTGCCTTTTGACCCGCTCCCGTCTTCGTTACAACCATTTGTCTCTGTAATACCCAAGGGGTGCCACAAAGGGAGTGAGGATGTCTCTGACACCAAAGGGTGAAACGGAGCCTGGTGGTGCCTCTGTGAGCAGTGCACAGCTCTGACGCCTCTGCAGCTCCCTCCTGGCCGTGGGCTGGGCAAGGATTGGGGTTGGGAGAGCAATCCAAGCAGGCTGGCAAAGCCAAGCCCTGTCTGAGGTGCCCCGAGGGTCTGTTTGGCAGCACCGTATGAAAGGCAGGGTTGGAAGAGAAATGCCAGAGGCAGTTCAAGCCAAGCAGATGGGCTGAGTGAGAACCAGGTCTCCCAGCCTTCCTCGCCCTTCTGGCATGTGTGGTTTTCTTCATTACGTGCTGGGGTCTCTCAGGATGGGCAGAGGTCAGCAAAAGGGCCTGATTTAGTTGGATTATTGGATCCAGGCTCGGTGTGGGAGAGTTTGTGACAACCTGAACTCTTGCCTTCTGCATCCTTGGGCAGTGTTTTCCAATGAGAGGGGCTAATGTGAATCTACAACAGCATCTGCTCCCGTGTGTGGGGTGGGTGATACCTAAAAGTCATCCATGTGCGGCATTTTGCAAGGATAGGTAGTGATAGGACAAGGAGGAATGGCTTTAAACTGAAAGAGAGGTTTAGATCAGATATTAGGAAGCAGTTCTTTCCTGTGGGGATGGTGAGACTCTGGAACAGGTTGCCCAGAGAAGTTTTGGAGGTCCTATATCTGCAAGTGTTCAAGGACAGGTTGGGTGGGGGTTGAAGCACCCTGGTCTGGTGGAAGGTGTCCCTGCCCATGGGAGGGAATTTGGAACTAGATGATCTTGAAGGTCCCTTCCAACCCAAACCATCCCATGAGTCTGTTGTTCTATGATCTAAAGATGAGTTAATGTCCTCAGAGAAGCAAAAGCATCTCTGGTCCATAGCTGTTTTTCAGGGTGGTTGCAGCTCACAATGTGCATCGAATTGGTTCCTGATCCTCTCTGCTCTGACAAATCCCTGTTGATTTCTCAGTAACGATTCCTGCCATGATGTTACCGAGGGCAGGCTCAGTCCCTCCTCCGAGTGGAGCTTCTGTGTGTTGAGGGGTGTGAAAAGAGTCACTGCTGGTTTCACTTAGAGCATTCAAATAGCTGTACCCACCTGTGTTAACCTTTCTGTTTGACTTTACCTCTGTGTGCGAAACACAGCCCGGTTTCGCCGGTGAGCGCTCAAGAAGCGCTGTGGCTCTAAGATGCTAAAAAACCCAAGCCAAACACACCAAAAACCACCAAGTGGATGCATATCCATCTCTTTTAACTCTGCCCGTGCTTCCGCAACCCAGGCAGAGCCAAGCAGGCGCTGTGTGGGAGGGGATCTTTGCCCTAATGCCATCTGCAGCGGGCCGAGCCATACGGAGAAGGTGTGCTTGGATTTCGACCGGCTACTCTGCAACGTTGCTGTTTCTATGGTAACTATTTTTTATTCAACAAGAGGAGCTTAAAATCCGTAGGGCTAAATCCAAGCCTCGGCAGAAGCATCTGCAGTTTTTCCAGGGGCTCTTCAGTGGGTGCAGTTGGTAGCTGGCTCTCATTGCTTCGGGGTCGTGGTGTCCCTAAAGCCTCCCTCCCAGCACCCTTTCCTCGTCATCCCACCCCACATCTCCGCATTTTGGTCTCCCTCTGATGGCTCTTGTCAGAACGAGGGGACAGTTTGTGTGTGTTGTGTCTTACGGGGGATTTCTGTCTCCCTGCACAGAGTGCACCTTCAGGGAAGATTGCTCTGTGTTTAGCAAAGGAAGTTGATGAATCACAAACAAAACTGATTCATCTGCAAATAATGCAGAGGGTTGCATTTGGTAGCATTTCTTTCTCTTTTTTCTTTTTTTTTTTCCCCCTCAATTAAGAAACAAATGCCAGGTTCCTGTGGAGGGAGTTTAACCACTGCTATTACTGTGTTTGTGGCTGGTTACCACACATGAGCTTTGTGATTAAAATTAGGCTATTAGGAACAGCCAGTTTCTTGGAGAATTAAGAGGAAACACGGAGGGGAAGCGATTTCTTCGAAAACAAAAATTGAATCAACTGATATGTTCCCAGTCCTACCAGATGGGGTCTGCTGCTTCTGTGTCTTTTATTAGGGTAAACCAGGAGAGGTGGGACTGAAGGGAAGAGCATTTCACACTGGTATGGTTAAAGGAGGCTCAGGTTAATCAGTTATTAAGTGGTCAGTGTTTCTAATCAGCCTCGCAACTTTGCAACTTTTCAGCATTCAGACTCAGTTCTGAACCTGGCATGAAGTTGCAGTTTCATAATTTGTGTGCATCTGACTGTCCTGGACCAGAGCCTTGACTTTTAAGAGTATTTGAAAATTAGCCTCAGATTTGAAAATTAGGCTCAGATAAAAGCCTTTTGCTATTACTTACACACTAGGTAGGATGTTGGGTTTAAAATTAGATGATTCCAGTGGTCTTGAGCAGAATGGGCTAAAAATGGGCGTTTCACAATCTGAAGGTGATGCCCTTCCTTGGGTTTGGGGACACAGAGCAAGCAGCCCCTGGTGCACCTTCCCTGAGTGTCACAGACAAAAGCAGCTTAGCCAGGTCCCCCTGCTCTATCAGCTTTACCCAGTGCACTGTAAAATTACTTGAGCTCCACTCCTGTGACATGGACAAAATTGAGTTTATTTACACCTAAATGACAATTGTTGAGCAGAAATACTCAGAAGCCAGACCCAGCAAGGTATTTGGGTACCAGGTCAGGCAAAGGACAATGATTTTAAGGTCTCTATTTTGAGTTCATCACCTAAAGATAATGCTTAGTGACTTGGTTATTAGGGCTTAAACGTATCACTCACACAGGTGCTTGCCTAAAGCTTATTCACATCCTTAAGAGCTGGAATGCTTTTCTGAATCTGTTTGTGGATATTTTTTGTGGATATCTGTTTGAAGTGATATTTAGGCTCCCAAGTCAGCTGGCATCTCTGAAACCTGCACTGCGGGTGGCTTGTTAGCCGTGAAGGAGAATTTTATGTGGCCATCTCGGTGCCTAAAGAAGAGGGTTGGGAATTTGGAGCCTGGTTTTCCTCCCAGCACCGTTGCTGACTTGTTATTTGAGCTCCAGGCGTGTCAGTTCTGAGCCCCGTGCATGGTGCTGGTTGCAGTGAGCTGTTGCAAAGCCCATCAGTATTTTTTGCGGAATAATTACGGAAACACAGGCCACGTGAAGGTGGAAATAGCGGTGCAGATGTGTATCAAAGCAGGGCTGCCTTTCAGGTGGCCCAGAGGGTCACAGCCTGTGCATTTGCAAATGCACCCTGCTCTAAAGCTGTGAGCGTGGGGCTGAGTTTAATTGCTTTTTGGGGTTTGTAGTGAGAGTCGTGACAGCCCTGGCTGTTGCCGGTGGGTTTGGACGGTGACAGACATTTATTGAGGGGCTTTGCAGTGCTCCAGTCATTACCTGTGAGCTGTAATCCATCACTGTGCAGATTGTGACCCTTTGAGTGAGCAGCTGTGGTGCCCATGCCACGCTAATTTGTTGTATGTTTTGTGGCATGATTTTTCACTTTCACTTCTGCATCCTTGTTGATTGTCAATCCAGGCTACTTGGCTGCTCTTCAGCAATCAGAGGGTGTTTCCACTGCCCACTCAGGCCTTGTGAACCCTAGGACAGGCAATCTGTCAGTATAAATCAGAGAATCACAGAATCGTGGAGTCATTTAGGATGGAAAACACTTCTAAGATCAAGTCCAACCATTAACACAGCACTGCCAAGCCCACCATGTCCCAAGTGCCACATCTACATGTCTCTTAAATCCCTCCAGGGCTGGTGACTCCAACACTTCCCTGGGCAGCCTGTCCCAAAGCTTGGCAGCCCATTCAGTGAAGGATTTTTTCCTCATATCCAGCCTGAACTTCTGTGTGGTCAGTACTCCTGGGAAGCACTGGCTGCCAGTAGGAGTGAGGGTCCACGAAATGCTCCAACTGCTCGAAACTATTCTGCCTATTTATCTCCATTTCAAAGAAAATTGAAAGTCACTTGGAGAAGTTGCCGGAAAATAATGGCTGGTGACATCTTTGTTGGTGACACTGAATGCCTTGAAACAGCAGCAAAGGATCGAATTCTGCCACCCATAATCATTTCAGGCATTTCTTTTGTTCAGCTGCAGAGCCTGGCAGGGACCAGGAGAAAGTCTCACCCTTCCAGTCCTCTTCTTGTAGCTGCTTTTATTAGACAGGCGTCATTCCTGTCAACGTGAATAAAGGGAAGAGAGAGCAGTTCATTATCCAGTGTATCACTTTGAGTCTAATACTAATTAAAAGCTTTGCCATCACTTCTGTGGAACCTATTCTTAGAAATTATGTAAATTAATTGGAGTTTTGAAGAGGAGCATATGCCAAATCCTAAGTAATTCCCTGCTGGCTGAGGCAGCTCCAGCACTGGAACCGGGGAACGGCATCAGGAATCTTTTTTCTTTCCTTTTGTGGCTGCAGAAATACAAAGCTGCTTTGGTAAATTTTGATGATTCTCTTTAGCCAATGTATGAGACAGATCAAATATCCAGACCCTGACCATTTTCCAGAGAGGTACAATACAAAGGGTTTTTCTCCATGAAAGCTTTTCCATCTCAAAAACGACATTTAACACAGACAGGGTTTTTACTTCCACAGCATTTCTCCAAATAAATGCATGTTCCTGCTTCAAAGAGGACTTTGACCCTCAGAAGGGAGACGTGAGATCCTGTGAACTCCCCTTGTGAATTCACTCTTGCTCCTAATTTAATGGGGAAAATATTTACTTGCTTTGCTGAATGAGAAGGGAGATTTGATCCCAAGGTACACAGCGCTTTTGAAGTAAAATAACTTTAAATATTATTAGTGCTTTTTTTCCCCCCATCTGATTATTTTTCCACTTTGAAAACAGCCAAAACAAATAGAAGGAGAAAGACGAAAGGAAATGATTCAGATAAAAACGAGAAGCAGTATGGTTTGGTGTTGATACATTTTGGTCTCAATCAACAAATCACTTTAAAAGTTGATTAAACTCCTCGCATGTTTAAAGATAAACATGATTAAGTACTTTGGTGGATCTTGGCTTGTTATGTGTTGAGGCTGGATCCGAGCGTGAGTTGAATCATGCAGCGTTTGTGGGAAGATGCTGATTCCAGATGCACATTTTGCAAAGTTGCTTTTCCTTTACAACCTCACCCTGAGGATTGAGAGACTCTGGGCGTGGATCCTCGTGCCAGAGGAGGCAGCCCTCCAGTCCAGAGGCTTTTTTGCCTTTCGGGGTTTGAAGCTCAGTGTTGGTGAGGTTGGATTTTTGCAGCCATCATCTTTTCCCTCTGAACCCTTTTCAGAATTAAAGAGGGCAGTTTTTGATAGGACCTTAAAGCTCATCTTGTTCCACTCCCCTGCCATGGGCAAGGACACCTTCCACTAGCCCAGATTGCTCCAAGCCCTGTCCAGCCTGGCCTTGGACACTGCCAGGAATCCAGGGGCAGCCACGGCTTCTCTGGGAAGCCTGTTCCAGTGACCCTCACAGTAAAGAACTTCTTCCTAATATCTGATCTAAATCTACCTTCTTTCAGCTTGATGTCATCCCCCCTTGTTCTATCTCTGCATGCCCTTGTGAAAAGGATGCTCAGACTCCTGGTTGTTCACTCCTTCCTCAGCAATTAATTCCTTGGTCTTTGGGCCATGATTGTTAAATCTTCCCCAGTTTCCTTATCAATATATATTTCTGCTGTGAGACTAAATCCATTATAGTTTTTTGGGGTTTTTTTTTTCCCTGCTTTTTTGATTCTCACAGAAAAGGGCTCCGTAACATTGCAGGTTGCTAAGATGAAAACAACCATTCATTTAGCTGTGGTTGGAGCTTGTAAAAATCCTTATCTCTAACAGCACCGGGAATGTAAGATCCCAAAATAGAAGTTGTTAAGTCTTACAAGCGCAGACAGTTCTTGGGGAAAGAAAGCACAATGACATCCAACTTTGGATCAATAGAAAATCATTTTAGAACAAGAATACACCATGTAGCAATGAATGTAGATGGGATTGTTGTTGCTAACCACTTATTAGATAGCAAGCTTTCTGCATGTATTTTGGAGTAGTCTGTGAGTGTGTGCTAAATATAACATCAGCTCTCTTTATGCTGGTACTGGCTAATGCACCAGTGGTTTAGAAATACTGTAGGACATTTTTACTGAATGAACACACAATGCAATCATTACCCTGGAATTAGGATGGCAGCCTGTGTGACTGTTAGATAGAGGTCACGAGGGGTGGAGTAATTAGATGTTAAACACTGAACTGGTGGCAAACCGGGGAGTTGAATCTGGGTTGCTTCTGAATTTCAGGACTGCATCCTGCTGCCATCCCCAGAGCTGCTGTGGGGAACCCTCTGGGTGTAGCCTTTGGGTGCAGCCGGGTTTGATCCCACGGGGAAGTGTCGTGTGGGCATGTTGAACAAAGCTGTTGCCCACACTTTGTGTCTGAGTTCACTGCCCAGCCCTTAGTCCATCTCCAGTCTCCTGGCTGGAAAAAAGTACCTTACCATCTTGCAGCACATGGAAACCAGCCCTGGTGCTTATTTTGGTGCCCTGCAGGTGCTGAACATCTATCAGGGTAAATCAGGGCCATTCTGAGCTGTTTGCATCCAAGTTGTGCATCACCCTGGTGGGCTTCAGTTTTGAGTCTTGGACTCTTGGTTGCTCCCAGATGGTGGTGGCTGTCAGAGGTGAAGAGGCTCTGCCCACGGGAGATTCTCAGGCAGCTGTTTCTCAGACAGGTCCTCATTTTGGTGAGCACAGTCTCTTTGTTCACTGACTTCTGGTTAAATGCTGCTGATGAGATGGACATTGTGCTTTGGATATGATGGGCTTGGTCCTGTAGATGTGTCGTGTAGGAATGAGGTTGTCCCCTTTCTTCCTGTGGTTGGCATGAAAAGAACAGAGGAGCCCAGCTGAGTGATAAAATCCACATGGACCCCTTTCAAATAGATTTTTAATTGTATTGGCTCTTCTATGATGGATGTCACCACGTGTTCCTCTTCCCATCCCACAGGACCACGCTGATTTGAGAAACCACTTCTTCACTGTGGGGATGAAGCTGGAGGCAGTGAATATGAGGGAGCCATTTCATATCTGTCCTGCATCAGTGACCAAGGTGAGTGCTCAGAAAGGAGGGATGAAAAGAGCCTGACAGGAACCTCTTACTGATTTTTGTTAGAAAAACACAAGAGTGGTACTTAATTGGCTGTAGAAGACATTAAGAAATATGTTCAAAATCCATGGATGTTTCTAATTAATGAATTGTTTCTTTCCCACAAGCATCGCCAGCTGAGTCTGTGCACTTCAAACCAGTGGGGATGAGCATGTTCCTCTACCACTTCCAAGCAAAAAAAGGGATCCCTCTTTTGTCTCTGTCTCCCATGCATCCATATGCATTTTTCCTGCACATCTGGGAAACCTTTGGAAATAAAACAGCTGAATGGAGGCGGTAGCTGGATATTTAATCCACACTCTCAAAAGCAAGAGAGTGGAAGGCTGTGGGGTCTCCAGGATCATCTCCAGTCCCTGCTCAGCTGTGGGCACACTGAGTGACCCTGAGTTCTGGTGCTTTCCCCTGCTTCAATTGACCCATCTCTAAAACTCAGGCTTTGATCTCTTTGGTAGAAACACTTTGATGAAAAGGTTTGGGTGAGAGCAGGTTATTTTCAGTAGTTTGATCCCCAGGTTTGGCTGTTTCAGCTTTTCCATGTTACCTGATGTTGCAGCAAAATGAACTTCTGACTTTGTTCCCTTCTTTTTCATCCCTTAGGTTTTTAACAATCATTATTTACAAGTGACCATTGATGACCTGAGACCTGAACCCAGCAAAATCTCAATGCTTTGCCATGCAGATTCCTTGGGGATCTTGCCAATACAGTGGTGCCTTAAAAACGGAGTCAATCTCACACCTCCCAAGGGTTTGTATTCCTTCTCAGTGATCTTAGCTTACTCTAAAGGAAGTTTTCTTGTTATTGCTGCCTTTCAAACTGTGGTGGTGGTTGCTGCAGAGCATCACCTGAAGTATCTCGAGCCAGAGTAGTTCTCTGGAGTGACTGGAGCTGTTCTGGCTCATTCCAGCCCATGGACGTCTTAGCAAACGTGTCTTGCTGGTGGATTGATGTCCCTGTCTGAATCAGGCTGTACCAAATCCTCGTGAATTCCTGTGGAAAGAATCCCAGCAATTCTTTGTGTGTTTAGAGAGGCAAAGGAGCACTAAAAGTCATGTCATTGTAGAGGCAAAGGAGGCATCTCTCCGTAGCATCCACCTTGGTACAACACCGAGGCCAAGCCAAGCTCCTAAATCTGAATGTCTGACCTAAACTCAACAGCTGCCTGCCCAGGAGTGTGGAGGGATTTCCTTGGCTGTCTCAACAAATCCCAGGGCACGTTGCAAGCGGTGTTGAGGTCAGAGCCAGGAGAAACAGCCTCCAGCCGTGCTATTCCCCAACTTTGTAGCAGTGCAGTTAATTACTCCGGGCTTCAGACAACCACCTGTGGTGCCCAAGCAATATTTCTTTGCTTGCAAAATGTGTTGGTTCCCTGGAATTTCAGGGTTTTGAAGCTGGCCGGGTTGTTGGTCTGGTGCCAAAAATTGGTGTTGCTTGGGAGAAAGAGAAATGCCTCAGGGGAAAAAAAAAAAAAAAAAAAATCCAGCTAAGTTTTGTATATGAACATTTGTCTTCATTTTGGGAAAAGCACGATGCTGCCAAGGCCAGGGAAATGAAAGGTTATTCCCTACCAGATTTAGAATCCTCTTATGTGTCTCCAGAGTGCTTCTTCAGCACATGTGATTTGAAATTCCCACCAAGGTCCTGGAGCCCTGTGCGTGCAGCTGCATACGGAGCATCCGTGATTGCTCTGCTGCTTCTGCTGAGATAAATGTGCTGTCTGGGGCTTCAGCTCTCTCCTGCCTGAACCCAGGTGTAATGATAATGCCTGTGTAAGCACTCACTCATACTGGCCACAAAAGCTGCTGAAAATAAACGTAAATGGAATATTTTGGGGGTTTTCCAACCAAATTCACATGCAGCTTGCCCCAGGCAGGATAATTAACTGAAGCAGACCACAGGCCAGACATTCCTCTTTAATTTCCAATCCATGCTGATACAAAGCCTGTCTGAGATGGTGTTTTATGGGTCAAGTGCATGTGAACTGTTTTTTAGATGCCGGCATTTGAAGACATGTCTGAAGCATCCGTCATGTGAATATTTTTCAACGAGGCCAGGTCTAGTGGAAGGTGTCCCTAGTGGGGGTGGAACTGGGTGACCTTCTAGGCCCCTTCCAACCCAAACCATTCTGTGATTCTTTGATTCTTTGATCTGGTGTGCTGCCTGGTTATTGGGGTCCACCTGGGCACCTGAGAAAGTGTAGGAAGTCTCTCCTTATTCCCCTGGTGAAAATAAAATTTGCTTTCTGCCGTGAGATCACAAATCCCAGAGGGAGGTTATTAAAAAGGCATAAAGCCACTGGCAGATAGATGCATTCTGTATGTTGCTGTATTTTTTATACTGTGTATGGGGGCTGCATGTCCAAAATGAATTTTAGCACCTTTGGTGTCTAAAACATCTTCTGTTGGCAGACTCACTCTTTGAGTTACTCAAATGTAGTCAGATATTAGAATGAGTTCTTTGAAAATAAACACGAACTATACACAACAAAAGCCCATAAACCACCAAAAAAGAAAGCAGAGGGAAAGTGAAAAGCATCCAAAGCCCTTCTGAGGGTGCCAGACTTCTCTGAGCAGCATAATAGCAGCTTTGGGGAAAAAAAAAAAGACCAGGACTGATATGAGAGGGCTGCAGTGGTGTGGAAGTGAGGAGGGTTGTGGTGTGAGCTGGCTGCTGATGAGCAGGTCTGTCCCAGGAGGAGGAAATTCCACCATTTCCACCCAAATCACTGGACAGCCCTACTTGCCCTGGGA
This sequence comes from Ptilonorhynchus violaceus, assembly GCA_013397565.1. Lineage (NCBI taxonomy): Eukaryota > Metazoa > Chordata > Aves > Passeriformes > Ptilonorhynchidae > Ptilonorhynchus > Ptilonorhynchus violaceus. The sequence goes on from VZRJ01002460.1 coordinate 362,524, forward strand.
TGTAAGGAATTAACCCTTCTTGCTCCAGGTTGGACCAGCCCCCTGCTATCCCAGGGCTCACACATTCCCAGCCAACATCACCCCTGAGAGAAGAGGCTGACAATATTTGTTCACCAAGGGGGTTTGTCAAGCACTGGAACAGAGCAGGGTGGGATCACCAGTCCTGGAGATATTCCAAAGCCATGTGGATGTGGCACTTGGGGACATGGTTTAGTGGTGGACTTGGCAGTGCTGGGTTAGGGGCTTGACTCAATGATCTTAGAGGTCTTTTCCAACCTAAATGATTCTGTGATTCTATTTAGTGTTGCCCAAGCATCTCTTGTTGAAGAGCAGGAAGTTCCCATGAAGCAAAGGATGGCAGTGGAAGAAATACCTTTCCTTTTTTGTGAAAAGAGTTTCTTTGCTGTGTTCTGGGCTTTTCTCTTTTTTTTTTTGTTAACTTATGGTTGACAAGGACATTTTTCTGATCTTAAAATTAACTGATTTTATTTCATTGGAACAATGTGCCGGGTTGGGGTATTTGAATTCAGAGTCCTTTATTTGTCTGATATCCATTCTCTTGCCTTTTTGCCTATCAGGGCTTTATTGAAGCCAAACAAAGAGTAAATGGCTCATGAACAGGAGGTGCAAATATTTGCTACTTGAAATAGAGAGCAGTATTTTCCTGTACAGTGCCAAAAATGAATGCCCATTAACTGCTGCTGTGTAAACATTGAACAAGCACTGTTTATATTTATTAGAGCTGAATTTATAGACCACTTCCCTTTGGAGTAACAGCCATTGTTTTATGAGCTATTAAGTGGGGGAAAAACATTTTGATAGTGCTCCTAGTTGTAAGGTTTACTAAGGAAATGCCAGTTGCAAAACCTCCAGTACATTTGTATTGTTATTTTTACTTCTGATTAGGCTGCTGGGCTCTCCCATGCCTGACCACCCTTTCAGTGAAGAAATTCCTCTTGATGTCCAACCTAAACCTCCCCTGGCACATCTTGGGGCCATTTCCTCTCATCCTGTTCCTGTTCCCTGGGAGCAGAGCCCGACACACCCTGGCTTCTCCCTCCTGTCAGGGAGTTGTGCAGAGCCAGAAGGTCCCATCTGAGCCTCCTTTTCTCCAGGGTGAGCCCTCCCAGCTCCCTCAGCTGCTCCAGATCTTTCCCCAGCTGTGTTTCCCTGCTCTGGACATGCTGAATGCCTTTATTGAAGTGAAGGGCAGCACTCGAGGTGCAGCCTCACCCAATGATATTCCATGGAAAAGCCAAGTGCAGGTCAGGACTTGTGTGGAGCCAATTCCTGGCTGTGCTCCCCTTGGAATCGCCCTTGTGCTGCTGAAGGGAGTTGTGGCAAACCCTCCCAACTGCCCTCCCAAGTTCCATTCCTGCTGAAGCCTAAAGCAAAAGGTCTTCCAGGGATTTCAGTTGTGTGGGGCTGAGCTTGAAGTGGTTGTGGTTGTACGAAAATAGTCAAGTTTTCGTGCCTCACTGAAATGCCTTTAATGTGCCTTTTCCATCCACTCCGGCAAGATTTGTGTAGCTTAAAATTGAGATGCAAAACCCATCCGTGAGGGGTTTAAATCAGAGATTTTAAAAAAAAGAGAGATGGAGAAGTGTGAAGAAAATACTGTTGGAGAAATTGTTTGTTAAAAAACAGTGCAAGGGTATTTTTTTGTATGGAAAAAGAATATTCTTTATAAGTAATTGCCCTTTTTTTTCCTTCCCTGTGCATGTTTAGTTTTTTAATTATTATGCACTTTCATGCCCCACAGAGAGAGGCATCTTAGCTCCAGGCTTTATCTCAGTCATTTGTTTGTCATGAATGCAATCATTAGGATTAGAAATCATCTTATCCCAGATGCTTGCATCTTAGCAGCATGTTTGGCACATTATTTTCAAGAATTTAACTTCCTTTTTTGGGATCTGGCAGACCGATAGGTAACTACGCTCAGTATTCCAGTCCTTTTCTATAAAAAAAGTCGCAGTTTTCACTGTCATAAATGATTCATTCACATTTGATCTTGAGTGTCCCTTTTTGACTATCAATGCAAAAGGCATTTAGGGATGTTCTGTGAAATGAGGCCAGGCTGAGATGCCAGGAAGGGAGATTGAGGGGAGGATTTGGCCTTTGGGTGACTCCTGAAACTTTCCAGTGAGAGTAGTTCTACAATAATGTTATTAGAGTATCCACAGGCCCCTGGACAGGATTAGCACTCACTGGTTTCAAGCCCTGTAAAAATAGAGACTCAGTGCCAGGCAAAAAAAAGCCCCAAAAAGCAACTTTAAAAACCCCTTTCCATCCCTAGAGTTTCTTGCCTAAATAGCCAAGTCAGAACAGTGGGTGAGCAGAGGTCTGATTTGTCTTCCTGTGATGGGACTCTTTAAGAGATGCTCATATGAATGAATCCTTTTTTTTTTACCTAGAAGTAGAGGCTGAGGGGATCATCTGCTTGCTGAGGCTGGGAAATCTGTGTTCATTTTCCTGCTCTGCTCCAGATTTCTGTAACATTCTCACTGTGATGGGATTCAGCTCACATACCCTCAGCTGCTGGGGAGTCAGTCATGGAGGGTACATCCTTATCAGTGAAGAGAGGAGAAATTATCTCATGCTTTGAAAGAGAGGATGGATCAGCTTCTGATTGTGCTGATCTCCTCCCTGTCCACTGCTGAGGGACCAGCTCAGAACCCATGTCCAGCTCCATAACCCAATCTTATAGACAGCTGAAAGGAGGGGAAAGAAGTCCATGACCAGCCCCACCTGGAAATTTGGGACAGTAGCTCTTCTTGTTAGTTATGGGTTTATTAAAAGTTGGGGGATGCTCACAGAAAAGGGAAAATAAGGAAAATAATCATGTTTTATTACTTTCTAATGTAGACTTGGAAATGCAAAGTGGCAGTGAAATGCAGGAGGTGTTTGAGTGGAGGCTGGAGAAGCCAGTGGCTCCCATGGGGGGGCCCTGCTGATACTGCACAGGTCACTGGGGCGGGATGGGATGCTGAAACACAAATGTTCATCTGCTTGGGGCCCATTTTGTCCTCTCTGTGTGGTGTGGAGTGGTGGCTGATGGCACTTTCTGTTTTGTCCCCCTGCAGGTTACTCTGGCCAGGACTTTGACTGGGCAGACTACCAGAAGCAGTGTGGAGCCGAGGCAGCGCCTCACTTGTGCTTCAGAAATGTGAGTTCTTCCTTTTGCCTTTCTCTTGCTCCTTGCATGCGTGTGAAACAAAGCAGCTTGCACAGAAAAGCTGCCTCAAGGCTTTGGGAGGTTCCCCCAGGCCACCATGAGTCTGCCTCAGGAAGGAAACTGCTGGAGTGTTCCGGGTCTCCATCCCTAAAAGAGAAGAAATGTTATTTTACTCTTGTCTTTGTCTGATTAGTCTCCTGCTCCTCATCTCCTCTCTGGTTTTGTACAGCACAGAAAGGATCTCAATTACAAGTAATTCAAGTGCTACTAAGAAAAGTAATCTAGGTGAAAAAAATCTCATAATATCATTTGCTCCTTTTCACATTTTGGGTGTCTTCTCCCTATCCCAGGGGGGATACATTTAACCAGGCCACATGCATTTAAAAGTTAAATATTGAAAATGTGTGAGAGGGGTGATTAACCCTCATGGATGCTCTGGTCTTTGGGACAGTTCATGTGATTCCTTGATGCAGCAACAGTGATGTGAGAGTGAATGGATGCCACTGAGATTCACAGCTTTTGAAATAATCTTTTGCAGGCTGTTTTGTGTCAGTGACAGTCCTGTGTGGGTTGATCTGACAGGAATTCATCACTTGGGGAAAGGCAGATGAAGCCTTTTGCCTTTTCCAGTAACCTGGTGCCCTTCTTCATGTGCCCATCAGCTGATGGAAGTTGAGATCCCATCAATAACTGGAAATGTTCCTAATGGTGGTACCTAAATGTTACTGGTGGACCTAAAACGAGGGCAGAAGGCTTTGCAAAATTAAGGGGTTTTGTGAACGATGGACAAGCAGGTTTCTGTAGGAATTGTACAGCTTTTCACTGTACTCAGAAGTCACAGAACTGGGGGAACATGGTGTTCATGGAAAGCAGAGTGGAGACAGGCACCAGCCATGGTTTTCCATGGCCTTCCTCATCTGTGGTGGCCCTGGGGCAGCCTGGCTTGGAAGCTTTGCTGGTGAATTGATGATATTTTGTTGATGAACTCAGAAGACCCATGCCATGAACAGAGTCTGACTTGGGAGCCAAATCAGAGTGAGGATTTCTTTGCCCCATTTGTTGTGCCATCCTGTGCAGAACCCTCTTCCTCAAGGGCCATTGAGCAAAGATTTCCAGCAGTGCTGAGGGAAGCTGGGCAGTGCTGCATCACACCAGTGTGGGGCTAGTTTTGCATTTCTTCTCTTCTGCGAGCACCCTGTCCTTTTCTTTACATCTCTTTCCATTTTGCCAAGTGATGGATCTGTTCTCTCAGCCCTGGCAGCCTTGAGAAAACTCTGCATAATATCCTCCAAGATCAAATCAGATCTGAGCACTTTTTTTGTCCTCCTTTTTTTTTCCTAAAGAAAACATTCCCCAGATGAACATGTGTCTGTTACTCTTTCGCTCTTAACAACACAGCTCTTTGCAGAGAGAACTGCTCTGTTGTCCCTTGTGCCACCTCCCTGGTTGGTTCCCTTGATCTGTGGCTGCGAGGGGCTCTTTGATAGGAGCTTTTTGCCTCTTCCCACCCCGAGCAGCCGGACGTGGTGCTGGCAGTGGAGGTGCCGTGGCTGTTTCCCCGGGAGGGATTTTTAACAAGAAGAGGCAGTTATGAGAGGGATTGACGTGACCAAATGCTTGGTAAAATAAACTCCACCTAACTGCTTTGCCATTGATTCTGAATAAATGAGCCTCCAGCACCGAACTGCAGCGAAAGGAGCCGGGGTGGTGATAAATGACGTTTCCTTGTTAGGCAACATAAAAGGCATTTAAACAAACTCAGCTGCTTTCCTGCAGTGCTGCCCATTAGCAGCTTGTACAGGGGAAAGCTGATCTGTGTGCTGAGCAAGGCTTGAGACAGCCCAAGCTATGTTTGAGACCAGCAGCATGTTCTTGTTTGGAAAAGAGACCAAAGCCAGAAGTTTTTAGTCTTCAAAGAGCTCACAGTGATTGCTCAGGGTGAAGTGCCCATGGCCCTTGATGTTGTACCAGTAGAAGGGTTGAATTTGAGCCTGGCTTCCAGTTCCTCACGTGGGGCAGCTGGGTGAGAGATTGGTCTCATTATGAGTCAGTGGCAATTATTACCCACCCCAATTATTATTAGCGAAAAATCTCATCCAAGAACAGGAAACCTTTTCATGCTACTGTATGCAGAGAGATGCAAGCAGAGCAGGTGGGACAGAGGGGAGGAAAATCCAAGGAAAGGAAGCCCTGGCATGGCCACAGGTACTGCATTAGTGTGTTTTCAGGGATAGTGGTGGGGGAGTTATTGGGAAGGGACTGAGCATAGGTGACAGGAGGGGACACTGGAAGGGGCAGTGGCACTGGAGACAACTGGATCCATCTACACTCACCTGCAACCAATGAACTCATGTGCCTGAGTGAGCTTAAAACAGAATCATAGGAGGGTTTGGGTTGGAAGGGACCTTAAAGACTGTCCAGTTCCAAGCCCCCATGCTGTGGGCTGTTCTGCCACCCACTAGACCAGGTTGCTCAGGGTCCCATCCATGAATAGTCCATGAAGAAAAGCACACTTGAACAGGTCACTCAGATTCCTTCAGCTTCAGTCGGCTTGGGCAACCAAATGTGTGAAGAGGTTTCTCTGGCCTTAGGCAGGATGGCTTTTTGCTTTGTAAGGTTTCTCCTGGCGAGGTGAGAGGTGGTTAAGCACAGGAGTTCTGGGAGCCCTCTGGGTAATATCACATTGACAGTGGTGGACAGCAAGTCCTGGCAAGCATTCAGATGTACCTGGAGCCGATGTGGAGCAGCCTCCTCCCGGTCTCCTGGGAGTTAGGGACAGGAGTGAAACATGGAATGCTTTTCATCCTGATTTGTTGCCATCACTGATTTTTCATGTGAGAATTGTGCAAACCTGCTCCAGAGTGGGCTCCTCTCCCCACAAGTCCACAAGTCCCTGCCAGGAGCCTGCTCCAGCACGGACTCCCCACAGGGTCACAGCCTCCTCTGGGTATCCATCTCCTCTGGAATGGGGCCCTCCATGGGCTGCAGGTGGATCTCTGCTCCCCTGTGGACCCCCACGTGCTGCAGGGCACAGCTGCCTCACCGTGGGCTGCACCAGGACAGCTCTGCTTGGACTCTGGATGCCTTTGCATTCCCCAGGGTATCCTGCATTTCCAGTGGAAAGCAAACCACACTATATTTGTGCTTCCCAGCAGACAGTCTGATGGAAGTTGTGAGTTGTGCTGCAGTGCCACGTTTCAGCTTTGGCTCTTGACTCTTTCAGACATCCTTCAGCCGTGGCTTCACCAAGAACATGAAGCTGGAGGCGGTGAACCCCAGGAACCCGGCAGAGATTTGTGTTGCTTCCATCACCTCGGTGAAGGGACGGTTGATGTGGCTGCACCTGGAAGGTACGTGCTCTAAAGGCCTCTTGTGTGTGTGTCTGCTTCAGTCACTCTCTTAATTCTGCCCTTCATCCTCTGCACAAAGTTGCTTTCTCCAGCTTTTCAGTTTTCTGCACACTGACCAATAATGTGTCACGAGGAATTATTTCCCTGCTTGTTCTCTGGAGGAGCTGCAAGCTCTCCCACCCTCCCATCCATGTGTTCTCTATCACCATGGTAACAACCTCCTCCCTGCCATCACGATGGACCTTCATCCTGGGAATGGAAGTTTGCAGAGACTTCCAGTGCCATTCCCAACCTGACAACTTGTATGAGAGGAAAGGTCTCTAATCAAAGCCCTCAAAGTTGATAAAAACATTACCAGCTAACCCACAGTGTCATATTTTCTCCTGAGGGTTTGGTTTTGGTAGAGCTGTGTGCAGTGGCAGGTTTTGGTTTTTTCCTCTAGGATAACTGGTTGCCTTCTAGCTCAAGGTAGCAACAGCTCATCTGCAGCCTGGTCTGGACATGGGGCAAATATTTTTTTTTGAAGAGCTGGAATCAACACTCATTTGAAATTCCATTCTCACTAAGGCTGTTGTTGAATTTACACCCATCTGGTCATGGAATCTGACCCATTTTGTCAACTTCTTTTCTTAAATGACCAGGTGCCTTCACTTTTATATGCCAAAGATGTGGCTACAGGCAGGGAGAGGACAACACATTCCTACTTTGCTTCCCTCCCTCATCTCTTTCTCCCTGCCTTTTACTCTCTTAATTTCTTAGAGGATGTTTTTTACAACTTACCATAAAAAAACCCTGTGTGCATCTCCCTTCTTTTGAGCTCTGATATATAGATGCTTTAAGCTTGGTTTATATCTCAATACCAGGAACAGAATGATCTGTAGTAAACAGAAAAGATGCAAAAGACTGCAAAAATAAAAAGAAATCTTGGCTGCTGTAGGAATACATCACTACAGTGTGCACAGTGTTATGCTAAAAGCAGGCATTAAAAAAAAAACCCAGCCAAAAAACCCCTGCTTGCAGAGCTGTGAAATAAATGTGGCTTGAACTGTGGCGTTGTTTTTTTCGACTCCATTAGTACTCCATTGTCTCTAACTCATTATTTATATTCTGGAAGCAGCAAGACTCCCCAGCTACCACGGGAGCGCCTCGCCAGAGACCTCGGGTCCCACCGTTTATCACGGGCGCGTCTGAGGCTTTCATTGTTGCCCTCCCAGGTTCCCAGTCTGACAGCCCGGGCTGCAGCCATAAACCAGGCACGCAGCAGCTGAGCAGGGCCGAGACAGGCACGAGGGAACACTGTGTGACAGATCAGGCTTTGGGCAGCAGCGAACCCCCAGACTCGAGGGCGAGCGTTTAAGGAGCGGCGGCGCGGTCCCCCCGTGCTGGAGGAGGAGCTCGGGACCGACGGGATGCTCTGCGCTTTCCGCTGCTTTATTGCTCATCATCTGCGTTGTTAATTTTTACTGGTTCTCTTTGGATTTTAAAGCTGGAGCTTTCTGGTGTGAATTTATACAAGTAATAATGCACGCTCCCTGCACAGCCCAGGAGTTTGAGGAAAAACCCTTTTGTTAATCCATTCTCCGGGGAGGTTTCCTGTAATTTCCCCCTTTGACAGTTTTCTAGAGTTGCTGCTCTCTTCTGCCCTTCTTTAAGATCATAGCAGGACACAGACGTTTTCCTCACCCCGTTTCCAGTCTCCTGATTTTCCATTTTACCTCCTAATTCTCATCTACGTTTCTTATTCTGAGAAGAAGGCAGCATAAAATGCAACAAATGAAACTAATGAGTCTCAAAAAAGCTGTTTTCCACTTCTATGAGTGAGGCCAAAGGAAGCAGTAAGATGTTGGGAGTGGAAGGCAGGATTATCAATTGCCAGAGGGCAGAAGCAGTGCCAGGGAGGACAGAGCAGCTGTGAATATGTCTTAGAAGAGGAACAGAGGTGTTGCAGGAGAACGGGCGCTGTGGTGCTTCCTTGCTCCTCAGGGTGGCTGCAGCTGTAAACTTCAAAACCAGAATGTTCATAGAACCATTTTGGTTGGAAAAGACCCTTCATGTCACGTTTATTGTTGCTTGCAAGCAGGAAAGTACATTTGATCTGCTTGCTTTTAGAATAATTTAAAATTGTATAGTCATTAAGAAAAGATTTTTAAAGTAATTGAGAAAGTTAGTTCTGTCAGACTAACAGCATTGCAATAATGAAATAATGGGTTTTCCCAGGCCTGGTGACATCTCAGTGGGGACTGAATGATTTTTTGCTCTGTTTGGGGCTTGATCCATGGCTTGCTCACTGTGTGCATATCTTGCCACTGATTCCAGTTACTCTCACATCAACTCCTTGCCTGGATTTGTAGTGTCAGGTGAAAGTGTTTTCCCCACTGGAGAGTGCAGGTTCAAACTGAGCAGTGACCATGTGATATTTTCTTGTGGAGGGAAATGGTTCTACAGGGGTTGTCAGCTGCTGAAATCTTGTATTCAGCAGGTTGTGTCCTATACCGTATGCCTTCATCCCATTCTCTTCTCTTCCCCATATCCCAGTGGAACAGACACTGTATTTTCACTGTACAGTGCATGAACGCAGTTCAGGGCTCAGAGAAACACCATGAAGACATCCATGAATCTACACAGACATCATGATTGCATTTTTTTAATTATTTCCCCCAGCAGTGTGATCACCAGCACCTCCTTTCCTGCCTCCTTTGGGTTTTCACGCAGCTCCCAGAGTGCAGCAAGTTCATTACTGATCCAAATGCTGCACCTTGGCCTCGGTGCTGTTCCCATCACCAAGTGCAATTACTGCTTCAATTACACCACAAGCCCTTGATGAACATTCATTAGTGGGAAGTTCCCTGTAGTCATCTGGCTGTGCACAGTCAAACACTTGCTGCCTTAAGCAGGAGGCAAAGATGTTGTAACAGATGCCAGGGCGAGGAGGATGCAGGGGAAGCTGCTGATCCTTTGGTCCCTTTTATTAGGAGATCACCTCATGCTGGTGCTGGAGCTGTCTGTCCTGGGGAGGAATTGGCAGAGGGAGGAGGTGAAGCTGCTGGCCCAGCTGTGCCAGTGCAGTTGAACTTGGGTTGGAGTAATTAAATGGTGCCTTGACTCAGGACACAGAATTTTTGGAAGAACTCAAAGCCAGCAGGAATATTTTCGTCTGATTTCGAGTGGAAATTAGGAAAACTGGGAAAATAATAGGAAAAATTGATTTACTGAAAGGGTGGTCAAGCATTGGAATGGGCTGCACAGGGAAGTGGTGGAATAGCAATCCCTGGAAGTGTTCAAAAACCATGTAGATGTGGTGCTTAGGGACATGGGTTACTGGTGGGCTTGGCTGTGATGGGTTAATGGTCTTTTCCAGCCTAAATAATTCTTTGTTTCTATGAGTGTGACCCACATAAACCAAGACAGGAGATTGTCTTCTGAATGAGGCCTAATAACAATTTGGAAGATAATTGCTTTAAATAGAGACTTGGAGTGAAGTTTTGAAATCAGTGTCGTGCCGGAGACCTTGGTGCATGTGTCCCACTTGGGCTTTTTGTACTGCTTGTCTCTTTGTGGGTGATCAGCTCCTGTTTCATGTGAGGAACCCTAGGAGAATTCATGGCACTTCCAGTCAGAAGAGTGGCCACCTCTCACCCTTCAAAAATGCGTCTCAAGGGCAGAGCTGCACAAAAAAGCTTGAGGGAGGCATTGGGGCATAAAAGCCTCTCTCTTATCAGCTACCACCCTGTGACAGCCTAGATACAATCTCTTACCATTAGGAGCAGGCATCCACCAAGTCCTGCTAACTCACTTATGCAACTCCACAAAAAATCCACGAGTCAGTCAGTCTGTCTTGTTGAGGGAAGTCGTGTGTGTTTACCCTCACTGGCTTTTGGCTGCTTCACTGCACGCCCTCAAAGAGCTCTTAATGGGGCTTTTCTCTGAACCACACTGCCCTGTAAATGCAACAGCCCTGTCTGTGCTGTCTGTGCAAAACTGGAGATGAAATGGTGCCTGATTTTGATGCAGGGCAGCAGATTTGTTTTCACATGTTCCATCATGCGCTTCCCCGGGCTCGTGATGGATGCTCGGGTGGCTCTGAGCTTGGCATTCCCAGTGTCTGAATCACATTATGAATTTGTGTTTGTAGGTTCACAGATGCCCTCTCCAGAGTACATAGTTGATGTAGAGTCCATGGACATTTTCCCTGTTGGCTGGTGTGAAGCAAATGCTTACAACCTCACCCCACCACACAAAGCTGTTTGTAAGTACATGGAGACCTGGGCAGTGCAGTTTGTTGCACCAGTGGATATATCAGGGAGTTTCCCTTGGGTCTATAATCCCATTTTTGACACTATCAGCGTACCCAGCAGACTAATAACCAGGCTGGAAGTGTACTGTAATAAATGGTAATAAATCTAATTAGTGACCGGACTGGAATTATGCGGTTTGTACTCTGTGCTCAGTCCCTCCGAAAATGGGGTTTTCGGTGCTGGGGAAGGCTGTTCCATGGCTTGGGATTGCACAGGGGGTTGTGGGTTTGCAAAGGGGTTGTTGGTCAATGGGATTGTCAGAGGAAAACCAGGTTTTGTTGTGCTGAGCCAAATTCTCTCAGGCAGCTGAGTGGATTAGGGACAGAGACCTCAAATTGGCAAAAAAACCACATAAAATATCGGGTGGGATGGTCATAAAGAGGCCATCCAGGTTCCCCTTTGCAAAACAAGATCTGTTCCATATAAATGGAGAAACATCTGTGCCATTCTGTGATGGAGTTTCTGCCCTTTCCCGGGGTATCTCTCCCCTCATTTCACTGCCCTTGCCAGCTCAGAGATTTTCCTAGTGTTTCATTTAAATCTCTCCCATCACAATTAAGCCCATAGTGTTTTGTCCTGCCTCCAGTGCATATTAAGACAAATTTCTTTTCTTTTCTATTTGCATTTGAAGGCAGTTCAGGAGATCTCAGTGGCTTGGTGTTGTTTTCCTGCTCCAAAGTATCCAATCCCAAGCCACCAGGTGAAAAATTGGCCTCAGCTGTTTATATTAATTAACATCTGAAAGGCGAATTTTAAAATGTGTCAGCCCTTCCGAAGAGTTAAATGTGCTTAAGTTAAAAATCAGGCAGGCAGAGCCTAATTTAGGAGAATACTGCTATGGCAACATTATGCAGCCTTATCACAATTTATAGCTGGGGATAAATTACGCTGGAGGTAATCATGCTTGTAAAATGTAATCTTATCCATATGTGTTTCTGTATGGAAAAATATTTGTGTTTTTATTTTAATTTTTTTTTCCTGTTATACTGATCCCATAAAACACAATATTAGCATTCCAGAGGAAAGATTAAATGTATTATTGCATCTTTAAAGTAGGTTTTAATGATGTAGTGACTTACTTAAAAAATACCAAGAAAAGATGGTGATAGTAATTAAGTACCATTTCATCGTGTTGGAAGTCGTTTTATAGTCAGTGCATTTACACAGCTTTTTATGCAATTCTGGGTGTGCTTTATAGGACAGAAGGGTACAAAACTGTTTTTTTTTCTTCCTTGCTTCATTTTTCCAGTGCGAAGGAAGAGAAGAATTGCAGTTGTGCAACCAGAAAAACAGTAAGTTTTGGATGTTTAAGGTGGTATTTTTACAGGAATGCATCAGGCCTTCCAGGGGGGATAATACACAGCAGCTGTGTGGCTTTGCTAACTGCTGCCCAGATACTGCAGCACAGTCAGCAAGAGGATTCCTTTACATCTGAAATATTTGTTAGTGTAGTAGAAAGTCTCTGTAACAGCAATTTTTTACTGCTTGGGATGCCCAGCCCGTGTGTGATGGCCAGCAGGGCATGCTTAGGGAAGATGGACATGTACCAGGAGGGCATTGCCCTGTCCAGCCCTCACAGTTTGTAGAAAATAGAACTTAAGGGATTTAATTGAGAATATTTGAAGCCTGGAGGTCTGAAGCTGACACACCAGAGGATATTTTTGGAGGAAGGGTGGATCTGGCTCCTTCTTCTGCAGTACCATGGTTTGTGATAAACCCTGTGGAAGTGTGGAGGTATCTCCATTCCTCGGCCCAGACAGGTGCTGGTGTATCTTCTGGTCCAGCCTGAGGGCTGGTTCTGTCCCTTTGTCCTGGCTGACACAATTAAATACACCAAATACACTATTAAATACACCAAATTGCTGTTTTCACAGGTTACCATCCACAGTGCCTGTTGAGAAAATACCTCATGACCTCTGCCCGGTCCCTCAGCCAGACACCACAGGTAAGGATCCTTATTTCAAAGGCCCATGGCCTGTGTGGAGGGGAAGGACCCCAGAAAGGGAGTGAGTTCTCACAGGAGTGAGGAGATGGAACCACATCCTCAGGGGGTGTAAAGTGGGGTGAACCCACCTGATGTGCAGCAGGTGAGGGTCTGGTCCTCCACGTGTCTTGCTGGGGCTATCAGAGTTCCCCTGGAGCTTGCCCATTTCAGATAATGATGTTAGGGCCAGCCTAATGAAGCCCTCATAGAGATGGATGCAGCTTGTTAATTGACATCCATGAAATTGTGTACAGCAGGACTTGATGGGTCCCTGTGTGATATCAGTGTTGTGTGGTGTGGCTGCTGCTGCTGAAGGCAGATTTCTCTCCCCTTTAGCAATGGCAGGAGGCTCTGAGTGCAATATTCATCCAGTTAAAGGTGTAGACCCAGCAGGAGGGGCAGGATTTAACTCACTTTATTCCAGCAGGCTCTGGGGGAGGCACTGGCATTGTGGCCAACATTCCATTACAGTCAGCTGGGGAGAATCAGGGTTGGTTTGCATATGATAAGCAAAAAAAGTGGATAACCACTTGGATGGCACGGGAACCACATCTGGAAGTACCCATTTCTCTTTGTGGGCTATAAAGGAGCCCAGAGTAATTAGCCCAGGCAGGCAAAACTGCTCTGTACCCCCATGTTGGGTCAGGGGAATGGCACTGCAGTGCTTGCTGGGCTGGACAGGAGCTGAGGAGGGGTTTCTGGGGCTCTCCACTGAATGTTCTTCCTGAGATGATTCCCTGTCTGTGAGAGTCAGCTCCTACATCCCCTCCTGGCAGGCTGCAGTGAGTCTCTCGTGTCCACCTGCAGTGTGAGTTCAGGAGGAGCCCTGGCTCGTGCCATGGATGAAATCCTGTCCCAATTCTCCTTTCAGCAGAGTGTGCAGCCAAACCAGTCACTGTTAAAAACACTTGCTTCTCCCATGCTGTTCAGATCTGAGTGGCAGAGGCTTCCCTACTCTTCACCCCGGGGAAAAATTCTGTGCCTCCTTTGCTCTCCTCCCCTTCCTCCCACATCTAGGAGGAAGAAGTGCCCTTGATTTATGGTGCAGAAGTGCTACAGGCACATCACTGCTGCTTTCTCCTTGCAGGCACCATCAATGGGAGATACTGCTGCCCCCAGCTCTACATCAACCACCGCTGCTTCTCAGGCCCCTACTTGAACAAAGGCAGGATCGCAGAGCTACCTCAGTCCGTGGGGCCTGGCAAGTGTGTGCTGGTCCTCAAAGAGGTAGGGACCAGCTGTCTTCGGGGGGGATTGCAGACCAAAGTGTGGGGCACGGCTTGCCAGACCCAGAATTTGGAAATAGTGTGCCTAAAATTGTCCTGGAGTGGTTTCCATGAGGGAGAGCTGCGAGCTGGGAAGAGAGGGCGGGTTTGTGCCTTGTGGGTTTCGATGGGAGGGGTGATGTTTTTGAAACTTGGGGGGTTCTGTTGGTTGGGAGCAGCGTTTGTCTGTGTTGCCATCAACACAGGAGCAAACAGCAGTGTCATGGAGACATGGGCATCTTGTTTTGGAGACGTGAACAACTTCCCAAGGAGCAGGACAATGGCAGTGGCCCAGCAGTGGTCAGTGTTAATTTGCAGAAAAAATTCAAGCTTATTATGGCCATAAACTCAAGCTCATTCAGGCCATGGGAGCCAGTTCCAGGTTCTGGAAAGGGCAGAGAGAAGACATTCAGGGTGTTGCTGTAAGGGAGATACACCTGATTCAAGTCAGCTCTTGCTGAGATGAGAGAGGTGCCAGCAGCCTGGAGAACCATGGGCAGGATGGGGGTTATAAAATGCAGCACAGCTGAAGTTCCTGGTGCTCTTCAACCTTTTCCACCCACGGTCTTGTCCTTAGCTCCCCCACTGATGCAGTGAAGTACCATCCTGTGTGTGTACCCTTGAATCCATGCAAAGTCTTAAGTGAGTAACAAGTAACTCTTGTGCTGTTCAGTGGCAAACTTATTTTTACAGCCTACCTGTTCATTATTCCCAGTGCCAGCACAAGTTTTCTGCTGGGACCACTGGTTTGTTGTGGTTTCTTTTTCCCTGTAAGAGGCAAGTGAGGTGGTAGTGCCTGTTGTTTGACATCAGCTGCACATTTTATCTCATTTCTGAGGTATTTTCTTGGAAAATAAGTTGAAACTTGGAGCCGGATACAGTGGAGACATCAGCTATTGCCATCCAGCCATTGCACCTGGGCTGAAAAGTGGTGGCTGTAGAGGAGCTATTCTGTATAACAAAGGCTGACTTGAAGTTAAATTAAACTAAACACATTGTCAGCTTCAGATTTAGCTCTGGGATCAGAATATCTAAGGAACACTTACAAACAGTTCTTCATATATGCCAAGAACTCCATAGCAACATTGTAAAATAAAACGAGGTGTCTTTTTAAGACTCCAGATGATCCATAACCCACCAGATCTTAGGGAAATATGCTGTAAAGATTAATTAGCCTCATTGCTTACTGCTCTTACTATTTTTAAGACACTTTGCTCTTTCCCTGTTTAAGAAGAAAATGGACTGTGACAAAAGAGGACTTTTAGATCCTTAGTCATCTAATGAAAGAATCCCAAATACCTCTTTCTCCCTTCTCTCTCTGTCCCACAGACACATCAGTATTCCAAATTAAAAAAAAAAGTTCACTGCCCTGCCTTGAAGGTACCCTGGGACTTATCTCTTGTTAAGTAGGAGATGTAGGCTTATATCTCAGATAGAGGGGGGAAATTGAGTTTTTCCTCATAAGGATACTGGTCATTGGAATCTTGAACAGGAGAAGAGAGGTGTGATGATATTTTGAGCTGTACCTTGTCAGTGATACCTCCTAAGAAAACTTCCTCCAGGGTTGAGACGTTTTAAAGAGGGGTGGAAATGGGCAATGTGTCAGCACCAAAGAGCTGTGAGGGGAAGGAAATTGCTGAACTGTCCAGTGGCATCAGAAACATCAAATATGCTCAGAAAAGAGCCCTTGTTCACCTGAAAATATGACATGGAAAACTTTTCTGACTGAGGTACCAGGTGCTTGTGAGGGTGGGCAGAGGCTTGTGGCGGTGCTGTGCGATCGTGGTCACTGAAGGGACTTCAACCCACCCGACTCTGAAAATCCAGAGTTCAGCAGCATCAAAATAAAACCTCAAAATAACCAATAAAATGGATACCAGCAAAGGCTGGCATTGCCTAATCCCACTCTTTGCTCCAAGGCCCCAAGTGGCTGCACCCAAACTGTTCCTGATGGAGGGGGCTGAAAATGAACCACCAAACTCTCAGACTGGGCACACTCCAGACAAAGGAAATTCGACCACTCTGATATGGTTGACGTAACTTTCCATCTGCAGAGAGAGTTGGAAACTGGTCTGGGTTTCTTCGCTGTTTTTGTTTAAATCACACTTAATTTTTTCCAAGAATCTGTTTATTTGCATTTAATAGTGTGGAATATGAAGTGATACTGCTGCTAGAAGGTACCACTGTTACTGTGGTGATGGACCTTTGCTGTAGGGTAAAATGCCAAACCCAGTGACTTGTTTGAGATACAACAAGAGTAAAAGCCAGAGGTTTTAATTTTTTTTTTTCTTCCCTGAAAGGGAAATAATTGTTCTTACAAAACACTCTTTTTTCAAACTGAGTTTAGAAGTTTACAGAGCCCTGCTGGTGACAAGCCAGCTTTGAGAAAAGTCCTGGCACTGTGGGTGCCTGAGCAGGGCTGGAGTTGATTATGAGTCTGGGATAACGCCCAGACAGGGCCACACTGGTGTTGCAGGATTGGGTTTTCTTTTCTTGCTCATTTCCCAGCTATTCTGACAACTCAAGAAGCACCATCAAGCTGGTGAAGGGGCAGGACAGCCCTGTTGGTGGAAATTGGTCAGCAAGGTGCTTTCTGCCCCTGCCTGTCCCACCAGGAAGCAGGGTGGGTGTAGAACTGTGCTTGAGGAAAGCTTTCCCGACAAGCTCCTGCACAGGGGTTAAATAACTCCCTGGATTTGCTGAGCAGGACACCTGATGAGTTGTGAATGAGTGTGGCAGCTACCCAGGCACTTGATATTTTTGAAAACTCACCTTTGGCTTCCTGACATCAGGTCTCAGTGGGGCCAGAGCCCCATGAGTTTGTGTGGGGAGGGACAGGCAAGAGAAGATGTGGATGAGCAGCTGGATGGGCTCACTCAGAAAATTTCTTTTCGTAGCATTTTAGGATGGTTTGGGTTGGAAGGGACCTTAAAGATCATCTCATTCCAACCCCCTCCTGTGCCATGGGGAGGGACACCTTCCACTATCCCAGGTTGCTCCAAGCCCCATCCAGCCTGGTCTTGGACACTTCCAGGGATGGGGCAGCCACAGCTTCTCTGGAAAACCAGTGCCAGGGCCTCACCACCCTCACAGGAGAGAATTTCTTCCTAATACCCAGTTTAAACCTGCCCTCTGTCAGCGTTTGTTGTCTCTAATTGGACTTTTTTGAAGAGTGGTTTGAGTAATGCTTCCAAGGGCCCAATGATAAATTAAATTTTGCTTCTAGTAAATAACCTATCCAAGCAACTCCAGCTAATGCCATTCAACAGAGCACTCTGCAGCATTAAGTGAAGCCCTTTCCTAAAAATGATTAATCCCACAAGGTTTTCAAAATGATAGCAAATCCTCAGGTTGCTGGATTTAGAGAGGAAAAAAACCCAAACAACCAAGAAAAAAAACCAAACAAACATAAACACATTGCTCTTTGCAGTATGACCCAGTTATTTTTTCATTTCTGATGAACTGTGTTCATGGGTGCTGGGGAAACTTGATGTTCATCATGCTGAAATCATTTGCAGGCCCCCAGAGAATTAAGAACAGGCATTAGGTAAAGAGCTAAATTAGATGAAAACCAATCCAGACTCGCTGTGGGGTCATTCATGTGCATACAATGCAGAGTGTTCAAACACACGGTCTGGTGCTATTGAGAGATGTGTTTTCCTTGTGTTTATCTCCCTATGCCAAGTGTAGACTATTAAAGCTTGGATTCCCTGAGCCAATGGCAGGAATCACTTTTATTCTCAGTGACTCTGGATTAAATGGATTGGCACATGGGTTTCGTTGTACAGAGTGGACACACACTGGGTTCCAGGCACACCTCCTGCAAACTCTTTTTTGTGGAGACTTCATTACTATTCTGTTAATTCAGTCAAGGCACACAGCACTCAGGCTCTTAAGCATATTCCTGACCTCAAGAGTGTGAATTTCCCCGTTAGTGTTCAGCTACATGGCACTGTACCTGGTTCTGCTTCAGAACTATTTTCTTTTACTTTTTTTTTATTAAATTGAGCCATGATGGATGCAGGAAATGGAATCTACTTCGGGTGAGAAGGTCTGTCTCAAAGACAAAATTACTGATGAGCAGGAAATTTTTGGGGTTAACCAGCAGCATTTAATGCAGTTACCTTGTCAGACTCGGGTATCATCTACGATATGGCACATGGATTCATTCTGGGACCTCTCCTCACTGCATCCAGCACTTTCCCTGTGCAGCCCTGGACATAAATAGACACCTGCAAGCTGCTCCTGCCTATGCAGCACCTGGGACCAATATCAGTGTGGTCCAGGACTACTTTTAAACCCATGAGTGTTGTTGGTTTTGTCTCCCCGTAGGTTCTCAGCATGGTGATCAATGCAGCTTACAAGCCAGGGAGTGTTTTACGAGAGCTGCAGCTCGTGGAAGACCCTCAGTGGAATTTCCAGGAGGAAACACTTAAAGCAAAGTGAGTCTTCACTGTGTGTTCTTTTATTTGGGAGGTTTCAGAAATGGAACTGACTAGGGGGGAAAAAAAAAAAGATAAGAAAAGGGGTTTTTTCCTATTGTGAGAGTTTTACTTTTCTAATTATCGTTTTGCTTCATTGAATTATTTGACTCATTCCACAGCAACTTCAGAAATGAAATATTCACCCGAACAGTTCATTTCTATTGTCTTTCTCCAAGCAACCATCTAGTTTTTGATGAAGTGGAGTCCTGAGTTTTATGATAAGCTGTTCTTCTGAGCTTGGCTATTACTGAATGAACTCAATTCCTGGCTTTCTAAACGTAGGAGTACTGCTGCTTTTAATACAGAGCCTGTCAGGCTAATGCAGAAATGAATGGCACCAAAAAAAAGTTCAAACAAATTGGCAGGGACACATTTTTTAGCAGGAGTGTGATTAGGGCAAAATAGCAACAGATCAGAGATTCAGGTCAAGATTTGATGCCTTTCTAGAATATATTCTTCAGTTCTCTTCTAAACAGCACCAAAGAAGACTGTGTGTCTAGAAAACACTCAATTCCTCCTTCCAACTTCAAAATCTACCTGCTTATGTCTTCTTTATGTAATGGGCTCTATACTTAGGATGTATTTCAACAACCATTGTCTCTCTGAAAGAGGGGATTCTCACCTAAGCTCTCTCCAGAGCCCCTCTGAAGAGCAATTCTTCCCACTTGAAGATGGATGTCAACAAATAGTTCTTTGAAGACAGCTCTTTTTCTTTGACTAATGGTCACCTTGACTTTTGGAGTAGTGTAGTTAAATGCAGTGAATCTCACCCTTTGTGCTGAACTCTGTTACTCCTTTTCAAAGAAAAGCAATTTTCTCTTGGTTTATTTGGTATGAATAGCTGCCAAAACCAGCACTGTTAATGGCTGTTGTGTTTGATCTTCGCCCATGCAGATATTGCAGAGAGTTCATGTGTTCTCTGGTTGAGGGAGGAAGTTGAGAACTTTTTATTCTGCATACACTTAAACTGCTTTTCTGAAGGAGGATTGAGAATAGAAATGAAAATCTACTAGAAATATCCTGGTTTTAATTTGCTTCTTTCACCCGTGTGGGAAGTCAGGCTTTTGTGTTTGTCAGTTGAGATGTTGTGGATGGAAATCTAAAAGTTAACCTTGGGCCTGCAGATTTTCACTGAAGACAAGTCTTTGTCCATGACCTGGTGTCCACTGATTCCAGGATCCCACATCTTGTGCTAGAAATGCCAGATAATTCACTCCTGCAGGTGCTCAGCAGTTGTGAAATGAAGTTGCAGTGCCCCATCTCAGCACCCTCTCCTGCAAAGAACCGAGCTCACGGGCAGTTCTCCTGTCAGCAGTATCCAGAGCAGGATTTTGCTGGGGTTTTCCATTTCAGTGTGGGGATCTGCCTTATGCAAAAACCAAAAACATCTATTTCTTAAGGCTGCTGAAATCCGTATTTCTAATGGGAGACAGCCTGGAAAATGTTTAACTGACCACCCATGACAGTATTTTATGTTGGGCCTCCAGTCACAGTCTGTGTACTGTGTGTTATCCCACAACAGCCGAGGCATCAACCTCAGCTCTCCAGGGAGTCAAGCAGCATCCTCCAACTGTATTAAGCCACAGAATGGATCATGACAGGCTCAAGGCTGCGACAGCAAGTTTTGAATTGAATTCTGAGAACAGCAGTCAGTGTGAAAACTGGCACTGGCATTGCCCTCTGGCTCCTGAGGAGACAGAGCTCATGGGGCAGGACAGCACCTTGTTCCTGCAGCTCTCTGGTTTCAGGGGCTGGTCTCTTCACAGAGCAGTGCTTGGTGGCCATGCCAGCTTGCCTGTGGGTGCTTTAAGTGTGGATGACAGAGGGTTGATTGTCTGGCTACCCTAGGACTTTCTTTTTTCCTTCTTGAGTTTGCTTGAGTTGCTCCATCCAGAGGTTTTAACTGCATTTGGTTGTGCAGGAGCAGAAAAGAAAACAGGTCATGAAACCATGTGGAACACACAAACAGCACATGCCTTGTCACATCAGGTGTGACAGTGCTCCAGAATCCTAAACAGAGACCTGCAATGAGCAAATGGTGTGTCTGCTCCAGCTTCCAGCTCCGTGGGCTCAGGATGGTGCCTGTTGCTGAGGGTGACACTCCAGAGCCAGCTGGAGCTGTGCTGCTGTGATGGGGCTTGTCCTGTCACCACCTTCCATCTGATGGGAACTGGCACCCCCTTGGCAGTGTTGCTGTTTGTTTGCAGTGGGGTGGAGCACGGGAGGGGGCAGCAGGAAGGTGAGGAGAAGGCTGTTTCTCCCACTGGCCCAAAATGCCAGGTGGATGCACTGCCAGGAATGCATTATCTCAGTCCTGGGGCAGCCTGCATTCAGTTCACTCTGCTGTCAGGAGTGACCATTGTGGAATTAATTACCCTCACCTTGCAAAGAAGAGGAGCAATTTAGGTTGTCCAGAGAGGTGTGTTTGCAGTGTGGGATGGCAGCACTGCTGGCTCCGTGGGAGAAGAGTCAAACCTGATTTATGGGTGATGATGAGCTGGAAATGTCAGGCTTGATCCTCTTGAGTTCCCATGAGGGCCAGTTGAAGCTGTCAGCATTCAACCCTTAGAGTTTTGATGCTCTTAAGTTCAGTGCCTGCATCTAGATTTGCCTTCCCAATTTTACATGAAATGTTTAAGGGGCTTCATGCTTTTTTAGGAGTTTTCATTTCTAAGGGCTGATAGTGGAGCTGTTTGGACTTAGCTGTTTTTGGAGGACTTTGGACATAAACAATATCAGGGTGTGCAGAGAGTTATCCCCTGGGCCTTGTATGAAGCCCAGTGATCAAAATAATAAAGATGAGTATTCCTGGACTCCTTCATCAAACAACATTTTGAGAGCTGCTCAAATCCAGCGGCTGAACCCTAGGAATATTTACCTCTATCCCAGACATCATTGCTTATTTATGAGGCTGCATTTCAAAGAAATGCAGTAGCTTTAGAAGATTGCCTTTCACTTGTGACAGGTGAGGTGAGGTGTTTGAAATCTTTGCCTCAGCCTTTGCTAGTCAGGGTTGCTCCCGGGCCTCCCAGGTCCCTGATCCTGTTTGAGGGAGCAAAGTGTTACCCACAGTGAATGGAAAAGAATCTAAAGGCACTGGAAGCAGGCTGGATGTGCAGGAGTGCATGGAAGCAGTTGGGAAGCTCTGCCTGGGAGAAGTGGCCAATTTCATTGCAAGGCCACTGGCTGCGGTGTTTGGGAGTTGATGGGGATGAGGGAAGTTTCCGGATGTCTGGAAAAAGGCAATCATCACAGCCCTCCTCAGGAAGGACAAGGAGAATCCAAGTAACTGCAGGCTGTCAGCCTAACTTTCCTGGAAAGGTTTTTAGCCAGGTCCTCTTGGAAGCCTTTTCTAAGAGCATGCAGGACCAGCAGGGGACTGTGAAGAGCCAAAGGGTGAGTTGTGCCTGATGTGATAACTGGTTTGGGGTTGAGGAAAAAACAGTGGGAATTAATTTATGTTCATTTTTAGCAAGGCTTTCCAAACCAGGAGCAGTGGAATGACTTAAACCCTTTATTTCTGTAATCAGGAGAAGACTTAATGAGACAAGGCCTTACAACCAGAGCATTCCAGTGCCGTTTCTCAGTCCTGTCTTTAAGAGTACAAAATGCCACTGGATGACAAAACAGAAATTTCTTGCAAAAGAATAGAAAGGAGTTTTTGGTTTCCCCAAAAGGAAATTGAGACTTTTATCTACTGAGTTGTTCAAATTAGTCTCAAGAACTGTTAGAACGCCTTAGAATGAGACTTTAGAAAATGAGGATGGTCTCAGTGTTCTGGCTGTTTGAAGTGTCTTCAGGACAAGACTTTTTGTGTCATCACACAGCGGTCCCTGGCTGGAGCTCCTACAAGACATTATGTTCTCATGAGCCTCTCATCTATTTTAGCACCAAAGGAAACTTCAACAGAAGAATTCTATGGCAAAGTGCTGTTCATTTAATATTGTTGCTTATGGATCTGCAAGTGTATTTTTCATGGAAATAGTTTCAGCCTTAAGGTTTTCTCCAGTTTTGGGATCTGAAGGCAGAGAAGCGGGAAGAGGAAAGGAGTATTTCTTTGGTTTTAGCTGAAAATTCCTTTTTTTTTTTTTTAAAGAACAGCAGTTTCTAAGAAAACTGAAAATATAATCCTTGACACAGCAATTTTCCAAGTCTCCAGTGCTGCCATGCTGTGCATGCAGACACTTCCTGCTTACAAGTGGCTGGGAAGATAGGAACCCTGGTATAAAAACATCAATAGGAGCATCAGTAGCTGCTAATTTTTTGGGAGATGCTAATGGAAAAGGGTTTTCTGGCTGTATCCAAAGGAGCTCCTTCCACATGGCTGTCCTAGAACAGCTCAGATTACGTTTGGTGGTGCTTGTGTTTAAAAACCTTTAGTGTGTGAGGAATATGGAAAATATTAGTAGAAGCTGGTTTATAGTTGAAAGGGGTGCTGCCAAGACCAAAATGATGTAAAAAAGTATTGCTGTGGCCAGTACTAACACCTTGGGTTATTGAGACTGATTGCTGCAGTCATGGAGATCTCCGTTGCCTTCCGCTCTGTTAATTAAAATGTGTGTTGCATTCAGAGCAGGCTATGAAATCAGTCAGTTGTTCATTTTCCTGGTTTCATCTTTTCCTTTCAGCAGGCACTGGAGCACAATGGGTCCTTTCTGGGCAGCCAAACACAATAGGAAGCACACAGTTAGGAAAAGTCAGCCATCCTTGAATAATACCCATCAGGCAGCTTTCTTAGCTTATAAGGAAGAAGATCAAGAGGCAATTTGATTATAGCGCTTTTTGCAGGGAAACAAAACCAGATGCAGTCTTTTCATCCTCGTGGTGAAAGTCAGAACAAGGACAAATAAATGGGACTTAAATTCAGATGCATCCAGACATCATAAGAGGTGTAGGCACATGAGGTACAGGTACAGGTGCTCCCTCTGCCATGATTCTTCTGGTGTGGAGACCCTTGAGGGGAGGCTGGTGCTTGCCTGGAAGTGGTGGTTTAGGTCCAACCAGAGTTATTTGGGTCCAGGTGGAAGCAGCACAATGAAATCCTGCAGCCAGTCAGACTCACTGACCCAACTATCCAGGCTGTCCTTAAACTTAATGGCTCCTGGAGAAGTAATAAGTGCAGGAGCCCTTTGAAGCACATTGGAAAGAAGTATAAAACTTTTATAAGTAGGTACATTTAAATGCCTGTGGAATTTGGTCATTTTGATATTGGGAATTGCCAAACTCTCCTCAGCCAGCATCCCTCTGCAGCTGTTTCACAGGGAAGCTGGGATAAGAGTGCCCTGCACCTAAAAGGAACACTTTTCCCTTTTACAAAATCATCTGTCCATGTCTTAGAGGGTCTGTGAAAAGTTGCCTCACAAAGTCGTTCAGGTGAATGAATCCAGGATTGTCTTGGCACCTTGCAGGAATGCTCATTCAGGTTGTGGAAGAGTTTTACCTTGAGGTGATAATTTGGATTGAGTCTTCTGAGATACGAGGACGGTTGGACTGGGCTGTTCTCAGAGCCAAGTTTCATTTGGGTTTCTCCTTTATAACACTTTATGTGCCACAGTTCCAAACCCTTTTCCCACACCCCGTTGTTTCAGAAAGAGCTGTTGGGAGGGAGGGCACTGAAGGGTGATGTTTCAGTGGCTCTGTGCGACCCAGTAAAACCTTCAGAGAGGGCACAGAGTGTGGGCACGTGCTGAATATTTTAACTCTCTGGTCACATCTTTATTCCACCACCACCTCCTCTTCCTCTCCTGTATCTATCGGCAGCTGCTGGGAAACTCTGGATCTTAATACACTGACAAATGCTTTGCCTCATTTTTCCTGGTGACTGTATCTTTGTCTTTCCTTGCCTCCCATCCAGTAATCTTTCTTCCACTGTTGTTCCCTCTTTTGTGTGTGTTACTTTTCCCTCCTCTGAGCACATTTGTAATGCCACAGCACTGGATGCTCGCACGATTGTCTCTCATGTTGCAATCCTCAGGATGCGTAAGAGATGTTTTAAAAACCTTATCTCACTGTTTACAACAGCTCCGTGCTGCTGGTTAATAAATTACGGGGATAATTGGTTTTCCAGGGTTCACATCTACAATGTAGTGCAGCAGGGATGTAACTGTATCTTTCCCAGCCGTTTATGGCTCAGAAACACTTCATATAAAACACCCAAATAAAGGTTTTAGTAGCATGGCAAATTTAAGACAAACCTTTCAGTGCAGGTTTCTGCTCCGAGCATTCCCTGTAGGAATCAGCTTTCAGGGCCTGTTGCTGCAGCCCTGTGAAATAACTCCAGAGATTCCTGATGGGTTCTTCAGGTTTTGTGGTGCCCACGTCTCAAAGTGGTGAGGTCATCTGGTCCCCAGGGTGGCAGAGGTTGTTGTTTCACTCAGATGCTTCTTCACAATGAGTTTGTGTCCCCTAGCCACAGCTGGCACAATGAGTCTTGGGGATTGTTGGAGCTGGAATGGGATATGGGAGCAAGAAAGATGGCAATGGAGAAGACCAAAAGTGTGGTGGGGGCTTATAGAGATGGTCTCCAATGCAGCCCAAACACAGGGTGGTGACCAGAAAGCTCTGTAAGGTGTATAAGCATCTCATCATGGGGCAGTGTATGAAGAGAGACTACATCTCTCTCCCAAAAGCTTTGCATCAGTTCATGATAAGGGCTTGCTGTCCTGTGTAGTATCCTCACTAAGCCTACTGACATTTGTTCCCATCTCTTTCCATATCTACAGATACATCCAGTCTGCTCATGCATTCCTTCCCAAATCATGTCCACACCTTCGATTCATTTCGCCCTTTTCTTCCTGGCGTCCATCTGAAGTGGAGCCACTAAAACAAGTACACCTGCATTCCCGAGAGAGACACGCTCCCAGAAGTCCCTAGGGAAGGCATCTCTCCCTGGCAGAGGAGAGTCTGGTCTGTAGCACCACAGGATTGGTGATGTGGGGTGTTGTACTCCTCCCTAGGTACCGGGGCAAGACGTACAGGGCGACGGTGAAGATCGTGCGGACGTCGGACCAGGTGGCGGATTTCTGCAGGAGGGTCTGTGCCAAGCTGGAGTGCTGCCCCAACTTGTTCAGCCCCGTGCTGGTGGCTGAAGTCTGCCCCGAGAACTGCTCCATCCACACCAAAACCAAGTACAGTGAGTATTGGAAAAAGTGCTGCCTGGTGCTGGCTGGGACCCAGGGAAGTGGGAGGTGGTGTGTGATGGAGAGCAGGAGTTGTGTAATGTGTTAATACTGATTAGGATTCATCTCATCCAAAAGCAGTTATTTAATCCTGACCAGGCCACCACAGGTTCCATTTGTATCCTGTGCAGAGAAACAGGCACCTCCAGAAAACCATCCATCTCACTCCATCCTAATACATCTGTCTGAAAGTCATTACTGTTTGGAAGTTTTGGCTTTTCTCCATGTGTAAACTTAACATAAGGAGCACGTGAAAGGAACCTGCAGTGGGAAGCTGAGATTTAAACTGCTGCATCTGAGACAGCTTCGTTAGGTGAGATGAATCCTCTTGGCAAAGAGTTTCTGGCAGACACACCAGCACAGCCCATTGTCACAGTGCTGAGGGGCTGGAAGGTTTGGGAGCATTGACTCTCTCTGCTCAGCTTGTTTAATATTTAAATGTGCTCCTGCCTGTTCAGAAAGGCTGTTGTTCAAGGCAGGTGTTCAGTACTTCTTGTTGTCCATGTTACTGATATTATTGGCTCATAAACAGGTCAGGAAAGTGGAAGGGAGTGCTGTCCTTCCACAAAGGTTGCAGAAAGCAGTATGATTGATTTAAAGCAATTCTCTCATGTTTGGTGCCAGAGTAGAAGGAGAAATGGGCTCAGGGAGATACTCAGATCACTGAGGATGGGCTTCTGCAGGAGTCTGCATCAGAGCTGGACTCCTGGCTCCCACTGGTAGCAAATGGAGAGCTGGAGGAGTGGAGCTGGGGGAGCTTCAGCTAAGAGTGTCTCATCTCAAAGTTGATGTTTTTATGTGGCTGGATGAATTTTTCCTCAAAACTCCATTGATATGCTGAAAGGCTCGGTTCACTTATGGACTTTGGCATGGGGGCCAAGTGCCACTTCAGTTGTGCTGGGATGCCCTAGCTGGTCAAGGACAGAGTGTTTTTCACCCCCAGAGCATATCTAAAGACGTTCAACACAAGCATCTAATGTAGGGTCAGGGGACTCTCACATCCTTAATTTCAAATTGGGCCACAAAATAGTTGAAAGTAATAAAAACCTATTCCTTCATATTTGATTGAGGATAGCTGGCCCTCTCCCCTCTCTGCTGAATACATTAGCAAGTGAAAGGGTGTCTGAGACTGTTAACTCACACAGAACTGCATTGGATCAAATCTGGAACTCATTGGTCTCTCTCCCTCCAAATCACTGCTCAGCTTTGCCTAAACACATATTGTTAAATTCTGAAGTCTTCATTCATCATCAATAAATCCGGATGCATGAGCTGTAAAACTCTCTAGTGCTAGTCCAACACGACTTCTTATATGTATGCTGGACATTTTTTCCAAAATCAATGTATTTGAAAGTTTAAAGTGCGCCCAAAGTGCAGTCGTGAACTGGTAGCAAGAAGCAAGCCAAGGTTAAAGTTTTTAATGGGCATTGTCCTTCATTTCTCCAGCTTATTATTATGGGAAGAGGAAAAAAATCATTAAGCCACCGATTGGGGAAAATAACAACATGAAAAGTGGCCACGTCAAGCCAGCCCGACGCAGGAAGAGGCGGAAATCCATCTTTGTGCAGAAGAAAAGGAGGTCATCAGCTGTGGATTCCAACGCTGCAGGCTCTGCAGAGGTTTGTGTGCACTGGGATAAATCAGCAAAAGGCCCTTGGTGCTTTTTTTTTTTTTTTTGTCCCCCGTTCTGGATTTTCCTTCTGAAGGGCTTCTCAGCACACCTGAACGCTTCCAGTTGCTATTTTGAATCCTTCCTTGCTCCTCTGTTCTTCAAAACCAAACTGGTTTTGTTGGGACACTCTGGGCGTTTTTATCCTGTCCATTTTAGAGTTAGCAAACAGATTTTTTGCTCCCACCTTCACAATACTCACTGGCTGACATGCTGCCTAATCTGTCTTTTGTTTCTTTTTGCCTCATTGTAAGCAGGCAGATGAGCCTGGTAGATGCTTTGCACAGCACTTAGCAGAGTGAAGGAGCTCTGTGATCCATGCCTAAGCTCTCCAAGTATTATAATAAATAATAATAGCCCATGAGCCATTATGGTTTCAAAGAATTTTATTTTTTTTCATTAATTATTCGTAATATTTTTGGCTCACAGCGTCAAGCAACAGAAGCTTTAGAATGCAAGCAAATGGTTTGTGTCCCAAATACATGGAATTTGAGGGCTCAGTCTTTCCAGTCTGCTTTGTGATACAACAGGGTCTGAACCTCAGCAGTGATTCGTGTCCAGATACAGCCTGGAGCAGACTTAGTTCTCTGGGGGCTGTTTCTGTGTGGTTCTCACGTGGCAGCAATAACAAAGCTCATGTGTGGTTTCCCTTCCTCAGCTGAGTGCCAGTGATTCTGCTTTGTGCAATGTGAAGTAAAACTGGTTTGCTTAAATTCCCTCTCCTTCGACTGGAGGGGGATATTTTATTCAGCTTTCAGTGGATTGCTTGCATCTTCATGGCCTGGTCCTCATTTAGGTGAAGTTCTGGTTCATTTCCTTAGGTTATACTTGCTTCAAAGGAATTAAAAATTATGGTGAGCCTAAATCAACCATTAGCCAAGATTTTCAACCTTTCAGCCAATATCTTTGAATTGCTCTTTCACTCAAGACCTGAGCATATGGCTTGGGTGCATGCTCACATGTGATCAGAGCTAAGCTGATGGAGCCATTTGGGCAACTTGTGTATATATAAAGTTCAAAATGCACGGTTGCCATCAGCTGGTGTGTGCTTGCGAGCTCTGCGTGACACAAATGACAGGAATCTGCTGTAGTACTTTAAAGGGATGTTTGGGCTTCACCTCCAGCAGTTCAGTGTTGGGCTGAAAGCAGGGAAATCTGGGTGAAATCCTCGGTCCTGAGATTTGCAGAAACGTCACCTAAAAAAGTGCTGTGCACTTGTACATCTGGATGTTTACAAAAGGCACCAAAACCTCCTTTTTATTAGGACCGGTGACACCCACGCAATGGGAACGTTTCAATTCAAGCCTGTTTCTGATTCTGTTTAGCTTCAATCAATTTGAGTTTCGTTATATCCTTTCGGTATTTTCCATTTCCCCCTGCTCCTGCACTTCTGCAGCACCACAGGTTTTGAGATACCAGCCCGGCAGAGAAACATCTCGTGCCACATGAGTTATTGCTGTTGACCTTTTGTTGGGAGGAGAAAAAGGATTTTCCGCCGCGTGTTTTTTTTCCTTGTACATTTCAAAACCAAATCTCAACTGGGGGCTAATTTACTTAGCACTGTAATGAAAATGAGATAATTGGGTTAAAATAAATGCTACCCTGGCCACGGGAGCGCGGTCTGACCCCGCGCCTTTGGGTTTGCCGCCGTGTCCATCTCCCGGGTGCCGTTTCTCCGCGCAGGAGAGCGAGGACGACGAGCCGGACGCCATGGAGGACGAGACGGGGAGCGAGGAGACCAGCTCGGAGCTGCGGGACGACCAGACGGACACATCCTCCGCCGAGGTGCCCTCGGCCAGGCCCCGGCGGGCGGTCACCCTGCGGAGCAGCACCGAGCTGGACAGGCCCCCTCCCACGGAGAGAGCCCGGCGGAGCCGCAGACCCCAGCCCCACTCCTACGGCGAGGCGGAGAAGGGCACGCAAGCCAAGGAGGTGAGTGTGTCCCATTCCATAGCAAAACTCCTCCTAAATTAACCTTCCTCGTCTGAGGAGTGCATCCCTACCCTGGGTAGTTTGCTTTATGGAAGCTTTTCTTTTCCTTTATGAAAGTTTTTCTTTGTTATTTTTTGTCCCTCGCAGGAAATTAAGCAAGAAGAGGAGGAGAAGCTTGTCCTGGACAGTAACCCACTGGAGTGGACAGTGACCGATGTCGTGAGGTTTATTAAACTCACCGACTGTGCACCCCTTGCCAAAATATTTCAGGAGCAGGTAGAAATCCTTTTGTCACTTGTCTGTTTGTGTCTGTGGTGCCTGTTCATGTAACAGCACATCCCACCTTGCTGCTGGGCCTGGGGTTGTGGTAAAGAGGTCATGACCAGACTTCAGACCCCTTCAGGCCAAGTTACAGCACAAATTTTGGCAAGGCATGAAAACCCTTAGAAATTTGAGTCAGAGCTTTGCCAGGTCCTCAGAGAAACCAGAAACTCAATAGCCTGAGCCCTCTTGGAGGGCAGGAGGTTTAGACCTTTCTGGTATCACATAGGTAGGAACATCTGTGTAAAAAGAGGTAATGGTTATCTGGTACATACCAGGTCTTCTCCTGGACACATGGGTTCCACTCTGTTTTAAAATACTGACCTGGGAAGCAGAAAAGTGCTTCTTGAACCCAAAATTGGCTGCCTGAATTTTGCCATTAACACCTGCATGCCTCAGGTGTGTAATTCCTAACCACATTCCTCTGAAGATCTGCCAGTCAGGCCCTTGGATGACCTAAATTTAGGAGATGCCAATCATCTCCCCATTAAGCAGACAGGTTTGCAGGAGCAAAGGTCAATGTTTTTCATCTCAAGCCAGTGTGAACGTGTAAAATTTATATGGAAAGAGCCATTCCTTGGCTAATGAGTAGCTGGCACTGCTGAGGGTAAAGGGCAGCACTACCAAGTTATAGTTAGGAAGAAGCAAGTTTGGTTAATTAGTCAGTGGTGTGGCCAACTGCACATTGAACTCTCTCTGATTCTTCACCATGGATAATTCAACTGGGAGAAGGTGGAGTGTGAGTCTGGAGCAGGTGAAACTCTCCAGAGCAGGATGCTGCAGTTGCTCTGTCACAGTGAGCTCCAACCATTTGTTAACCAGCCTGGAACAATGCCAGGGCTTGGAAGCCAACCCTGTTTCTCCTTTGCCAGAGAGTTTTATAGGGATTTTAATCAAACACAGATGACTGGAGCTTTTCCTTGCAAAGCTCTGGTGCAATGGGCCGTGCCATCAACCTTCAGTGGAGAAAGCACCTGAGCCAGGGACAGTCCTGATCAAAACAGCACTTAAAGTGTCTAAATCTTCCTTGTGTTCAATGCTGCCTCATCAGGGCTGTCCTGGGGAGTTTATGTTGGCTGTGAGTTGCTGTGCACAGACTCTGATCCTCCCTAAGGGGTAAAAAGCAGTTTTGTAGCCTGCTCATCTTCTCAGTCCATTAAAGAACAGAGGACTTGAGCTCTTAATTAAGAAGAGGATCACAAAGCCAACAGAAGTCCTCAGTAAAATTACTCATCTGGGGTGCTAGTTCATGGAGTTTGGTGCATAGATATGCCTGAGGGAAAGACATGACCTCCAGAGGTCCCTTCCGGCATACACCATTCTGGGATTGTGGGACATTACAGGTTGCAAGGCCTCTGGGTGGTTTCTTCATTTCAGCAGCTGGGAGACTGGTGAGAACCTATGAAGACACACTAGACAACTTCTGAAAAAGCATGTTGTATCCCAGGGAAAGGAGATGGGCAGCATCAAAGCGGGAGGGAAAAAAGCACGGGACAAAAGAAGTTAATTTTTAGGGCAAACTTCCCTTCCTGCTTCTCCAAACTTGCTTGTGCATTCTGCTGTCCACAGCCCACAAACCCACCCATTTTGCCTGTGTTTCCTTCCCCAGGACATCGATGGCCAGGCCCTGCTGTTGCTGACACTGCCCACGGTGCAGGAGTGCATGGAGCTGAAGCTGGGTCCAGCCATCAAACTGTGCCACCAGATCGAGCGAGTAAAAGTTGCTTTCTATGCACAATATGCCAACTGACTGCACTCCTCCCTTCCTTCCTGTCCTACACCTCCTTGTTCCCTGCCTTTTTTAACATTTCAACTTGTTCAAGAGGGTTTTCTCCTCCCCTATCCCTTTTCTTTTCCGAGAACAAGTGGAATTGGAAGCACTGGGAATTAATCTGTACGGGGGAAAGAAACAAACACAAAACTAGCAACAGATTGGACTAATTTTTCTGTACTTGTAAAGCACATGGAAAGACTGCTGGCTTCTCTCCTCCTGAGCCTCTCCAGCCCGTTGCCCAGTGGTCCAAGGCCAGCACAGATCCGATGGTTTGTCCTCGTTAAACCAAACCTACCAATGGCAGACACATTCCCAAGGAGAAGGGTCAGACGTTTCCAGGTGGGGATGGTTTGCCTAGGCCAATTTCTGGACATGGACATTTATTTTAGACGACTCTGACACAACTTCTTTCATATTGAAATGTAAGTGATCATTTGTAGCATTACCTGGGGTTTACTGCAAATTTGATCTTGGTGATCAATGGGCTTTTTTTTTTTTCCTCCTGCCTCTCTGGTTTTACAAAAGGAAAAAGTGTTACACCAGGCATACACTGATGATTCCTGGGGGAATTGTGAAAGAGGACTCAACCCATGGTCTCTGTGGTATCAGACAAAGTTGCAGTGAACTGACAGGGGTGACACAAGACCTGGTGGGCAGCAGCACATCCTGAGCCACGCTGGCTCTGCACAACAAGTTGAATATCTCTGTGATGGGATTAGTACAATACTCCATTCTTGCACAGGAACATGAAAGCTTTCATAGTCAAGCCCATCCTCTTAAATGCAAGCCAATTTAAAGACCTGACTTGGAGCCCATATGGTGACAGCAGACTGGGATCAGGGAATCCTGCTGACCACTGTGCTCAGAAGAACCTGCTGACCAACACCAGGCTGCAGCTGCTGCATTCTCCTTCATTGGTTTCCTTCTTAAAGTCTTTGGAGAAGAGGGGGAACCTTCAGAAATAAATGCTATGGACTACATCCAAATCTTGCCCAGAGAGTGTGTGAGGCAAGAAGGACTGACTGTTTGCCATGCATCCCTCGGGAATTTCAAGTTCGTCTTTCAGCGAGTTTCCTGTTTTGCCACTGAGGTGCAACTGCTGCAGGCTGGGCCAGATCCTGAAACTTCATCCAAAATTTTCTTACATGAGAGGTGAACAGGACTGGATCTGTTGCCAGTTGTTGCTTTGTACTGAAGATCTTCGAGTTTTAATCAGTTCAAGGGAGTAATAGTTGCCTCAGCATCAAATGGTGGGGTTTTGTTCTTCAGAAATCTACGAACAGGGTTCTGTAGCGGGGCAGACATTAAGAAACTGAGTTTTAGACTGGATTTCCTACTGACAGGAGCAATGAAATGTGTCAGTGCAACTGGTTTGATGACTACTTTGGGTCCCTCTCAGGGTCTCCTAAACGTGTTGCTCCTTGTTTTGACTCCGAAGGCAGAAAGACTGCGCCCAGCAAAACGAGAGCACCGCTGAGAAAACCAGGGAGGCTGCTTCTCCCAGCTCCTCCTGGCTTCAGCCCGGTCCTGGTATTACATCCTTCAGCAGGAGAGAGCTCCTGAGAGAATCCTATCGGGAGAACTGGCACACGAGGACATTCCAAGGAAGGAAATCAGAGTGGCTGTTTGCTGAGCAGCGTCCCAGCACCGATCGTTTACTTTCTACATTCATCTGCTGCTGCTGCTCTGATGTTCTTGGAGTTTCTAGCCTCTGGGATTTGTCAGAGACATTTGATGCCTTCTGGGACACACTGCAAAAATGTCATTGTTTTGTCTCCATCAGCCTTGTAACTGTAGATATTCCTATGGCAGCTAATTACTTGTGGAGGCACAATCGGGGAGCAGACACAGACTCTGAGAGCAACCAGCGCTGGTGCTGGCCAAGCAGGGAATGGGTGAAGCATTGAGCCAGGAATATGGAAGTCTTTACTGATTGTTCAGGGAAGTTAAATCGCATTTAAAACTCAAACTATTAAACAACAAAGAAAAGAGAGTTTTAATTTTATCTTGCGCCGGCTCCTTTTGTTTCCGCAGGTTTCTCTCTCCTCACCATTTGTCTTTCACTTTATTGTTCTTCAGTGTTGCCTCATTTATCACTCTCTGTCCTTTCAGAGAAGTTGATAAGCTGAAATCTTTATGCTAAAATTAACTTGGCTGGTAAATGCTTTATTATTTCTGTTTAGTCTGCAGGTTGGGAAGAGATCTGGGACTGGGGTACTGTTGTGTGTTGCAATGATTGCTTTCCAGAAAAGCTGGAGCTGAACTTCCTGGGCGGTTTCTTACACGAGTGCAGAATGGGTGGTAGTTTAACTGGACAGCGTGCTCGGATTTGAGCACAGATCAGAAGGATTTAATTACTCTTGCCTGGACTTCGTTTCAATTCTGGAGCATTAGTAAACTTTGGAGTAATGTGCTTCAAAGGAGATTATGGAAACCCAATCTTGCCAGGGTAAAATACCACTTTACTTTGCAATGTACAAGTATAAACCTCTGTAAGTTTGGGGTTTTTTTTGGTCCAGACCTGATTCTAAGTTAAATTCAGAGCTGCTGCAGCTTCACAGATACACCAATGATGGTGGCGAAGCCACATCTCCCCTCCCTGTCCTGAATTTGGCATCCAGGCCTGAAGTTTATTGTGTTACCAACTCCAAAAGGCCACTGCTGTGAAGTGCTGAACTCATCATTATCCGAGACCATTGCCGAGGGCTGGGGAGCAGCCCTGCTGTTGTTTTTGGGCTGTTGGGTGCTGACCTTCAGCACATGGGCATGGACCCCTTTGCTCCCACAAGAAGGGTGTGCAGGTGTTACTGGCCTCTCTTCAGGCATAGCATCAAAAATGGGCATTTTTGGAACAAAGATAAGGAGTTGAAGAGTGTGTGGTACCTGCCCATCTTCATCTGCACTGGCTTCTTCAGAGCTTGCACTCAGGCTGAGCAGATCCATGGGCGGGTTCCTGCTCCTTTCCTAACCCTCTCAGCACTTACCTGGACAGAATCAGCCAATTCCCAGTTTTCAGCCCCAGAGCACCTG
Organism: Ptilonorhynchus violaceus; assembly: GCA_013397565.1. NCBI lineage: Eukaryota > Metazoa > Chordata > Aves > Passeriformes > Ptilonorhynchidae > Ptilonorhynchus > Ptilonorhynchus violaceus. The sequence continues at coordinate 396,981 of VZRJ01002460.1, forward strand.
TCTCTGAAATCAGATTAAAGCATTAACTTAGGGAATGTCCATGATTCCCTGGCTGGTTGTGCTGCCTTCCTCCTGCTGTCACGGATGCTCCTCTCCCACCTTGAAGAAAAATGATCTTTGGTTTCAGGTGCTTTTTTCTGTTTTCAGCTCCCAAACACAGCTCCCATCCACACTCCCATTTTTTAACTCAACCCCAGGATGACCAAACCCAGGCTTTTTCTACCTCTGAGAGGCATGAAGGCCTCTCAGCTCTGAGAAGGATGTCAGGGTCTCCAGCTCCATTGTGTTATCCATATGCCATAACTTGTGATAGTCTGGCCCTGCAGGGTGCAGAAACCTCCTAAAAATGCTGTGTGCCCTCAGTAAACACCAAAGTCCAGCCACACCCTGTGCTTAGAGAAGTATCAGGTAGATGCTTGTCCTGAGATGGCCTGACCCACACTGCCAGAGGTATTTGGATGGCTGCTGGGATTTACAGAATTTCGCAGCTGGACACCTAAACCCCTTTATTTTGCTCTGGGCAAACAGCTTATTTGCCTTAAACTGGAAAGTTACCGTTCCTTGGCTTTAACCTTTTGCAGGCCCCAGTGGTGTGGTGTCCCCATCTCAGCCCTTTGAGGGCACACCAGGCAGTGCTGGGCTGCCATCATCAGCATTCAGTCACCTGAAAGCCTGCCTTGGTCTTTTCAGGGCACAGGACCAAACTTGGCAGAGCTGCTGCGCTGTCCCAGTGTTCCAGAAGCTCCGTACAATCAGGGCACTTCAAACGCTTTTTTGCTTTTCTGGTGCCGTGCATCTGGAAAATGATGAACTCGGAGTGTTCCTCTCGTTTCCAAATCCAAGTGCCAAGAGAGAAGAACATGCTGCAGCTGAGCACCACTGAAACCAGCTTTATTACACGTGGATAAATACAGTCTCAAGGGCTCCATTTTGGTGCTAAGATATGTCACGCTGTATTTTCCATTGCTTGGGATTACAAAGCTGATTCCTCACTCCAGGAAATACTTTCTGTAATCTGCAACATCTTGAACATTAGGATTTTTTTTTTTCTTGTGATTGTATGCTTTTTAACTGGGATACACTCAACAAATATTCGTTCACCCACAATCCTGTGAGTTTTGGAGATGTTTTATACAGTATATTTATGTAATAATCCTTTCAAAATGTGGATGCATGTATATTTTCCCATCAGTAATATTCTCCATGAAATCAGCTGACCCAGAACTAAAGGAATCTGTTACTCAGGATTTGATCCAGAAATAACTGAGGTTAGCGTTAGGGCCCTCACAGATGTGTGGGCTGTGGGACCAAATCTTCACCAGTTCTTTTCACTTAGAGGTCAAAAAGTCTGCGCTTAATTAGCAGAAAATTTAAATGCCTCCTTCTCCTAGCAGGCAGAAATGCAGCTGCAATCTGCCAGGCTTAACAAGAGAGGGCTCCTGTCCTTAGGTGCTCGTGAGCTCCCAATAAAGGAGCAGAAGCTTTTAATGGTCTCATTAACTCTTTGGTACAATACTCCAGCCAGAAGTATGAATGGTGTTAATGGCTGCATATGGAACATGAGCCAATCATCAAAAATCAGAATTTTATAGCCCAGCAGCCCTTTAAATGTCAGCTGTCCTGCAGCAGAAGGGTGGGTTTGCGGTGGTTTGGTGCCATGCATGGGAATTCTCTCAGCAGAAGACACATGAGCTGCACAAACCTGGGTCCCAGTTTTAAATACTCACGGCCTTTCTGGTTTTTGAGTATTTCATGTTGATTCTTGCAGTGGAAAAGGTAAGTCTTGATGACTGCCAAGGATGTGGGAGAGGGGAGAGAGGGCTTCAGGAAGGAGAGAGGGTGGAGTTCTGGATTTGAGGTATCTTTGTGGAGAGGGACCTCTCACAGCAGAGAGGCACAGCTGGGGCCCATGAGCATCATTCCTGAAAGCTGCTTTTTCACAACAAAGATGGTTTGAGTTCCCAGCAGGGGCCAGGTGAGAGGAGGGATGAAGAGACAATAGACTCAGAGCTGCAATGCTGAAAGGTTCATATTTTGTTTTCCCAGTGGAGATACAGAAATTCAGCTCAGATGTCTGTAGGCTCCTTGGCTGGATAGTAGGGAAAATGAATCTTTCTTCCTTGTACCCGACTCCTGTGTGTCTTCTGGGTTTTGGGAGCTGAAGAACCTCCTCTTGCACCTTTCAGACCTCCATAGGAAATACCAGGAGAAAACTTGAGCTGTCTCCCACAGGAAAAGGTGACATTGCCCTGAGTTCGGGTCGTGGGTATCCAAACACTCTGCTCTGTGTTATGATGTGATGGGATGAAAATGCTCATTCCCCACCTGCTTTTTGTTGCTCCAGTCTCACTGGAGATTATGGACATACAAGTGGCCACAATTTATGCATTGTAAATGTTTGCATTCCGTTTCTCAATCCCTGTTCTGCCAGACCTGGTCAGGATGTGCCAACACATCAGTTTATTCCAGCAGCCTTCACCTTCAGGAACCTGCTTGCTGGAAAACTCTCACCTGGGGAATGGCACCGTGGTGCTTTCACATGCACAGGCAGGGGGTCACATGTGGTCCAAGAGAGGTGAAAGTCCCAAATGCAGCCTTTGAGGGGGAGTTGACTCTTTTTATGTGCCATGGTGGGACAAAGCAATCACTTACACCCTCCTGTGTCTCATGGAACAGCAGGAATGAGCTCCACAACCAGCAGTGATGGTCCATTCGTGGTGGTGCACGTTGGAAACCTTTGAATTGTTTTGCGTTCCAGTTTGTACTGAAGGTTTGACTCGAAATTTGTGTACATAATCCCTTTGGTGTGTTGCAGATACGTATGTGTGTGTATATAAATGTATATATATGTGTGTGTATATGTATGTGTGTATATATATACATATAAATCAATCAATGCTGGTGTTTTTACTTCTTAAAGTTCACAGGGCGAAGGGCATGTTGTCAGTTTGCTGTAAGATTCTATTCTGTATATATGTTTTCATGTAAATAAGTGAAAATCTATATTCAGAGTTATATTTTAATTTTTATTCAGAATGAAATAAATCCCCTTTTTACTTGAAGCAATTGTAAGCCACGTTGTTAATAAAGTAACAATAAGTCATGTATCGCTTCAGGGTAGGTTGTTTTTTGTTTGAGAGGGCTGTGTTTTGATGTGTCTGTGTGCTCTGTAGGCTCCACACCCAACCCTCATGGATGTGCCCAAGCCTGGACCAGTCGTGCTTTCATTGAGCCCACAAAATTCCAGAGGTCCAACACGGCCTCCCTGGCTCAGGCAGCTTCATGTGCCTGGAAGTTCTTCCCAGAAGCAGGACATGGAACAAGAAAGGTGGTGAGTGGTGAGGAGATACAACAGCATCCAAGGACCTTTTAGGAAAGTGATGGGGGCAGGGAGAAGGGAATGAAAATAATGCAAGAGGCAACAAGCAAAGGAGGGTGTAGTGCCAGAGCAGCTGATGGTGGAAAGGCAAGAGTCAGAGCAGGCCCACAGCACGTGGAGTAGGGAGGCAGAAAATAAAACTCCCCCAGGTGCACAGCAGCCATTGGACATGGGGGGAGCCATCCTGCAGTGGGGAAGAAGGGCTGTTTGTGGATTCCAAAGGGTGGGCTTCAGCCACGGGCGCTTTGCAGAACGAAACCTTGCGTGTGTCACGTGTCCCCATGTGACGTTTTCTCCGCAGTTGCAGGCTGTGTTGAGGAGCTTAAGTTCCAGCTTTGCAAGTCCTGTCGCCTTTCAGACCTCTGGATGCCATCCTGAGTCCTGCTGGGAAGGGCTCTGTTGGGCTAGCTTGGCTACCAAGCATTTGCCATTGGTCTGATCGCCCATTCCCTCTGCCCCGGTGAATGGGAGGTGGTGCACATCCGACAGCAATATTGCATCCAGTGGGGGAGGGTGAGCACAGAGCCCACGGGATGAGCTAAAAAGAGCTTGGGTGGCTCTGGTTTGATTTTGGTTTTGCTCCATCAATCCCATTCAGGCGTCTCTTGTGCATACAGCAAAATGGGAGGAACGAAATTGCTCCTTCTGTGGGCCTCTGATTCTCTGATTTCATCAAGACTGGCTCTTTTTTATCAGGCGAAAACACAACCATGGGCAGGCCAGGTGAGTTGAGGGTGACTTACAAAAGGATCAAGCCACTGGAAAGATTGTTATTTTACAATGTCGACAAAGTCTCTGGATGAAAATCCTCCGGTCTTACTCGTTACGACACTGCACCAAAGCCCAGCCTTTGGGAGGGACAAAAGGGCAGGTGGTCAGTGAAGTGACCTGTCCAGACAGCCTTGAGAAGAAAGCATCAGGCCCCTGGGTAGTGATGAGTGCTGACAGATGGCTTGCTGGATCACAGAAGAGCTCTCTGAAAGGTGAAGTAGAGAATGGGAAGGATTTATAAAAGGAGATAATTCTGAGGTAAATCTGATGGCGACATAAAACTGAAAGAGCAAAAGCTTGAATGGTTTATGATGTTCTTCAGAATCCAGAGGTGAAGATAAATCCATGTATCTCCCTGTAGCTTATTATATAGTCATTTAAAAGTAATGCAAAGGTCAGGCACTGTTTTTTAAATTTCTGCCCCAGCTCAGGCAAGACATGCTCAGAGCTCTGCAAAGAGCTGATTTTTGAGGAATGTAATGTGAAGTGATTTTAGTCAAACACTGGCAAGATACTCCAACTGAGTTCCTTAAAATTAATGACCAGCACATGAAATATGCTTGCCATGTATCATTTCCTCAGGGGAAAAATACCACCAGCCAGTCTTGCTTCTGACATCACGGGCCGAGATTTTGAAGACACCTCTGTTTTTAGTGTTTTTCACATGCAATTAATTTGTGAAAGATTTCTGGATGCTTGATCTGATTTGTTGACACGGTCCAGAGCTCATGGAAGTGGCAGTATGAACACCTACATGTAGTCAACATCGTGTTAAAAACACCACCTACAAAAATAAAGTTATATTTTCAGTTCTCTGAGGAAACACCGTCTTTATTTTCTGCGTACAGAATGAACAAAGCAAGCATGCAGTTATATTTCACTCTAAGGTTTCTAGACAGACTTTCAAGGCAAATAATTACTGTTTTTAATAACCATGTTGTTGCTGTTACTGCTGCTGTTGATAGCATTTTTATTGCTTTTTTAATTTCAAGATTCATGCCTTTCTGTGGAATTTAATGATTCTCAAAGTCCCTCTACTGCTCCAATATTTACTTAAGACTGATACACCTCTTGCTGCAGTGCCTGTACTCAATTACTGTAAGTTGATTTTATAACTACATCTCAGGCGAAGTTGTAATTATGCTGTCTTCTCTAATAAGTCATAAAACCTTAAAACCAGGGGAAAATAGTGCTGCAGGACACCTTGAGGTGTCAGCTTGACTGTTTCCCCTCTGCGAGGCAGGACCAATTAGACAAATCTTATTCCTATTTGGCATTTGTTTAACCTGACCTTCAGATGGGTGTCAAAATAAGACCTCCAGCAACAAGCCTTTCCCCAGCGCTTCCACAGCATGGGGGAAAAAAAAAAAAGTGATGGCATTTGGATGATGGAGCGCAATATTCCCAGGCAAAACCACGGAGCTGATGTTGCCATGGAATGGCCATTTCATTTCGAAAAGCTCAGTCTGACTGGTGATTAATGTAGCAATTAATAAAAGTAAAAGCAGAAAAATCGTAGTTAAGATGGATTAGATTTCAGGGAAGGAACTGTGGTTATCATTTCCATCCTGAGGTGGGGAGGGAGAGCTCCTGATCTGGAGGTTACAGCAGAGGAAGGGAAGAGAGCTGGGAAGGGTCTGGAGCACCAGGAGGGGCTGAGGGAGCTGGGAAAGGGGCTCAGCCTGGAGAAAAGGAGGCTCAGGGGGACCCTTCTGGCTCTGCACANACTAAAACCTTGAACCTATACTTTATTCTTTGATTTATGCACTCTGAAAAAGGAAGGAAGGAAGGAAGGAAGGAAGGTCCAAACCCAACACTCACATGAGCTGAAAATGTAGAAGGAAGAGCCTGTGTCCATCATCCTCCCTCCCACACGTGCAGAGCACCCGGGAGATATTCCCTGCCAAGAGAATGAGCAGTCCCCCACGATGACACTTAGCAAAAGGCAAGGACCTTTCCAGGGGAAGGAAGTGTTGTTATCACTTTCCTGGACTTGTCACTGAGATCTGGGGACCTTGCAGAAATCAGGGACCGTGTTCCCACTGGTTTAAGGTGAGATCACACTTGCCTTTAGGGAAGAGAGTGCTGGGGGAGATCTCCACATTGAAATGCAAACGTCCCTCCAAAATTCACTGTTCATAGGTGGAAGGACCTTCGAACATCCAAACTAAATTCTTAAGCTGGAGTTTGCACAGGAAAACTGCAAGCTCTGCTGAGCTCCTGGATGGATGCTTGACCTTAATTGTACTTCACCAGTGCAGTTTTTACTTCAGATCCTCCGCTCTCCCTGGCCAAGGAGGGATTGAGCACAGCAGGTCCCAATGCAGCCACTCGGTGCCAGGCCTTTGGCACCTTGTTTTTGTGCTCTGTCATGAAGAGAGTAGAGACAAGCACAAAAGGAGAGAGGAGCTGGGAAGCTGGACACCATCTGAGGGCTCCTCTGCCTCCAAGGATCTGTGTTAGTGCGGATTAAAGCCCTGAAGTATCGTCTCATTGAGGGAAAAAAACCCTCATTTTGTTCTGTGCTTGCCCAGTGTCTACAACTCCTGGTGCCTTGGAGCTTGACTTCATTTTTAGCCTGTTTTACTACAAGTGATAAATATATTAATGAGAATACCTTCAACCAAGAACTTGGGATAAATTCATACACCCTTTTTCAGTGGGAAAGTCCTGCTGTCCTCTCTTATCACATGAACCACTGAGGCAGGCCAGGGTGACCCTGCACAGCATGGCAGGGAAGAATTGGGAATCTGTTTCTTCAGGCTCCCTGATCCAGGGCCTTTAAGACACTTAAAAAGTCAATGCATAACCTTCCCTCCCTTCAGGTGCTTGAGAACTCTGTGCCCCTAAGAGGGTGGTCGGGTGGTACCTTGGTCATGGCATTTCTGGGTGAAATCTGGATTTTTGTGGGAGAACACTGTGCCTGTGTGTTTGGGAGGGCAGGGTAGAATAGAACTGACCCAGGACCAAATATTTGTTGAGAGTGAGATGGTGGAGGAGAAGATTGTGCCCACAGGTCTCAGAGAAGGTTATTTCTCTTCTGTGAGTGGAGTTGTTATTTGAGGTTGATTTTGGTTGACTTTTTCTTTACTTTTTTTTCCTCCTCCCCCAGTTTAATTCCTTTAATAAGAAGCAGCTTTTCTGTTTCCATTTACAGTTGTTAAGCTGTGGCATCGATGTGCCTGCTTGTGTCTCTGTGTGTGAGAGTCTCCAGTCCATTGTGAAACACAAACCAGAATATCAAGTCTTTGCATTGCCTTAGATCGTGTTTTTATCTGATATTGAATTAAGTAAAGGGCTTAATGTTCAAAGTGGTGTTTGGGGAGTTACTTGCACAAATTCTGTTATTGCTGTTAATGGGATTTGTGCAGATTTGTGCTTTGAAGATGAGTCCCTTCATGTGGAATAGGAAAAGACATTCTAAATTATAACTTATTTCAGACAAATCTATCTTTAGTTTTTACTGATGGAGCATTAGAGATGTGAGGCAAAAAAAGCATTTGCTGAATTTTTCATTAGTGTTATTGACAGGCCTGTGAGGACCAGTTTGGTTCAGATAATCCAGTGGACACTTGGCTGAATTTTTAGAAGTGGAAAGAAAAGGACTTTAAATTTTGAAATATCGATGAAATTTGAGGACATTTCAGAGATTACAAAGATGAAAAGAAATGGTTGTAAGAAGGACACCTCAGGCTGCAGCTCAGTAGTGCCTCTTTTAGTTATTTCACCAAGTGATGACACTTGTGGAAGGTGTCCCAGTCCATGGCAGTGGGGTTGGAACAGGATGATCTTTAAGGTCCCTTCCAACCCAAACCATTCTGTGATTCCATGACCACCCTGGTTTTAAGATACGACTGGGAGCAGAAAGAGCAAACCTGGCTGCTGGGACTGTGGAGGAAAAGGCTTGAGGATCCAGCATCATGCATTTCCTGGAGAAATCTCATCCCTTTTGGCTCCAGAGAGGAGTCAGATCAGGCTTGTCTTGTACAAGCTGAGGACAGGGAAGTCTGGGCGGATCAGGCAGCCTGGGGGCTGAGGATTGCAGCCACTAAGGCAGAGCAGAACAGCACAATTACAATTATTGAATCTCCAGGTGCCTGGGCAGAAAATTTCTCACCTGACTCCAGCCAAGGCTGGAGCTTGTGATACCCCAGGGCACCCAGGGCACGAATGGGATGGCAAAGCCAAGGAAAAGTCACGCCCTCTTGGAGCACCAGCAGAAGTGCCATTTTGGGGTCTCTCAGGTGGTATTAAACACCTATTTTGAGTCAACTCATTCACATCCCACCTGGACTTCTGCTTGTGCAGCTTCCCTGGAGGAACCAGGTGCAATCATAGACACTGAAATCCTTCCAGACACCTGCACATAGACTTCCATTTGCTTTTCTGGGAAAACCAAGACCCACACTGCTGTTTCTGTCTCTGAAGGAATACTTGGGGTGATAACCACGCTGGTCCAGGCAGCTCCTCCAAGATGGGTGAGAAGTTTAATGCCACTTTTCTCACTGCTGAGCTTGCAGTGAAGATTTGTGGGCTGCTTCCTCCTCAGATCCTTGCAACCCCTATCTTTTATCCCCTGGTCTGGATAACAAAGCTGACAGAAGTTGTATAAATTACAGTCTTTGGAGTATTAATGGCCTGTTTCTAAATGATTAATTGCAGAGGATCTCTTGCATTCACGGATCGGGATTAGTGAGTCACGCAGTGTTATTCCACAATGTCTCTTCCCCAGTCAGCCTGTCCTGGATGGAAACAGGTTGGCAGTTTCTGAGCAGAGAGGTGGAAAGAAGTTACAGGAGGGAAGGAGTTAGTATGGACTTTTGTGCTTTATCTACTTGTCATAACTACCTAAGTATAGGTTTGTGCCTCACAGTAAACACGGAGGAACTTAATGCTCTTAACCCACAAGCCAAAGTCACTTTGTGGCTGTAGTGTGAGCACTTCCTGCTTCAGTCCCATCCCCTCCCTGTGTCCCTCCTCCTTTCTCCCTGGTGCTGGCATCAATACTTTGGCAGCTGGAAAATTCACCTGGCTAAAGATTAACCCACATTAAAAAGCTCTCAGCTGGCTCATTTTCCTTATCTTTCTGCCTGGATGACCGAGCTCTTCCATCAGTGTTTGAGATAGGGAGGAACTTGGGAGGGAAAGGAGGAAAGGATCATCTCTTCCAGTTGCACAAGGATTTACACTGGAATCAGGTACAGGAGTTGCCACAGTCCTAAGGACAAGAGCAGACACTTCATCCACATGCGGAACAGGGGAGTTGTGTCTCACACAGCTCAGTCATCCACACTTTTCAGTTGGATGGAAGCTTGGCTTACTATATTTTTGCTCCATTGAAAAAAATCTTTATGGTTTTTAAATTACATTTGCCTCTTCCCCTCCTAAAAACACCTGAGAAGGAAGTATTCAGCTGCATCTTCAGCATCTTCAGGCACTTCAAAAAAACTGGCCCTGAGGGAGCAACTATTTACCACAAGCCAAAACAGGTACTTTCTAAATAAAATGATTCCCTGGTAATGCAATTCCCAAGGTAGAGAGGGACAAGAGCAAGGACAGGATAAGAGACTTTAATTGTCTCCCTTTTCCAGCAGGAAACAAGCAGAAGGAATAATTGTTAATTGCCGTTAATTGTTCATTGCTGCCTCCTCCATCTGCAAAGTTTCCATTAGGAACTAATGAAACCTTAAAAGAGCTTGGATGCGTGTCTTGTTCTCTGGTTCTGCAACTTTTTTCCTCTCTGCCAGGAACAGTTTTCCACTGAGCTTTGTTTAGAAGGATGCTCAGAGCTTCTGACCCTGCTGTGTGTTTTCAGCCATGCCAGAGGGGCACTACCCTGGGAGGAGTTTAATTTCTTCCACAACAAGATGAGTATTTTGCTGTTATTTTCGTAGAATCACAGAACGGTTTGGGTTGAAAGGGACCTTAAAAATCATCTCATTCCCCCCCCTGCCATGGGCAGGGGCACCTTCCACTATCCCAGGTTGCTCCAAGCCCCGTCCAACCTGGCCTTGGACACTTCCAGGGTTGTGGCAGAACCCACCAAAACAGGTTCTCAGGACACCCATTGCTGCTGTTCTGCCCCCCAAACAAAACCAGCAGGATTTTGTGCAAATAAACTTAAGGACAATTCATTTGGAGCAAGTATTGATGCTGAGGCTCAAAAAAGGAACTGACAAATCCACAATAATTCCCACTGTTAATTATTGTGGAAAAGTGTCCACATTTGTCTCTCTGTTGACATCTCCTCTTATCAAGCCTTTTACCTCATCCAGCCTTATTATTTCTTTCTTATTTCCATCAAATCTGGAGGCACTGGGCTGTACACAGGACAGGAAGATGGCAAATCAGTTCCAGGAGCTGTACTTGAGGAGCTGCCTCACCTCCTGCCAGGCACCGCATCTACTTCACGTATTTTTTCCATCTCCTTGTCTGTAAAATGTGCAAAGTGTTGCTTACTGCACTTCAAAAATCTTGTGAGTTCCTTAGCTGTGGATAACTAAATATTATGACATATAAAAGCACAGGGTATAGATATATCGTAGACTTCACACTTGTATTTCACACTCTCTATTAATGTGGCGCTCCACAGTGACATGATATTTACCAAAAAACTTCCTGGAAGCAGACTCAAAATTTTATTTTTTTTTTTTTTTCAGGGCTAGAAACTGTTAAGCTCAGTGTTTATCTGCAATGGCAAGGCAAGGTGCTCAATGAATGGTAATGAAAGGTTTCTAGTCCTAAAAATAGCCTTTCCTATGCTGAGGAAAGAAAGAGAAAGAAAATACCCTGTGAGATTTTTCCTGGCATTAAGGCAGTCAAATTGTCTTTTTAAATAGTGTGAAAATTGACAGATTATAAAAAATAGAGAGAACAATCATCGGAGAGTGTACGATAATCTGGCAATATGGAAATTACAAATTTTAATATTTCCCCAGAGTCAATGAAATATGCAAAGGAACAACTGCATAATGCAGCAGGCTCTGTGTAACCCCGAGGCAGCTTGAGTTAGCAAGATATTCTATCCCAGTTGGCTTTTTCCTTGGTTAATAACAAATCCACCAAATTACTTCAATGGTGAAGGACAGAAAAATCCTCTCTGAAGTTCAATTGTTGCACGAAGCTGCTCCATTAAATACCCAGATTTAATGATGCTCGGGTAGTTTCTGATCTTGCTGAATTCTTGCTGCAACACGAGAAGTCAGTTGTTCTAAATCGGTGCAGCTGCCAGCAGCATTCAGTTGCCATAATGGATTTTCTTGGTGATCCATCAATCCCGGGTTTTCCTCCAGCAGAAACCAGCAAGCCATCCGGAACTGTGGGCAGGTCTGTTCCCCGATCCACACCCTCCAGCTTGTAAATAGTTTCCTTTTTAAAATCAAAACGTTTTCTTGCAAATTTGGAAGAAATCTGACTGGATATCACCTTCAGGATTCCTGCCTCTTTGGTAATAAAACTGCAGAGTAATTCCTTCTTCAAAGAAGATCAATTCCGTCTTTAAACAGTACAAAATATTTTAACAAACGTCAGTCACAAAATGACAAGGGTGGTGTGTTCCTGCAGTGTGCAGAGACCTTTGCTAGGCAAACAGCAGCATCAAACTCACCAAGCAGAGTCTGTAAAATGTGACTTTTTGCTTAAGAGTTTCTTTTTCCAAGGGCTTTTTTTTTGGTTTCGGTGCCTGAGCTGTGTTTGGAATAATGGATTGCAGCAATTTCAACACACAGCGGAAAATTTCAGCCCGAGCTTGCTCAGGCTCCTGATTCCAAACAGCACTTCAACGTGTGCTTAATTTAAGCATATGCTTGAGGGTCTGAAGGGCTGAACAACACACTTGTGCCCCTCTAATTAGAGATCACTCCAATCATGCTGCAGTACAGGCCAGCAACAAAAGATGACTCAACCCATCTTCCCCTAAAGCAGAGCCAGAAGCAACTCCAATGGATGAAAAACCTACTCCTAACAAAAATTACAAGGGATTTGCCAATACTTAAAATTACACGGGCATATTCTGGGCTAAATTAAACAGGGAGGTACTGGCAGGACTGTCCAGAGAGTCCTAATGAAGAAATTGGATAAAACATTGAAATCAGACTGTTTTATTCATGGAGGGCAGATGCTCTGTGATGCTTCCTTTTGCTGGAGAGATGATGTTGACAGCTCAAGGTTGATCCACCTGAAATTCAAGTGGCTCCAAACATGAATGAAGGATTTTATAGTGAGCTGGGACTCCAGGTAGGGACAACATCTCAGGTTCTGTAAAGGGGAAAGCAGGCTCCAAACAGCAGCGTGGACAGACGGGGTCTGGCTGCTGCTGGCTGAGGTCTGATAAGGTTTTTCTCAAAGGGTCTGATTCTCTTAGCTCTGGTCCAGACTCGTTAAGCTCAGGGGGAGCTGTGCAGTGAGACTTTGTATTGTGCTAGACCTGGTCAGGCAGTTCTCGTTGAAGGCAGCGTCCTGCACCGGTCAGATTTTGTCATTCAAAGTGTCCTCCGAGAAGCTTCCTGCTCCCAGTAGCTCTGACTGCAATTTTCCCAAATACAGGTGCTTCAGACAGAAAATCCTCCCCACACACCTTCCCTTTCAGCGACTAAACCCAACCTGCCTTGCAGTGCTTGGGCTCGGAGGATTTCAGCAATGGTTTTGATGTGAGTTCATCATTTCCCTCCCCTCTCTTTACCAACCACGTTTTTTTTTGTTAAATGTCTGCCCCTGGATCAACAAGCTGGAACAAATATAACCCTCCAGTAGCAGGAGGAGCAGCCCTTTTTCAGGGGGAGCAATCAATCCCCTCCAGCGACACGTGCCTAATGGATCTGTCTCTTTCATTAGCTCTGGGCTCCTAATAACCACTGTCTTTGCCAAATGAGGGATGTGCTATGTCGGCCTCCTCTGCCGTCTTCTCCTCCCTCCCCTGCCTTGTCAGCAGCATGCTAATTTATGTAATCAATTCATAGTACTGCTTAATGAATAGCTTTGAAGTCGTTAGATTCATCTGCTGGTGAAGGGGCTGATTGGTCAGCCTCTGAATCGTTTCCATTTTCTGAAGCTCGAAAGCGTCAGCCAGCATAATTGCTTTAGAAACACCCTTGGGAGACACTTGGGAAGTAGCTGTACAATCCCTCTTTATATTTAAGTGGAAGACAAAGTGGAACAATAATAATACTTAGCATTTTTACCACACTTCATATCGTTAAAACGCTCCCCAAACATTAAGTAATTCCTGCAGTATGCCCAAAAGGTGAATCATTGCTTCACTTACACAGAAAAGAGTCAGCAGCAAAGGCAGTAGATCTCAAGCTTCTGGGATGTTGCAGCTGATGGGCACTTTTGTGCTCAGGAAGGTGGTAAACCCAGAGGCACAATGTCCCTTCAGTATCCATCTCCTCTGGAAATCTCTAGGGAATGTGAGCTGTAGGATTTTAAACCACACAAAAGGCAGACATTTCAATTGGCTTGTGTGAATCCCATGGTGGGATTCTTGTGGTGGTCCCGTGCAGGGCCAGGAGTTGGCCTTGATGTTCTTCATTGTTCCCTTCCAAGTCAGGATTTTCTGTGATTTTTCTGAAATATTGGGAGCACTTTCACAGGTGTCATCCTGTTCCTCTCAGGAACATGGTCCTGATGGGGGCACACAGGCAGTGACAGCTTACAGTTACTCTGCTTTGGGGCAGCAAGGTCTTTGATCTGGATTGACAGCTCAGTGGATGCCATCCAAGCGCTCTCCTGTCTTCACATCTGGGTCCTGAGTTCCTGATGGAAAAAGCTCGGTGAATTCCCACCCCAATGCAAAGTGTGGATCCTGGCAGGGTGCTCCAAGGGGAGCCTGTGTGGGTGGAATTCGCTGCCTGGGTCAGACACTCAGGTGTGTGCTCAGCCAGCCCTACTCACAGAGATGCAGACAGGGACAACACACACTGATGTAGCTCAGAAGTGGAAAGCAGAAGGTGAGATTTCCCTTCAGCTCCACTGCCTGCTACCAACAGAGCCGAGTACTTCTCTAATGACTGGAAAACTTTCAAACACAGATGGTTTTCCAGCGCTTTGTAATGTTTATTCAGACTGCACAGTGAGCTGTGATGCAGGGTGCCCTCTGGCCACACCAGCTCAGTAATGACTCTGGCACTTCTGACAGAGACTAATAGCAGAAATTGTTATCAACGTTTTTAGCAAAATACTGCAAGCTAGAAATTGGATTTCCCCCCTCTCTGTATCCTCCTTCACTCGTTAATGAGCTACTTCTTCAAGGTGCCAATGGTAAAGCTGTAAAGTGAGATGGGCAATTTATTTTCTGGGCTTGAGACCCTTAGATGCAGAAACACACAGTTATTTATTTTAATGCATCATCCACATAAAATTACATCATGCTTTACAGGTGTAGCAGGAAGACAAGTTTCCTTATCCCAGGGACTTATAAGGAGATATTGATGAGATGCCAGAGCAAAATAAACATGAGATGAACCAATCTCACACTCTGGGTGTAGGTGAGGGTGCTCAGAACTGTTTTTGCTATGCATTACTACTGAGACTTTGGGAATTTGGGAGTGTACAGGACATTTCTTTCTCCATAGGGATATTTGGACTTGTTAAAAATCACTGGAGAGGTGCAGCCTTTCCAATTGAATGATTTCTCCTGCATTGGTTCAGGTGTTTAAAATCAGTGAGATCAATAATGCTCCATTTCCAATTCCCTGTTTCCCACGGTAGCTGACAGCATATCCATAAACGTGTGGGTTGCTCAGGTATTTCAAGAACTGTGCCATGGTGCACAGGGCACTCCAGTGATGGAATAACACCCTGGATAACTGCTCCCAATGTAGGTGATTCCACCTGCAGTCACAGACATTTCTGGACTGATGTTACCTGTGTAGTAAACTTCCTTTCCTCCAAACTTTCCTTCTCTGCTTTCCAGAGCACCCTGGTTTTTTGTGGGGTGTTTTTTTCAGGCTGTAGAGATATATAAGTCATCTCATATTGGATGGGTGAGCTTTGCTCTTTGCCTGTGGAAACTCAGGCATGCCTCATCTGCGAGAAGCTATTTTATAAGCATATTAATATTTCTGTTAAGGTAGGAATGTATTAATATTTATGGGTATACGAACATTTTTATTAATATTTTAAGGAAAATACAGAAAACAGAATATTCAAGTGTGTAAGCATGTGCCAATCACCATCAGTGCTGCCCTGAAAATCAACCTCTCCCCTCTGCCCTGCGCCACATCAGCACCAGGGGGGTCATCTCAGGCATCCCAGGAGGGCACATCCAATCCTAGAGGCATCTGTGTGAGCAACAGCCTCGTGCCTGGACTGAGTTGTGGAGCACAGCACAGAGAAACAGACACTGAAGGGGTTGGGAGAGGTTATCCAAGGGGCCTGGTGGAGGATGAGCCTACCCAGAGGTTATGAAGTGTCTGGGAAAGTAAATATTCATGTTTAAAGGGAAATTCTCTTTAAACCTGTAGGAAACTGTCCCTCTAATCTGATGGATTGACAGGTGACATCAGGGAAGGACCGTGACAAGGTCTTGTTTCTCCACTCCAGGCAGTCAGGGATGGAGGCAAACACGTTCCAGAGTGGGGACAACCCAGACATGGGCTTTGAGCAGGCAGGAGCGGTGATCCTTGGTGGCTTTTCCCCCACCCTACTTTTTCTTTTTTCTGTCAGTGTTTTCCTCCCATTTGCTGGGAAGGCACTGTGCTGCTCTCCCCATTTCTGCTCCCAGGGGAGTGGAGACAAGAAAAGAGAGATGTGACCTCCCCTGTGATCACACACAGGGGCAACATCTGGTTTTCCAGGGATGGGTTGCAGTACCAGCCTACAGGTGGGGGGTGCCCCTGCTCACAGAGACCCCCAATGTGTGAATAACCCAACAGAGGTACCTGTGGGTGCCAGACCCACAAGGACACCACGAGAGGGGCTGCAGGGAAGAGGCAGGGACACAGTGGGCATTTTGTCCCTGAGAGGGGGCACAAGGTGGAGCCAGGATGGACAAGTGTCACGTTCACCACTGCAGGGACAGTCTGTGTGTGTCCTGGCCATCACTTTGTTGCTTCTACTTCCAGGGAAGTCAAACATCACTTGTCTTGTCACTCCAGCCCATGCCACCACAGGTACCCAATATTAACACCTTGCCACCCCTTCTGCATTGTTCATGCAGCCTCAGTTTTAATCTTCAGAGAAGTTTAGACAAGAAAACCACCACCAGCAACCCAGAGAGGCTTTGCCTTCACCACGGAATAATTTTAATTTCTTGACGGGATACCAAAGCAATCCCTTCACCTGCAGTACCTCATATAATTACTGACAGCATTGAGAAGAAAACCCTTGTCCTTGCTTCTCAAGAATGTCCAGGGGACCCTAATGCACTGTTATTATTTTGCAGGAACTCCTTTCATTCGTGATTGATTTGATTTGATTTATGAAGAGAGACAGCAAAGCAGTTGTCACCTCTTCTTCCCATGCAGGCGTCAGGTCTGAGCAGAGACAAGAGGTGAGTGGTGCTTGGTGACAGGTTATTGCCAAGGCTGAGATATGGAGCCTTTTTGTTTTATTCTCCATCTAAATTAGTTACTGCAAAGAGATTTCCCTGGTGGGAAATGCGTTTCAATATTTATTTCCTACCTGACACTATATTATTCTTTTATTGAGTGGAATGTGTGCTTGCTCTCTCAGAGTGGATTTTCATGCAGAACTTGCTGTAACACTGCTTTGGTTTATAAACTCACACCAGGTGCCTGTTCCTGTTGGCTGGGCAGGATGAACAACTCTCTGGGGGCTGATCCCTTGTCCACCCTCAAAGTTAAAGATAATGCAAACATCCAGTTCAGCTTCACTCAAGATGGAAATAATTAATTTTTTTTTCATATTAAAAAAGAAAGAAAAGAGAGTTGGGGGCACCTAACACAACGTTCCTATGAATTAGCAGAAATGGCTCATTCAAAGTGAATGAATTCCCTGTGAATTGTTTTATTTATAATTTGGCAATTTGTGACAATAGGAAGGCTGGACTGAGGTGTCCTTCAAGCACTGGGGAAGGGAGCAGCTCAGTGTAAATATGCTCAGGTTTTGGAGACTGCAAAGCCTTGGGTGTTGTCCACTACCTCTCTCTGCCTGGGAGGTTGTAAATCATGGAATCATTAAGTTTGGAAAAGACCTCCAAGGTCATTGAGTCCAACCATTAACCCAGCACCAGGAATGGCCGGGAATGTTCTGCATCTGCGTCGTGGGGGTTGGACGAGCTGACCTTTCAAGGTCCCTTCCAACCCAAACAATTCTCTGGTTCTCTGGTCTGGTTCTCTGTAATCTAAATATTGGACAAGAAGCACAAGACCTGCTTTTCATGGTGGTCCAGGGCTCCAGAAAAAAAACGGCTTAGCAACCTATATAATTTTTATGTTTGCTTTCTTTGAACAAATTTCAAGATGCGTTGGATGGCTCCAAGAAGAGAGAGCAACACTCCTCCCTGCGTTACATCTCAGACTTTCCATTAAAAAGGATGAATGTGATTTCAAATTCCTGCAAGTCGAGAAAATTGAATCCTGGGCTTCCACCTCATGTCTGGATTACAAAAAAACCTAGTAAGTGATTTAAATATCTTAAGTGATTTAAATATCACATGGTAAGCCAAAACCACTGCACCTTGTTAGTGCTGGGACTTGGGCAGAATTTCAGTAATTCAGCTGCCTCTGGGGTCCCCTTTAGCAAAATATGTGGTGAAAAGTCACCCCTCAAATATGATGGAGAACGAGCAACTCTTATGGTACTTTTCCTCAAAATACATCAAAGTGGTAACCAAAACTGAGTTGCAAATAGATTTTACGTATTTATAAGGTACAGTGGAAAAGATTTAGCAAGAGAATATTTATAATAGAGCTTTTTCACAAAATAACTCTGTGCAGGACAATATAATATTACAGAGCATGTCAGACCTTTACATTAAGAATGTAATCTATTTTTATAATGGAACTATAAGAGTTTCTGCTGATGTTTTGAAGACTGAAATGTGTTTTCCTCCTCCCTGAGCTGATTATTTTTTCTCAATTTGGCATCTTATTTGTATCGTTTCTCCTTATACAATTTTATTGTGACATCTGGCTGTAAAATAAAAAATGTAGCCTACAGGAAAACTTAGAATTGTGCTCCCTACAGTGCATCAGTCAGACAATAAAATAGCCATTGCTAGAAAACTGTGTTTACAAAAGCTATTCTTTGTAAATAGAAAGGGTTTTTTTTCTGGCTTTGCATCTGAATGAATGCATAGGGACAACGTTTGAGGTGGGGTAAGCTGGATTCAGGATGGCTCCACCAGTTTTTCCTTTGTGTCACCTCTGAGATCATTTAAAAATGCACCCATATCGGGTGAATTTGGGGTTGGGTTTATTTGGTTGGTTGTTTTTGGGTCGTGTGTGTGTGTCAGGATTGTCTTCCATTGTGTCCCTCCCAACTGTCCCCTCTCATCCTGTGACCAACTCCCCTGACCCATCTCGTGACTTTCTCGGTGACGAGTGTCCAGATTTAAGCAACCGTTCTGAAAATAATACTAATTTAGATTTCAATACCCTCTTTTGAAAACTGTGAATAATACAGCTAAGAGGTCAGTGGGAGAGTTAATACTGGATTAGAAGCAGCTCCAAGATTGTTATCACAGCGTTAATACATTTATCTACTGCAGGCTTAGGAGAAGCAGCAAAGCAGCGTGATTACCTTCCTACAAATTGATTACATCCACGCAAACACCACAGAGCAAAACGCAGGCAGATCAAAGCAGAGTTTTGACAGCAGACTGGCTGAACAAGTTATTTTAGCAACTCCTTAGGAGGCAAAAGAAGGAAAGCCTTGGCAGGAGGCCTCATTGCATGAGGAAGACCTTGCAGAGGAGAGGGATGGGCTTGGAAAAAGGTTGTTTGGAGCTGCTCTGTTCACCTGGTTGTGCTGGAAGAGGTTTGTGCTGACAGGATTGTACTGCAGCACTGCCTGCACTGAATTCACAGAGGAAATGGCACCTCCTCTGAGCCTGCTGCTGGAGGTAATGACAGGAATCAAATACTCCTCAGGTATGAACCGGTTTGGATGGTCAGTTTAGGGTGAGATGAGGTGTGCACAGAATCTGTTTGCCTCCACTGACTCAGAACAGAGCTAGGTGACCAGTCCAGATGAAGAAACCTCCATTATTGTTCTCTCAGTGGAAATGAATCTAGACAGGATTTCAGGAATGGCTAGCACTGGACATTTTTGAGGAGAAATTATAAGACAAAAACCTAAATCTGTGGCTTAATTTCAGTATTCTTCTGGTAAAAATAGAATCATAGAATCCCATTGTTTGGGTTGGAAGGGACCTTAAAGATCACCCAGGGTAGGATGTAGGCAAATACAGCATAACCCAACATGTATTGCCGTGGCACTCAAAGATGTTCTTCTGCTTCCCAAAAAACTTCATGGGCTTCTGACATTTAGAGTGACTTTGAGGGCTCCACAGTAAAGCCACAGGGGCTCTGCCAAGTGAGGTCTAGGAAAAAGATGATTCCAACCTATTTTATCTGTAGCCCATCCCAGCTCATCTTGTCAAGGTTATGTTTTTTTCCTAAATCCTACCACATTATAATGCCCATTATGACCACACCTCAAATAAATCCACGTCATTAAATTTTTTGCCAGTAATGATCTGCTCATCTGACTGTGATTGTGCAGATCAGGGTAACTGCACTAATGTTATCCAAGTTACACAAACCTAATCAGAGTGTCTTTTGATCTAAGATAACCCACAGAACATGTACTTCTTGACCTCTCTTACTCAGTTCACCCTTACAGAAGTGGAGGTCATGGATCAATTCCACTGGGTTCAATGCAAGCAAACTGATCTAAAAGATCCTTTCCTACCTGTCTCATGATCTTGTTGAAGATTTTAGTCAGGGACAATTTATGTCTTCAGAAGGAAAGACGACAGCAGGGCCCAAGCCAAAGAGAGAAGAGCTGGAGACAAGGGGTCAGGATGGCAGGAGCAGAGGAGAAATTATTCTGGATGTTTTCAACCTCCCAGATTCTTGAGCTTTTCTGAGTTGCACTTCAAAAGCCTTTGGTGATTCTGTCAGAACAGATGCAGGAATCAGTTGCACAAGGGCCAGGGTTTGCAAAAGAGACAAGCACTAAGGTAACTCACCACTTTCTTCTACTACTTTTCTTCTTCCAGACCTGAACCTCCAGGGCAGCAACCTGTGGTTGCATCAGCAGATGGTGACTTGATTGTGTGTGGAGAGCCTGTTGTTTTTCAGTGGCTACAGATGGCAGAGGTTTGAATTTAGCTGATCAGATATGCAACCGATGCAAGGTGCAGCACAGCATTTGAACTGTTAACCCTCAGCTCCCACTTGGGCCAGTGGAGAAAAATATTCATTTTTAGAACTCCTGTGACTGATTGTAGACATTTATCTTACAATGAGATGAATGATTTTCCTAAAAGTGTATATCTCCTCCTCTGAGTATAAAAGTAGCTTAGAGAAGTAGTTGGGTTGTAGATACTGGAAGCATCTTGATCAAGAGAGATGTGTCCACTCCAGGCTGATTTCATATTCAGCTGAACCTGCAATCCTTTCCAGATCAACAAACAGGCATTTAATTATAAAAGTTGTAAAAATAAATACTAGAATGTTTACAATGGTGGGGCTTTGAGAGTACACACTCAAATACTTGGGGTTTTCACTTTATAAAGTGCTTAAACTTCCGTTGACAATATTTCAACATCAAGAACTGGTATCTCTCTGCAAGATGAGATGTGGGTTGATCTGCAACAGTGATAACTGTAAAAATTATATATGCCTAAAATTAAATATCTATCTATATTTATAAATTATGTAATCTTACCTTTTCTATGTTACAGTCACTGCATTTAACTCAAATATCAGCACCAAAGGAAAATCTTTTCCCAGTGAGTTAAACTAACACTGTGTAATTTAATTAACCAGTTGATATAAATACAGAGCAGTGTAGCCTCGGACTGTAACATTTTTGATGGTAGCAGAAATACACTGTGGATTTTTCAGTGTCGTATTTGCTGACATTTCCCTTAATAAGCTTAGCGAGTGTAGCTCATTGAAACACACCATCTCCGGAGACCTTCCCGTTTAGTTTTACTGTGGATTTGGATTTTTCCATTTAAGGCCGTTTGAAATCCCAAATGGTCTCCTTCAAAGCGACTTTCACTTAAAAGTAAGTTGCTGCAGCTTCCTGAGCTCCCTCAGAAATCAACTTATCCAAATCATGGCATTAAGTGGGGCAACAGTATTTAATTTCAAACAGTGGAAAAATTGACTGTTACACAGCTTTGGTGGTACAAAGGTGGCTGGTAATTTCTAATTTTAAAGGTCTTTTGGAGGATTCATAAAGCCCTTGAGACTACTGCAAAGGAACACGATACTGTTTTCTGCTGCTAACAAAATAAAAGTGTCTGAGAGATTAAACCCAGGGAAATCTTGAATTAGAAAAGGTTGACAAGACAGATGAAACAGCAAGAATTCATCCTGCTCATCAACAGAGGTCTGACTAGATCTCAAGCAGCAGAAATCTCTATGCAAACCACATTTTGATGCCTCAAAATCTGGATCTGCCATACCAGTCTCGTATCATTCTCTTCTTCCCGACAAAGTGGTTTAACAGCTTCACTGGACAGAGGGATTGAGCAACTGTCTTTCCAAGAACATACATTTAGATGCTAAGATGCAAAATTACAGCCCAGTGTCAAGTCCTCCAAGACCCTCTTTGTCTGGGGATACCACTGGGTATTGATCTCTTAGAATCATAGAATCCTTAGGGTCGGAAAAGTCCTCCAAGGTCAATTCCAACTCTTGACCAAATACCACCGTGCCCACTAAACCATATCGCAACGTGCCACATCCACATGTTTTATGAACACTTCCATGGATTGTGAATCCACTACCTCCCTGTGGAGCCTGTTCCAATGCTTAACCACTCTTCCACTGAAGAAATTTTGCATAATATCCAACCTGAACCTCCCCTGGCACAACTTGAGGCCATTTCCCTGTATTCTGTCTCTATTTTCCTGGGAGGAGAGGCCAACTGCCACCTCGTGACATTCCTTTGTTAAGAGCTGTGGGACGTGGCCACTGGTAGAAAACACAAAACCAGTTCAAGTTGAATCCAGAGTTCAAGAAAACCAGCTAAAGGGTGCAGCAAAACGTGATTACAAGAGTTGTTCTCTTGTACTCTGCAAATCCCACCTCATTGCTCACCAACCTCAGTCAAACCCAGAAAACACTTCTTCAGCTGCTCCTACAGCCCAGGCAGTTCTTTTGACAAGAAAAGAGGTTTTCTAACTTTATGGGAAAGAAGAAATCAGAAGCTGAGTGTCATATTTGGCCATTTTCCTACCTGCCTGCTACAGTCACATGGAGGAGTCTAAGGGATGGTAAATCCAACTCCTCACTCCTCACAGGAGCAGCAGATTGGAGAAGTCATTCCAGGTCTGAAAAAGGAGCAATAACTAAATGATATCAGTGTATCTATGCCCTTGTCTTCTCTCTCCTGGCATTTTCCTCCCTACAACCCATCTCAGTAAAGGGAATGACAAATGCCCAGGGAATAGGAAGGCAAAGGCATCCCTGCTGCCTGTAGATCACACGAGCTGAAGGCTTCGTGTCTCACGGTGATAGCACAGCTCGTGGCTCAGGACCAGGAGGCTGCAGGAGGAGCGTGCCACTGATTCATCCTTCCTTCCTCCCTTCACCAGCTCACGATGTGCTGTGATCACGCAGGACCAGCACACAGCAGCACTCGAGGCACATTTGTCCAGCCGATGGTTTGACTTCATCCGAAACATTTCCCCGGGTCACTGACCTGCTAATTGTAGGCAGAGCGTGGGAGATAATAAATAGTCAATACCCTCCTGAGTCAGATCCTCTCCTCACAGTTACCAGGCAACCTCCTCCAGCTCTCCACAGCTCCGCTAATACTTTTCCCTCCCTTCCCGCTGCAAACTTAGCGACGGAGGGCGCGTGTTCATCGGAGGGGAAGAGACAAGGCAGGGCCTGTTTAAGCTGGATGGCTTTTTGCAAGCATTAAGCAATGCGCTCCTGGTAATAAACAACTATGCCAGAGCTAATACTCAATAAACAGTGTGCTTTATAAGCAATTAGGGACTCACATTGTGGAACAGCCATTTCAGTGGAAGATACACTACCCTAGCAATGCTTAGCAAGATAAGTGGCTTGTTAAAAGCATCATAATTCTCCTTTAAAAATCAATTAACAGTTTGGTGCATTTTTTTAGTGTAAGGACTGCTGGCTGTGTTGTTCAAATGACAATGAATCCGAGGAACTGCTTCTCGTGTTCTGTTCATTGGCTGGTGTTTAACTCCAAAAAGTGCAACTGGAAGCAAACCTGCAAAATAAAGAAATAAAATTATTTAACTGTATTCAAGTTCAGTTGCCAAGAGGCAGCTGAAGATGCTGAGATGAGTCAGATAAACACATTTTCTTTGGGTAAAGGAGAAATCAGAGCACATTATAAAACCATTTCCTTTGTGTTTCTTGTTTGGTGTTGGTTTTTTTTTTCAATTAAATTCATTAATAATCTCTTCCCCAAATCACGATGGATTATGCAGCAGAGGCTTAGTTTGGAGATATTTGATTGTGATTTCTACTAAAAAAGGCAGTGCATAGTCCTTTTCCTGAAGTTACAGAATGTCTTCTTTCTCTTCTAAAGAAACCTGCTTTATGGGATCCCTAGGAAAGAGGAGCCTCTCGGGTTACCATGCAAAGAAAAGAGGGTGAGAAAATCCTGGGAGAGGATCATCCTTGCTATGCCTCCCCTCTGTGACCAGCAGCAGGGCACTGGGGAGCCAAATGTCCTCCTCTTTTCACCTCATAAAGCCAGAGGTGTTTCCAGCCCCTCCTGCTTGCACAGGTAAAAAGCCAAAGCCCTTTTCTAAGTGAGACTGAATATTTCCAGCCTCTCTAAATATTCACAGGGTTATTTTTCCCAGTCCAGGCTGATGCACTCTTTATTTCTGAGCAGCCGTCGATTTCCTGTCAGCCCTTTACGAATGCCTTCAGTCTTACCTCCCTGATCAATTATTAAACTATTAAACCGATTGCTGCATCCAAGAGTTTGCAAATCAAAACGCAGCCTCCACCTGCCTGTCCTCAAATGCAAGTAATTGCAAAAAGTTTGGCCAGACTTTATAACCCTGCTGGACTGTGCTGATCTCATGGAGGAATGGACTCCCTCACTGCAGGGCCTTGGGGGTGACACAAAAGCAAATTGTGCTGTTGTTGATGGCACACGAAGATGAAAAGCAGAGGATTTCAGAATCAGCCTTCAGCAGTGTAACTCGAGCTGTTCAGAGAAGTTTCCAGGTGGATTTCTTGGATTAAAGTAGCTAGAAAAGTGCTTTACTCTCGACTACCATGGAAAGCTTCGTGCTTCTGGGAAATAGATGGAGAAAAAATGAATACTTTGGCTGTCTGAAAGTCAAACAATTTAATTCCCCCCATTGCCAGGGCTGCAGTCAGTTGGATTTTCCCTACTTTCCTCTCCACCCCCCAATCTGCCCCGGAGGAAGAGCACTGGGGCTGTTTGCAGTGGTTTTGCTTTACAGAACTGCTTCTCCCAAACTCCTGTTTTAATCTCTACACCATAAAATCCAAAAGCAATGGAACAGACTGAAAACTGGGAGTTGGTGCCATCCAAAGAGGCTGCCACAACTGCTCCAGCTAGAGATGTGTGCTTCTTAAAAGTGTGAGTACCTGTCAAAATATTTACTTTTCCCATCTAGGCAATTTCTTGTGTCCACCAAAATAATTTTTTCATCTTGACAAAGAGCATTTTCCCCCCAAAAAACCAGAATAAATGGCACTGCTGAAGAGAAACCTGTTCTTACACACCCAAGCCAATATATAAATATCAACCCAATAACCAGTATAAAAGTCGATAGAGAAATCTGACTCTTACCCTAAGGTTTATATAACAACAAAAAGTTTGCAGATGCACCCTGAAAAATAACCCCAAATCACTCTATATTGCCTCATGGCTTTTTTCCTGCTTTGATTTTCTAAATTTATTTTTTATTGAAATCACCCCTGAATGGGATTATTGGCAGGTCAGAGAGGAGCTAATAGCATTTCTTAGGTGAAGTTTCACGATCCCTGCACTTTTATTTCAGGCAGGTCAGACCCTCTTCAAGAGGAATTGGAAGGCTCTTTGTGACGTTTTGAGTGAAAAAGTAAGGTTTTCAGTAACTTCAGAGAACTTTGGAGCACTCTTTCACCTTTTTGCTGAGGTAATAAAACAAGAATAAGGCCTGTTAGCCCCTGCAAGCATATTAATACTGATTGCCCATGAAAAATTTACATATAAGTAACAAAAGTAGAGGGTTTTTTTAAATTTTGCTGGGTTTCTAACTATGGCAAGAATTAAGCTGTCAGGTCTCACAGCTTCTTTCCTTATCAGGTCCTACTATTTTTTTAGCCTTGGATAACAAAAAATCCACACATGACTGAAATCCTGGGCTTTTTTCCTCTTCAGGAACCTGCTGTATTTAGAGAAGACAAATTCAGTGAGCTTTGAGGGTGGAAATGATGTCCCTGGCTTCTAGGCCACTGCTATCCTCAGTCCATTGTGGCAGGAGCACTTGAGCTGTCACTGAAGTGACAATTCCCAGGCACTGCACGGGGAAACCTCTCAACAACACTGAGGAGATTCCATCTCTTTCAGGGCCACACTCTCAGGGGTCAATGTTATTAAGATTTTTAGCATGTTTGTGAATAGAACTCCTCTTCTCTTTTCTCTTCTCTTCTCTTCTCTTCTCTTCTCTTCTCTTCTCTTCTCTTCTCTTCTCTTCTCTTCTCTTCTCTTCTCTTCTCTTCTCTTCTCTTCTCTTCTCTCTTCTCTTCTCTTCTCTTCTCTTCTCTTCTCTTCTCTTCTCTTCTCTTCTCTTCTCTTCTCTTCTCTCTTCTCTTTTCTCTTCTCTTCTCTCTCATTGTACAACAAGGAAAGCTTTGCTGTTTTATTTCCTCCAGACACAAATAGGAAAAAAGCATTTTTTCCCAATTTTAGCAATAATCTGGCCTATTTCACCCCAGCCAAGGAAATAATTCTGCCCTCATGCACCCCCATGTTGTCTTCTAGATGACTTCCAAGACAGCTGCTGCTGCTGGACCTCTCCTCTCACCATTGATACGTGACGACCATCCCTTTGTCAGAACTCATCCACGCCTCTCAGTCAGTGTCATAATCATCTTCAGCATTCACAATCCAGCCTGGAAGCATCCCCTTGGCTCCAGGCTTCCTGGCTCCAGAGAGTCTGCAAAGAAGTATCATCAGCAAAGTGCATCCAAAAATGTGTAAATTTTCCTATATAAGGCCTCCCTGGGAAGTTGTCAGAGTGAGCATCTTTTTGGGAGCAGCCAGCTCTGGATTCATCCCAGATAACCCTGCAGCAGTGAGTGGAGGCATAGCTAATTATCCTGGGCACCCTGTCAAGCAAGGGCTGGCCACCTCTAAGCTTTTCCAGTGAACCCAAAAGATAACTAAGGAAAGCCAGCAGTCAATAAATGGGAATTTGCTCCTCAGGGCCTCCATCTCCAATATAAAATATCTACAGGGTGTGACACTCGAAGAAGGGTTTGAAACCCCTACTCTGAAATGACCAGAGAGAAACGCAGTCCCTTAGGCTTGATTTGGATTTCAGGGAATTATGTTGTGCCCCTCAGAGGGTCCCCTGTCCTCTGGTGGCTCTGGGGGAGCAGATGGTGACTGAGTTTTTAATGGAACACCTCTGTTAATTGTCCAGATAATCCAACTTGCGTGTATCTGTCCCCTCACAAAGGTTCAGCTCACTTTTTAAATCAAAGTTTGCCAGGGAGGATGGCAGCAGAAGTGCTCTGCTCTGCCTGTCTGATATGATCTTGCCAACTCCCAGGGGGAAATTACAGTACCACAGACCTTGGTGAGGGCTTTCTTTGGTAAATCTCCAATTGCTGAAATCATAACAGAGTTGCCTCTTCCTCTCTTCTTTCTATCTTCCTTGGGTTCCTTCTTCTTACAGGAAAAAGCTGGAAAATGGGAACCTAGGACATCTTGCTGCAAAAATACGGAAATAAAACCTTGCCTTTCATTATTTTTAACTCATGTAATTTTTTAAGCCCAAATTTTATTTCAGGACCTTACGTTTTTATGTTTTTTGTCTTGCTGGTGCTACGAGTCATGGAAACTGCCTCGAGATAATCTCAGGCGAGGGGTCTGAAACTCAAATGCAAGCTCGTGTTATCTTTAACCTGGTTTATAGCCTGTTGCATGGAAAATACACTGCTTTGTTAGGTGGTCAAGAAGTAGGCAAATAGGATCATAACTTTTTCATCCTGTGAACACTCACTGCAACAGTAAAACACAGCAAACCCTGCTTCATAAAACACATGATAAAGAGCTCTGCCAGGTGCTGCCCATTTTGACCCAGGAATACACAGTGGCTGCTCATGAAGTCTGCTATGATACCTGAAAAGCCTCCACTGAGCAAAGCTGAAATGAATCATAAACAAAACAAATCTCAATTTTCTCCAGATGTGTTTAAGTGCGTGGGAGCTGTCAAGGCAAGATGTGCATTCGTAGAGTCGTAGAATTCAGAATGGTTTGGGTTGGAAAAGACTTTAAAGATCATTCAGTTCCACACCCTGTCAGGGACACCTTCCACTATCCCAGGTTGCTCCAAGCCCTGTCCAACCTGGCCTTGGACACTTCCAAGGATGGGGCAGCCACAGCTTCTCTGGGCAACCTGTGCCAGGGCCTCCCCACCCTCACAGGGAAGGATTTCTTCCTAATATCTGATCTAACCCTTCCCTCTGTCAATTTGAACCCATTCAGCCTTGTCCTGTGACTACATTCCCTTGTCCTGTGACTACATTCCCTTGTCCCAAGTCCCTGTCCAGCTCTCTTGGAGCCCTTTCAGGCACTGGAAAGTGCTTGAAGGTCCCCCCAGAGCTTTCTCTTATCCAGGCTGAACACCCCCAGCTCTCTCAGCCTGTGTCCATGGCAGAGGATCTCCAGCCCTTGGAGCATCTCTGTGGCCTCCTCTGGACTCACTCCAGCAGCTCCACATCCTTCTGAGGTCGGACCCCAGAGCTGGACACAGCTCTGCAGGTGGGGTCTCACCAGAGTGCAGCAGAGGGGTAGAATCCCCTCCCTCAACCTGCAGGCCACAGAATCACCGAATATCCTGAGTTGGAAGGGTCTCAGAGGATCATCGAGTCCAGCTCATGGCCCTGCTCAGGACCATCCCCATTAGTAATTAACTGGGAGTGACTTCACTTCAGAGAGCAACTCGTTAACAGCCCCCTGACGTCCTGGCAGTGCCTGTTTTGGCAGTGCCTGTTTTGGCAGTGCCTGTAGTAGTTTCACTACTCCAGATACCTCTAAAATGCCTGTAGGATCTGGAAGCATTTGAGAAGGGAAGAGTAAACCACTCAGCCTCCTCCACTCAGATGAAGTTTGTTATCCTATTTAATGCAGCATGAACACTGCCTCGTTTAGCGTGACAACCATAACTGCATATATGTTAGCTCAACCCAGTTTTGACTCCAGTGTGAAATTGTTCCTTCCCTGGTTGAAAACGAATGACACAGACTAGAAAATATCTCGCGCTGAAATCCATATTTTACGTACGGCGTGCACTCAAGTTGCACAAGATGTTGCTTCCTCGGGCTGTTTTTGTCTTCTGATACTATTCCAGCAATCCTCAAGTTTTCCCCAGTGGGCTTGGAGCAGCTGCGTGTTCTCTAGGCATGGAAAACAGCAGGAAGAGCTCTGAAAGTCTCCTGCAACGGCACACCTTGAGCTCCAAAGGCTGCTGATACTTGAAGAGCGCAGACATAAAGCAGCTTCCACCACGTGGCCTGGGGGCCGTGGTCTGTTTCTTGGACAAATCCCAAACACTGTATGGATGAAGCCTATATAATCCTGGCAATCACTTATCCCCCCGAGGACAAAGACCCCATCTGTGAAATATACGGAATAAACGCACCAGCTCTCCAAAGCTTTAATTCAGCTCGTGGCTGCAACTCTTCTAATAATGACATGAGGCAGCTCTGTAAAAGTGTTCTTAGCTGCCAAGACGAGCCCTGGAAAAGGAAGGCCAGATTATGTTTGAGAGTACAGCTTGAATTAGCTCCCCTTGTCTTCGCCTGTGCAGGTGGAATGCGTTTTGAGGCAAAGGGGATTTGTCTTGAGCACCAGAGAGGGCTTAAGTATCTCCTGTAATGATGTGAATCCAGGAGATTAGGGAAGAACAAAAAGTGCCTGGCTGTTAAAGAGAAAAGAGGGAGAAACAAGGAAATGCCGATAATTCAATTTGACTTCAGCTTCCTTTCCAGAGCAGAGCAAGCCAACGTTTGCAAAACACAGGGTGAACAAGTGTGAGTGCTGCTTCCAACAGCGTGGTTGTATCAGCTGGGCAATATCCTGCAGGACAATGGAAGTCATTCTCCTGTCTGTCCCCAGTGGCATCCCCTGTCTGGTTTTGTTATCAGCCTTCAAGGAAAATTCTTGGGCCAATGGGAGTTCTCCCAGGGGCGGTGAGGATAATGATGATCAGTGTGACGTGCAGGGTCTGTGAGAACGAGGGAAAGAGCTGGAATTGTGTAGCCAAAGGAGAAAGGCTGAAGGGGAAGCTTTAACAAGGCTCTTACAAAGGAGAAGATGAACTTTGATACGTGCCCATGGGTGGCAGGACAAGAAATGATGGACCAAAATTTCATCAAGGAATCACCACCCACCACTGGCTGGAGCAGCAGGTAGTGGGTGCTCAGCGTGCCTCCCATCCTGATTCCTTGTACCAGAGCTGCAGGCTGGAATGTAGAAGCTGATGGCTACTAAAGATGTCCCTGCAGCACGTCCTGCCACAGCCACAAACCCTTCAATCTGCCTATGAGGACACCAAAGCGTCTCCTTATTGTGCTGCTACCCTGCATGGACCTGCTCCAGAGCTGACAAGACCCATGAATATGAGATAATCAAACATCACCTGGCTGCCTCTCCTCTCCAAAGGTTTCCCCAAGCTTTTTTCAACAGCACATGTCTTTTTTTCCCCCTTTGAACCTCCCTTAGCTGAGCCTGGAGTGCCCCATATTCACTCTACTCTAAATTCCTCCAAAGCTTTTCCTGCTGAAAGGATCTGACCCCCAAACAACATGGCTGGTAACACCTCCGAATTTATTTCCCGGGAGAGTTTTGCTAAATCTTGGAAAGCAATTTGGGATCCTCTAGCCTGCCATATACAAAGGAATATTAATTTTCCATTGCTCCCAGGGAGGTGAAAGTACAGAAGAACATCAGATACATCTGGAGTTGTATTTACAGTCCGTTGAGGGGGAAGGGGCATTAGATCCCAGAGATTTAGCTTCAGGACGAGTTCTGCCTGTATCAGGGTTTGAGGCAGTCTTTGATGTTAGTGAAATAAAAGAGAGAAATATTTCCCTCAGAGAGCGAGAAAAAGAGATCCGAAATCTTCAGCCTGAGGTTTCTTTGTATCGCCGCTCCAGCTCCCGTCTCCAGGACTCATTACAATAAGCAAATGCTCATACATCATTGGTTTAATATGACAACTATGATGCTTAATAAGGCTGGAAGAAACATCACTGTGACTCCATTTGAGCCTCCTAAACAATCAGTTATTGCTGAGAAGGTTACACCAATTTTT
This sequence comes from Ptilonorhynchus violaceus, assembly GCA_013397565.1. Classification (NCBI taxonomy): domain Eukaryota; kingdom Metazoa; phylum Chordata; class Aves; order Passeriformes; family Ptilonorhynchidae; genus Ptilonorhynchus; species Ptilonorhynchus violaceus. Next base: position 427,829 of record VZRJ01002460.1, read on the forward strand.
ATAGCTCAGGAGCTGATTTGCAATTTGTATTCATCTTTCATTTTGACTAGACCAATTGTGTCTTCTATCTGCATTATCAGCTCCATAAAAATTCATTCCTATCCATAAAAATAGAAGATTTCTAATAATGCCTCTCCTGCTTTGTATGGGTGTATTTGGTTCTGTTTAGAAGAGAAAGGCAGTTAATCTCTTAACTGGGTTGTCTTTCTGTCCAGTTTCACTGCAGGACCCAATCCATCTACTCCAAACCCGTCCGGTCAGATTTAAACTGAATTGTTTTTATGATGAGATGGGAGAAATTTGTCTTTGCACAACGTATGAATTCTGAGTAACTGTGAAATTATTCCCTGTCAAAAGTCTGGCTGTGCAGAGTCATTTTTGGCAATGGGGCTCCTGACAGGGATGGCCCACGTGGTGTGAGAGGTGGTGAAGGACCAAAAAAATTAATGTTTACAGCCTGATTGAGCAATTGATGCTACTGAGGCTTCTGAGCTGAGGATACCCATGTAACCAAGGTCTGTCTCCACTGGAAAATCCCAGTGGAGGAGCAAAAATGATGGAGATATAGTATATATTATTGTATTATATATATTTTATTGCCATGTATTTTATATATATAATATCTTATTATCTATAGATAATAAAAATTATCAAGAAGTTGGGAATAAGAGGAGTAGCAAATGTATTTAAGCAATGAAAATACCTTCAAAACCAGTCCCAGGAGCTTCAGATACCTGTGATCTCTGTGACTTCCAGGTGAGTCTGTGCCTAGAAATACTCTGGGATTCCAGAGCCAGTGCTGGATTACCAAGGGAAGGACAGGAGCACACTGACCTGTCATGATGAGATACAAATGCACCAGGCAAATGCATGTCCTGAGCAATGGGTATCACTGGGGGGGCCTAATCATTCCTCACCATTGATTATCTGGGATATTTGACTGGCATTCACTGAGCAAAGAGCTGTGACACCATCGGCTCCTCCCAGATGTTTGCCGTCTCCTTCCCAGCACAGGTCGTGCTCCTGCAGCAGAGGCAGCTGGAGCAAACATCTGCCCCTGTCCCAGGAATGCTCGTTCACAGCCCAGCATTCCCAGAGAAACTCACCTTTGGGAGAAGTTGGAGGCCATGCAGGAAATGGGGTGGCTGAGGTGGGTCAGGTGTTGGGTTGTGCCAGCCTTCTTTCCCCTCACTCCTTTTCTCTCTTCTTTCCTTGTACCTGTGTACCTTCCTCCTGTACCCTGTTAAATTTTCTGTGCCATGGATGGGGTTTTTTTCCATGATTCTTGCATGCTGCAATAGTGCTCAGATGATGTGCAGGTAGTTAAAAATAAAATAGTGTGCAGCTTTTTCACATTTGGTGCAATGTGCTGGCCAAAGTGCAGGTGTGATGCTGGTCCTGGCTGTTAGATCTCAACAAACTCACTAAATATCCCTTTTTCTAAACTTGGTAGTTATCGTTGACTATTGTGGTACAGTAAATCCAGAGTGAGCAAGGCCTTTAATAGGGACAGAAGCATATTTTAATTAAGAAGATAGAAGGGTGTAAAACCAGGCTGGTGTGATAAAGAGGCAGAGAAGCACCTGTCTGGTCTCAGTGGGTGAAAAAGAAAAAAGAATTTGTCTTCAGGCAAGTGCAATTCCAGGGGAATCCTGGAGAGATCTCTCTGGCCTTGCACTCTTCAGTGTTCCTGCAACTCCTGAAATCTCCGTGAAATCCACTGGGCTGTATCCATTCTACCTGCAGTACATGAGCAACAAGCTCTTGAGTTCTGTCTGCGCCTTCCTACCCAGGGACCTTGGCTCTGGCAGATCCCTGGAGGAACAATCTCAGGAGTTCATTCCAATTTTTCAGCAAGATACCACAGCAATTGTGAGGACTAACTTGGGTGTTTGTTGCCTAAGGCATGAAATTTAGACACCAGTGGCTTGTACAGGGCTGAAAATAAATGTCACCAGTCCAAAGAGAAGAAAGGGGATGGAGAATTGGAGAAGGGACAGCTCTGGATCATTTTGCTGGCCCAGAAAATGTCAGGTGAGATCTAAATGATCTTCTTTCCACTTGGCTCTTTCCCGTATGAAATTGGGAAGTGAGCATTTATTTCTCACCACTGTAATCAATTTATGTTTTAAATTCTTTGTTAATCATCACATTTGTGGGCTCCAGCCTTGGCTGAGTCCTTCTCCTTACTTCCTCATCCCCACCTGCCTCAGCATCCTCCTCCCAATCCATTCCCCAGTGCTCCCCACTAAAATATGTCCCTTTGTCCCCACAAACATCCCAGTGTGGCACAGCTGATCTTCCAAGAAGACAGTTCTCCAGCTGGGAAGGCAAAGTGGGATCTGTGTTAGGGTGGGAACAAAGTCATATGGAGCTCTTTCCTAAGAAGGCCGTGGCGTCCATGGCCTCTCCTGCTGGTCCTCCCAATGGGCAAACACAGACATTGGCTAAAGCTTCAAAACGACCTTTCTAGATTAATAAAGGCACCTTCAGAGTCTGTAACTTGTGCTGATTTTAACTTGCAAGAGTCCCCAAACCGCCTGAGTCTGAGATGCTGTGGCTTTACCTGCCCAGATTTTAATGCATCCTGAAGCAACCTCTGACCACACCCCCTACTCCGAGAAAAGGAGTTTCTGGGGACCATTCAATCCATTCCCTGCAACCTGGACAAATGGGACACCAGATTCAAGTTTCCTGTTAGCTTCTGCTGATTACAGTGCATTCAGCACAAGCTGTAAAACAGCTTTAAATGTTTGAAGCAGCAAATGTAAGCACCTTAGCAAACAGGTCAGAGATAAGGTTCTTCATCTGTCAGCTCCCAGGCAAAGATCCTTAATATTCAGGTAAATAACACGAAAGAAACTGGAAGCAGAGAAAGGCTTACTATGGCTGTGAGGCATGTGAGGACAGGATTATCCTGTTTCACACCATCAGGAGAGTGTGAGAGAGAGTAACTGAAAACAAGCAAGACTTAATCAATCTGAAAAACCTGAAACGAGTGACTTTTAAACGGGAAATTTTCCAAGCAGCCCACTTTGCCAGGTTAATGAGGGCAATGATGGAATGAATGGATTAGAACAGGAGCAGAATGTACAAAGGGCAGTGCATGGATGCTCTCCAAAGCAGGTTGTGCACATGCCTTGCCACAACATTTACTGCCCTATATGCATGGGAGACTATGTCCCAGTGAGAGAAAAATTCACATTTTCACTTCTTTTTACTTGTCCTTACTTTATATGCTAATCCAGTGTAGATCAACACCTTGGCTTAAAGTGTCTCAGCTTTCCTAAGGCATGGATGTTTATATCAGAAAGGCACTGCCAAAACGACCCAGTTACAGCTGTTTCTCCAGAAGACACTGTAGGAATTAGTGGATTATAAATCTGGACCACTCTGCAAAGGTCTGGAATTTAGTTTTTCCATGGTACAACCAAGAAATTGTGGTTTACCACCTCAGTTTCCCCATATATTAAATTAAGATCACAAAACCTCTTTGAACAGTGCTAGGGGAATTATAGAAAGTCTGTTGTTGTTGTTGTTATTATTATTATTATTATTGTTATTATTATTATTTTTACTGTTATTGTTATTATTACTGTTATGAATAATGCAGCAACCATGCAGTGCATGAAACTACAAACTGTGGATGACAGGGACAGAATATTTTCCTGATATTCCCGGTCCTACTAAACACAAAATGTGACACCAGACCTAGCAACCTCCTCCTTGGTGGATGGCAACACGGACCACATGGATGAAGAAAAGCGGCTTCCACCCCTGTGAAGAACAAATAATGACAACAGCTGAAAAATGCCTTTGGCTGGGAGCAGCTGAGGTGTGGTTTTGTCCGGTTCCCATTTGAGTAGTGTCCATTTCTCTCCTCCCACAGTCCTACTCTTAGTTTGAAAAACTCTCTCAAGAACTAAGCACGGGGACAAAGTGGAGCTGTGTCATGGGGGGGACGGGGAACATCCAGCGCCTTTTGTCTCAGCCGCAGCTGGATAAATGATATTAACACATCTGGGACAGCAGGGAGAAAATCAGCATTGCCAGGGCGGCTTTGCTGGTTAGGAAGTAGGAAGCAGCTCTGGAGAAGATGTATGGAGCAATAAGGGATGATTTACTCGCGCAGCTTTTATGGTTTGCACACGCACTCACGCCCCATCCATCCTCGTTTGCCCTGGCGCTCCTCCCCGCCGGAGGATGACAGCGTTGCGTTTGTCGGCATTCCCGACAATACATCACCAGGAATAGCTGCTCCTGGGCCCGGGATGGAGCGGATGGAGAGAAGCAATCCCCTCCCTGTGCTAGCCCCCGATAATGGGAGCTCTCCATCATGCTGCCAGCCCACAGAGCGGGGTGCAAGGCTTGCGGGAGCAGCAGCTCAGAGGAGGCGGTTTTGTGATGGTTGTCGTAAAGCTGGGTGAAGCAAACGCTTCCCAAAGAACTCTGTTCTCCTGGTGTGCTCTCACATCGGGGCACTCACCATGAGCGGCCTGAGAAAAGAAGGAAAGGAGAAGATACAGGGTCTGTGATGAGCAGTGCTGTTGCCAAGGCTTTAACACGATGCGGACAACTTGGAGCTTGGGCATGGCTGGGGATGGGACACTCCTTTCTGAGATGGATCTTCCATTGACAAGTCTGGCTTCTTGCTGGGTGAACCAGGGGTTAACTTCAGCTTAGTTCTGCTCAGGCAGGTGCTGGGGAGGAAGAGGACCCAAGTGTGGCTGATGACTTTAATGGAGAGAGCCTGAGACCATTAATTAATGGCTTAAAGCTGAAGGAGGGTAGATTTAGATCAAATATTAGGAAGAGATTCTTCCCTAAGTGGGTGGTGAGGTCCTGGCACAGGTTGCCCAGAAAAGCTGTGGCTGCTCTATCCCTGGAAGTGTTCAAGGCTGGGTTGGATGGGGCTTGGAGCAACCTGGGATGGTGGCAGATGTCCCTGCCCATGACAGGGGGTTGGAATTGGGTGATCTTTATGGTCCCTTCCAAACCAAACCATTCTGTGATTCTATGACTACACTTTAAGACACAAATGGTACTACCTTAAAAGCTCTAAATGATTAATTAGGGATCCATGGACTTGGCACACCTTCCTACAGCCAAGCTTTGTGTTAAATAAGCACCACAAATGCATACACAGGTCGTATGTGAGAGAACACACCTGGGAGTGGGGTATGCAGCAAGTGCCAGCACATGGCTCTTCCAATCTGGTCATCTTCTCCAATGCAGGAGTAGTTTGCAACCTCACTTTGCTCCACAGGGGGACCCTGACCATGCCAGGACAATCAGATGCAGTGGAGAGATGCAGCTGGGGCTGGGTGAGTAGGGAAGTGTTTGTGTGACTGAAGAAAACTCCAGTTTTGGATAAGAGGGGACAGTGAGGTGAGATGCAGGAATGCAGGGAGTTGGTGTTGGACGTGGGGGCTGGATGAAGCTGAGGGCCAGAGTGTCAGATAAGGGTATAAATTAATCTTCTTAAAAACAAAATGCAAAACCCACAAGAATTTCTATATATTTTCTTTGGAGTTTTCAGGCTTGAACTCTTCCTAGGAAGATAAGACTGAATCAAGTCCCAAAAAAAGCCTTTGAATCTCATGTGAAGTCCATTAGAATGATTTTGAATTAGGATTTTCATGTTTTTGTTACATGATTTTACCTCCTTAGCACAAATGGGCTCTGAAAGAAGAACTATTGCAGGCTACAATGGTTTAACTGATGGGTTTATTTTTTCAGTTTTTTTATTGCCTTCCCCTAAAGGTATGTTTATACACATTAAATTTTGAGGGAGGTCCTAAGTTATATAAACATCTCAGTAATTTCATCTATAATCACAAAGGCAAGTCATGTAAAGAGAGGAAATAGCTGGAATCAGGGACATAATGGAACAGCCAATTGGCTGTTGGGCAAGATATGCCTTTCCCTGCAATCCAAATCAAACACTCCTCACAGCTTTGGGCCTTAATTAGTAAATTATTATTTTAAATTATTTAAGTTATTATTTAACTTCAAAAAGTTAAATAACTTTTGACTCATTACTGAACGTGTGCAGAGGTTTCCTTCCTTTGGTTTGAAACCGTTCAGCCCCTTCCACTGCCTCTGGTAGTGGCCACATAACATGATCCACTTTGAAAATGCTGAACCTCATCTGCACCAGTGTGCAGAGAGTCTGGAGAATTATCCTGAGGAATATTCAGATAAACATGATAAAAATTCTAATGGCGACATCATCAACTGCTTCAGTACTTAAAATATCCAGGAACAAACACACCATGTTGGAAATCGACACTAGCATTTTCTAAAAAGGAGAAAGGACTTCTCAGAGGCGAAGGGAAGGTGTGACTGCTCTCCCTGGCACATTCTCCTTCAAGGTATATTCCTCTCTAAGAATTTTTTTAATTACTCTGCTTTTCATCATTTGTGGGCCAAATCTGTGAACAGTCTGATACATCTTTGGAGAGATGTTTTTGTTTTAATATCATATTTAGCACAAGGCTAAATATCATCATCTATGCAAGACAGCAGAATTATTTTCCATTCTGATTTCGGTGAAGCTTCATGTGGCTGCAGTTGCATTTTCTTTAGGAGGTCCACAAACTTTCCAAACACTAATTATGCTTTCCTTCCAAAGGATCAGTCTCTGAGATGTTTAAAGTGTATATCTTGCAAGGAGATGCCCTAAAGCAGCAGTCAAGACAAAGTTCTCTGTCCATCCTGGCCAAAAGCCTGAAAGAGTTCAATTGAAAAGAGTTATTTTGGTTCAGTCTTCTCAGATTGACAAAGAAATGGTGATTCATCAACAATTCATTTTTCCACCCAATTTGTTCCTTGTTATTTTTAAAGAGTTTTGAAAGCAAGCAAAAACATCACGAGGAGATTAATTTCTGTATAACAAGAAAACATAACAAAACTCCAAGCACAAGAGCTGAAAGTTTACAGCTTTTAGTAGCTAACAGAATAAATAGAATGAAAAAAGACTGAATCATCCCAAAAGGCAGTGGAAAGGAACTGGTTTTTTGCTTTGGAAAAGCAACAGTCCACTTGAAGTTGTTACAGTCAAAGCTCTGAAAGGATAAAATCACTTTAGCTCACCTCTGCTCGAGGCTGTGCACTCGTAAACCCTTCCAGCAGGTGCCTTGTGCTGTTCTGCACAGGTTTGTCCTTGCAACCCTTCTCCTTGACAAGGTGACAGCTCCAACTGCTGCACAAAATTGCTTAGAAAAAGTTGTCACGTGTAGAAACCTCTCCTGGACTCCACGGAAAAATCTGCTCCTGCCTTCTGCAGTCCCTTGATTTAGCTCAATATTCAAGAAGGCCAGCTGATTCCACCAAAAATTAGCGTGATTTTTTTCATGGGTCTCCAGGTTTGGGAAGAAGTACCAGTGCTGGAACCCTGAGCCTGGGGACACATGAATTTTTATCTGGACCTTTGTCCATTATAATAAAATTAGATGTATGTGTTCAGATACAGATTTTCTACCCCCTCATGCTCTAATCAATTTTCCTGTGCACATGAACAATTCAAGTGATCCGAAAGACAAGACACTCCAAATCAATAATTAATAATTGTCTGAGTGTCAAAATGGAGACATGGGAGAAGGTTAATATTGAATATTCAAAAGAAATTCTTGACTGGAAGGATGGTGAGGCCCTGGCACAGGTTGCCCAGAGAAGCTCTGGCTGCCCCATCCCTGAAAGTGTCCAAGGCCAGGTTGGACGGGGCTTGGAGCAACCTGGGATAGTGGAAGGTGTCCCTACCATGGCAGGGGGTGGAATGAGATGATTTTTTAAGGCCCTTTCCAACCCAAACCATTCTATGATTCTAGAAATCATGGCTAACCTGGAAAGATCTGACTGATAAATTGGGGTCAGGGGATTCCTGCTAGAATGGCAGTATTGGCCTTGTAAGTTAACACAACTGTACTTGTAGGCATGGAAAACTCCACAGAATGAAAGAACAGGAGGAAACATTGTGTTTGCCAACATTAAATATTGTTTTTTGGTGTTTTAACCCATTAGGCTATCTGAAAGCAAAGTTAATGTTAGTAACATCAATAATAATGTGCTGGGTGAATATGGGAGTCTGAGGCCACACTACAATGCACCTCATACAAAAACCTAAAAAGAAAATATGCCAATCACTCCAGCCCATGGGCAGCGTGATGAGAAAAAGTGGCTTTGATAAGCCTGTCCCAAATTTAGTGCAAATCACCATACTTGTAGTTTCAGTGAAAATTCCCTTATTTTACACCACTGGCAACACATTTCAGAGAGGAAATCCTAATACCCAAGCATAGAGACATCCAAGAGGAGTTTCCTCACCGTGTCAGGATCTGGGCAACCAAGTGCAGTAGTGAGGCTTGTGGGACTCGATGGCTCACTCACCATAACAGTCATGTAATTACAGACAATTGTGCAGCATCTTATTCCTCTGCTTGTTAATGTGAAAGAAAAGTTGCTAGAAAAAGGGAATATATTTATATTTATCTTTTCAGTGGGTGTCTTCTCTTGCCTGCCTCACTCCAGTTCTTTTCTTGCCAAGAAAAGAGTAATTTATGGGATCATAGCACAGAAAATTACTGACTGGGAGGATTCTACTATAAATTAGTAGGTGAACCTTAGAGGGTGTGTGTGTGCTCACACCATCACATTCACTCACTCAACAGTCCCCTGTTGTTACCTTTAGCCATTTATTCTACACACACCATGAATAAATCCATAAATAAACTCTGTGCATGTCCAATGCCTTGTGTTTTCCCCTACTCTTACACATTTCTTTCCCTTTTCTGCTTCTTTTCCTATGTCCCACCTAAACATTTACCTGCCCTTTGGAGAGCACCAACACAATCAAAGTGATGACTGTTTTTCCTCCTTGTACAGAAGCTGCATTCTGGATGTGATTTTACATTCCTGTTTATTTATTTTATATTTATGTGTGTCTCACTTTAACTCATGCAGCCTCTTATTCTGATGGCTTCACAAGTGGATTGAACTACTTTAACAGAGGAAAGGAAAGGAAAGGAAAGGAAAGGAAAGGAAAGGAAAGGAAAGGAAAGGTCACCATCTGTTTTGAGTGCCAGTTTTCCATTTGCCTTCCTTAAATTTCCTGTAAAGAGCATTTCTCCCGTGCTGAGTCCAGAAGCACTTGAGTGCTCACTGGCCAGAACTGTAGTGTTCCCATTGCTTCCAAATTTTGGACCTAAAATCTTCATGCTAATTGTGTTTTTTTATTATCCATTCACCATCTTCCACCTGGAAGACCTTAAAGCAGGGAGTGAACGTCCCTAGGAGAAGGTGGGAAATGAGGTTCTGGATCATTCCACTGTCTCCAAGTGGTGTTTGGAAATCAAGGGGCATTTTATGGCCATCTGAGTCCTGTGATGGGGCTAAGTGTTCTCAGGACTTTTGAGGACCTTTGGGGTCCTGTGGCAGCACAGAGAATGCTTCCAGGATGGGTCAGTGGCAAAGCTGGGGCTAACCCTAGACCCCAGTTAGGGTTCCTAGATCCTAACTAAAGGATTTTATCCCTGGATCGTGTCCCTGCTGTTAAACAGCTTTGGAAGTAATTGTACTCACAAACAAAATCCCCCCCCATCCTCTCAGCTGCAAAATCCATCCCCAAAACATCCAATGATCATCTTTGCTGAAGCAGAGTGGCTGTTACCTTCCACCCCAATATCTGGTGAAGGATCTCTTTATTTACAGCTTAGGAAGCACCTGGGGTTTTTTTTAGGATGACTGACACCACACAAGTGTACATTGCAATTATTGTCATTCAGACTGGAATCAGCTGCAGTGGTTTATGGTGGGGGGTTTTTTTAATATTATTTTTCTGTGTAGGAGGGCTGTTTAATAAAATCATATATTCCATTATGTGGCAAAGTTAAAATTTTATGGGTTTTTTCTTTTTATTCTTTCTGTTCTGTCACTGTGAAAACACTTTTTCTCCTGTAGGCACTAAGCTTTATTCTACATGTCATCTGTGAGGGCTGTGGCTCACCAGGATGGGGGCCCATCATTTCTAATTACAGATGAACAAGATCTTTCCAGCCTAAAAACTTTTCTATATCTGCAGAAAATTTCAAGGAAACAATTTGGGAGTTTTGTGAAATACTTCTATTTTCCTTTTGGGCTGCTCAGAATGTGCTTCTTTTGGAAACAGCTTAGCAAAGTATTAAACTGCATTTTCCTCATGTACAGCGTGATGGGACTGGTAGTTTTAGCCCCATTTTCACCAACAAAATAATCTCCTCAGAGGACTGTGCTTCCACCGGGGAACTGTGCTGACTTCCCACCAGCCAAGCAACGTGTTCTGGCATGGACATTACAATAACCTGTAATTAGCATGTAATTATTATGAGCAGGAAGCCTGGTCCAGGAGACAGGGGGAAATGTGGCTGTTTCTGCTTTAACTACAGTTCCCACAAGACCACGTGCTGCTGTGAGCAAACAAAGTTGGATGTTGACACGACTCAAAACAAAACCTTTCAGCAGCCCAAATGGAAAGGTTTTGATTTCAGGCATGTCGAAACATTTCTCTTCAGCCGAAAATGTCAAAAAGAGCATTTGACATCTGTTGTGTTTTGACCTTTCCAAATTGAATTTCTCTGTCGCTCCCTCGTCCGTTCCGCGGAAAGAAAAACACACATTTCTTACGTCCTGACGCAGGGGAGGACACAAACCAGCAATATCCAGGGGATTTGCCACGAAGGGACATTTTTCAGTTTCTCTGAGCTCTTTATAAGAAAGCTTAGGCTGAAATAAAATACCCCTGTCTCCAACACCTGCAGAGGACTGGCACAGGGCAGGGGATGAAGCAGCAAGTGAGATCCCAAGGGAATGTGATTCTTTCCTGGGCACCCCGAGCTCCTTCCTCTCTGGGCACAGAATGCAGAGGTAAATAACTCTGCTCCCACCCTGTGAATTCCTGCAGCAGCTGTACAGATCCTATATATTCCTTCTCTTCAGTCTTTTCCTTGCTGCTATTTCCTGTGACACGTTGTCTGGTTTATTCTTTGTACATCGGGTATGAAATCGAATAAATGTCCTATAAGTTACTTTCATCTCAGCATCTTCATTATTTTCGTGTCAGAAGTGTCTCAGCGAGGGAAATTCGAGTTTGGGTGAGCTCACAGACATTTCTTTTCGCTCGTAAGACGTGAACAAACCATCTGGCACAGTTAAGCCACTCAGCATGATCCTAAAACAAAGACAAATGCTGCCGCTGTTGTTTCATTGTTTAAAACAGACATTTTTGGAGCATGGATTATTTCAGTCCAAACCTTCCAGCTTTTTTCTGCTAAACCCATACATATTGATACATGCCCCTGAAGAAATTGACTCTTTATAGATGACACACATCAAATATATATAGCAACCGTTTCTGTGACGGGTATCTTAATTCTAAAATCTATTTAAAACAGCAGTGAAATTAAATGGGGATATAAGCACCCAGTGGTTTTCTGCTGTAGACTCAAATAAGTGTCATAGAATTGTGAAATGATTGGGGTTGCAAAGGACCCTAAAGATTATTCAGTTCCAACCCCCCTGCCATGGGCAGGGACACCTTCCACTAGACCAGGTTGCTCAAATCTCCATCCAGCCTGGCCTTAAACACTTCCAGGGATGCGGTGTGGCCATTCCTACACCTCCTCAGGTTGAACATGACTGTTTGAGACCTTGTTTATGAGCCATAAAGGTGCCCATGGAGGGACAGAGGTCTGAACAACCCTGGGAAAGAAACAGTTGAAGCACCAATGGTTCGGGGGAAAGTTTGAGCTCAGTGTTCTCTTGGACTTCTTTTAACACAGGAATTTTCAATGCTTTGTGTTCTCCAGAGAGGTCCATGAGGACTGGAAGAAAATATCCTGCTTTCAAGTCCTGCTGGAAGCCATTTCCAAATGTGTAAAGGCAATAAAGTACTTGAGAGAAGTCAGCTTGGATTCATGAAAGCAAAACTGTGTCTGATTAAAACTTTCTACAGGGAAATGGTCAGTGGGTGAGAGAAGAGCAGGGATTATTTCCATAATTTAACAAGGCTCTTGACACTGTTTGCCACAACATCCTCATTTTCAAGCTGATGAAACACAGGCCAGACAAGTGGACAGTGAGTTGGACTGAAAACTGAGTGAATTTCTGGACTCAGAGGGTCACACTTGGTGGTGTGAGGATCAGCTGGACATCAGGCACGGGGGGTGAGCACCAGAGGCCACTACTGAGACCAACAAAGTAAAATTCTTATCAGTGGTTGATGGGACAGGGCGGCCTTTCAGCAAGTTTGCAGGTGATGCAAAACTTTGAGGAGTGGTTGACGCATGAAATGGTTTGTGTTGCTTTCTGAAGTATCTTGATAGGTTGCAGAAATGGTCAGAGGGGAAAACTGTGAAGTTCAACAGAGGTGAATGTGGAGTCCTGCAGCTGGGAAGGAACAGCCACAGAGCCACTGAAGGGCCAGCAGATGATTAAGAGTGCAGCATCTGTCATGTAAGAAGCTGAGGAAACTGTGACTGCTCAGCCTGGAGGAGAGAAATCCCAGGGGGATGTTGGCAGTGTGCTTAAATAGGTGATGGGGGAATGAAGAGGTTGGAGCTCAGTTTCCCCCAGTGACTGGACAAGAGAAAAGGGGCACAAACTGAAGGACATGAAATTGTTTAAACATAAGAAGGTTTTTATTGTCAGGGTGATTGAACACTCCAACATGTTGTCCAGAGAGGCTGGGCCTCCATCTTTGGAGATATTCAAAGAACTACTGGTCCTGGTGTCGGGCAAACCTGTGGTAGCCGACCCTGCTCCGAACAGGGGAGGTGGAATGGGTGTTCTCTTCCAGCCTCAGTGATTCTGTGGTTATGAGGGCTGCAGAGCTTATCCCAAATGGACTGCACTGCTACCAAAGCAGACCATTTTCTAGCACTGACAGAGTTTTCCTGCGGCATAAAAAAGTTCTCTTCAATAATCTTATCTCTCTGGGGACGCAGAAGAAAGTTTTGGCCATTTAAAATGTGCTTACAGGAAATGGAGCGATGCTTAAGGATTCTGTTGCCATCAGCTTTGTGTGTGCCGCAGTTCCACTTGCCTTCTTTGGGCATCTGCTCCTGTGTGATTGCATTTTTATTCTTTTTCAAAAGGGCAGATGGTATTTTTTTTTTCCCTGTGTGCATAATTAAACAAACACACAACAAACTCATCTAAAGATACTAATTAATTCCTTTTCCTAATAGATTGCAGGCAGTCTATTAATATTATTCACTCCTGGGACTAAGAGTCTGTTAGCAAAGAGCTTCCTCGTCTTGCTGCTTTTCCTTCTCCCACGGTGAGACAAGTGAGGTGATCCACCACATCCCTGTAAACACAGCCACACTGGAAGGAGCTGTAGCTCATCCCGGGCTGCTCTTGGTCATAGGCTGAACATCCTTTACCTAATTTGTTAAATACTCTTCAACTCGGGTCCCCTCATCTTTCTTTCTTTGATAATCTGTGTCTGATGCTGCTTGGGTTTGGTATTGCCCCAGGACTGGGTCATTCCCAGCTCTGCACACGCCCAGTTTGGGCTCCCTGGTGTTCTTGGAAAGGGTGTGACAAAGGAAAAGAAGTTTAATTGTTCTTCTCTTAATATATAGCTATAGATACACATTTAAAAAAAAGAAAAGGTGAGATCAAAAATGCCTTTGGATGGCACCAAGTGATTGTCAGCTCTATTATAATTACCCAATTAAAGAGGTGATAATGAACCCAGACTTGAAATGCTGGAGGCAGGAAAGGAGGGTGTCACCGGCAACTCAACATTTGTTTTATCCTAAATCTTTATTGTAAAGTAATCACCTGTCAGGAAGTCTGCTGAGGAGGGAGCAGCTACTCCGTGCAGTGCTGTGATCACAGAAACAGGGTGGGAACAAAAGCAGCAGTGACAGATTCAGGTGAGGCACTCTCCAGCCTGGGAAACCCGAGCAGCCCAAGGCTTTTTGAGGGACCCCCTCACCCTGGGGACAAGGAGGTGCAGCCTGAGCTGAGGACATTAAGCAGAAGCTGTGCTCTCTGCAGATGTAAAGTGGGGTTAGTGCTTGGAGGGTGGGTCATATTTTCGTTATGCTGGACAAAAAATTATCCAGGACATGTTCAGCCAGAGCAGTTCTTCTGAAAAGAACCTGGGGAGGTGCTCATCTGTGAGAACCTGCAATTAGTTCTGATAAGAATGTGAGGTGAATGGTCACCTCAGCAGCCTGAAGCGTTAATGGGATTCTGGTTCATACTGGCATAAATAGAAACAGAAGTTCATGGGGAATAATCTCCTCTTTTTACTTGGCATTTGTTGGACCAAATCTAGATCCATGGACCTGCTGGAGAGAGTCCAGGTGAACGTCCTGGAGATGCTCTGAGGGCTGGAGCACCTCTGCTCTGGAGACAGGCTGAGAGCTGGGGGTGTTCAGCCTGGAGAAGAGAAGGCTCTGGGGAGACTTTAGAGCCCCTTCCAGTGCCTAAAGGGGCTCCAGGAGTGCTGGAGAGGGACTTGGGACAAGGGCATGGAATGATAGGATAAGGGGGAATGGCTTCACACTGACAGAGGGGAGGGTTGGATGGGATATCAGGAAGAAATTTTTTACTGTGAGGGTGGTGAGGCCCTGGCCCAGGTTGCCCAGAGAAGCTGTGGCTGCCCCATCCAGTAGCCAGCCCTTCATCTCCCCCCAGACTGGTCCTTCCAGAATTTTATTTCTGTGAGGATATTCCACTTTTGGGACTACAAATCCCACCAGTCTTCATTGCTGCCTCAGTTATGAGCGTGGTTGTGCCAGACTTCAGTGGCCCACACGAAGAGCTAGACAAACCAGGTGAATGCTCCCTTCTGAGAGACAGGGAGGAAAGCATTTTATTAAATTCTTTCCGCTTTTAATGTGTGCAAAAATGTGTTTCCTTTCATATGATCCTCATTGCTGGATTTCAGTCGTGTTCAAAGATGACAAAATGAAAAAGATCAAATGATAAATCAAAACAAGAGTAACACAAAAGCCTGAGGGATACAGAGCTGACAACAGATGATCACAGAAGAAAGTGATAAAATTCTTGCTTATTCCAGCAAAGCCATCCTTAACTAAGAAATATTTCTGAGATATGTGTGTAAATGACAGAAAAATTTTAGATGAATCATTTCTACTGGATATTGTATGACCAAAATTTCAGTTTATTAGAATTCTAACCAGCCAGTCCATCATTTTCAAGGCTGATTAGTACTAATATACATATATAAATATTTTAAAATGCATCGAACAAGGTGAAGACCCAGCAACTAACAAATCAATTTCTTATTAGGTTACACCAGAAAATAGAGTGTCCAGAAGTGTGAGCCATTTGTTAATATTAGGTGCATCAATCTTGGTTCCTTCAAACAATCAATTTCCCCATGAAAGGAAGACAAACATTGAAAAGAAAGAGGAAAAATAGAAAAGAAAAACCCTCAATCCAGCAATATCATAGCAGTCTAAATCTAAATCATTGCTGTTCCACTGTGAAGAATACAGTCACCCCCTTTTTTATTTCTGGGTCGGTTTTGTTTTTTTCCCCCCTAATTTTTTATTTTTTTGGAGCCGCTCTTGTAGCTCCTTATAATAACAACTGGCTTAAAAGTGTTAAGAGGAAAAGATAAATCACTCCTGAAACGTGTTTTGCAGTGGGTTAGTTAATCCAAGGAGCCTTGCAACACTCACTGCAGTTATTTCTTGCGTGATGGATTGGTTTCAGCTCCTCTCTGGTATCTGGAGGGATTTCTTCATCTCTCTGGAGGAATCTCCTGCTCATGGCAGGTGCCACGTGGAGTTGAGCTCTTGGCTGTGCAGATGAGGACAAGTGGACACTTTGCAGTTTCCTGTGGGCCAAGAGCACCTGATCTGGCTGGTGTGACCTTAGGGCTGAGAAGCACCACCTCCTACATCCCACACCACCTCACCTTGATGCTCTTCCTCTGCTGTTGAGTCCCATCTTCGCCTGAGGAGTCTCTGTGCACTCTCTCTGGTGTGAATCCTTGAACAGCTGAGCTGTTTCTTTGGGGTCTCTGTGGACACACAACACCCTTGAGCTCTCTGATGACTGTGACACCTCGTTAAAAAGAGCCAAGGACCAGTGTGAGGTCCTCAGGCCAGCTGGCAATGGCTGGGTTGTGTCCTTGCTGCTGGGGGTTTGTAAATGCTCAAGTTTTCTCCTGTTTTATTTAGCACAGTAGATCCTCCCTGTCACTGGAGCCCCTCCTGGCCTGAAAGGAAGGATCTTTGCATCCAGCCCCTGAGATCAATGAGGCCTTCAGACACCACAGTGATGGTGCTGTGGGAAAGCAAATGGAATTACAGGCAGTTGCCTAAAGGAGCATCACAGCTGTATTTTGCTTTCATGAGAATGCCAGTCCATTGCCATTCAACTTTTATCCATTCCTTTTGCAAATAAAGTGGTGAAGGTCCTGTACAGAGCACGGCAGCAACTCTGGGGTCCTCAAAATGCCCACTGCACGCTGAGAGCTTGAACCAGGAGGAGGAGAAGCCAAAATGGGCAGGATTAACAGGCAGAGAAGCGCAGGAAGGGCTGTTGATTGTGGCTCTGCAAAGGGCATGGAATCATTATGGCTGGAAAAGCCCTCCAAGATCATCAAGTCCAACCCTGGCTTCTTGCAGTTGCCAGCTTGTGAGGAGGTGTTGCTATCCTGTCACAACCCCGCTTATTTTAGTGCCCACTTGTCCAAATGTCCACTCAGGACAACAGATGTGGCTGCTCAGCTTGACAAGCACGATGTGGTTTATTCATGTTGATGTTATTTTTCCCCTCAGCTGCTGCAGAGAGCTCTCTCATGGGTCTGGGATGCGAATTCAGCAGGAATGTCTCTCTGCCATGGTCACAGGTGAGTTTCAGTAGCCAGGCTGTGCTCACTTCTCTCAGGAAACAAAAGCTTCTTCCAGTTTTAACTGAGAACATGCACTGGGCCTTCTTGGGTGAAGGAAAACGTGCACAAGGCACAATGGCCACTGGTGGGACGCTCCTTCTTCTTTGCCCTCATTAAAAAGCACTAATTTGATTTTATGATTTCACCGCTCAGCCGTTCAGCTGGGATTGGGACGTTCCCCCTGCCAGTGTGATGGAAATCAGACCCCTGGGTACTGATTGCGAAACGAGTTCAGTCCAGATCCCCACACAACTCTGGGCATGATGACTCTGAATTTGAAGGACTTCCAATTAGCAACCTCCTGGCACACAACCATGGATTTTTAAACCTTGAAGAGGAACAGCTGGGAACCCAAGGGATTCACAGTGGACATGTGTCCACCTAAACACGAATATAATCCTTATTTTCAACAAAACCCAAAGTGAATGTGTCCATCCAAACACAAAAATATTCCTTATTTTCAGCAAAACCCACAGTATATTTGTCCATCCTCAAGTGTACACCCATTACCGTGAATTTTATCCAATGCAGTGCATAATTTATTAAAAGGATATATATTAAAGAGTTCTGCTTTCTGCAAGAGTTCAGGAAAGGGCAGATGTTACTGCTTGTCTTTAGTGAAATAAATTAAATGGAACACTACAGTTAACCAGGGCCATCAGTTAAGAGCAGGTATGTACCACTGCAGTGATGAATGGCTTAATATAAATGACATAGGTGTGCTAAGCCAGGGATAAAGCCCAAACAGGAGATCAGTAATTGCATCTCTCCATTAAAGCTGAATTATCCCTCAGCTGCAGCTCCTACTGCACTTGTTGACTCTTAAAATCCTCACTCTGGGGCCCTCACGAAGTAAGGAAGGTGCTGTACAGAAAGCAGCAGAGCTCAGTGCACAGGGACAGAAATCCAGAAGGACTGAGGAGGGACACAATGCTCCATGAGGGACAGCCATGAGTCCAAAGGATGAGTGATCCCAGTGTAGCTACGACCAGGAAGAGCTGATGTCTTTTCTCTCCTGGTGTTCCTCCAGGATGTTTGCTGGAATTTAAACCTATTTTGCTTTGTGCTCTGCTCCTCCCTTGGCACAGCCTCTGAAATAGCCTTTGTGAAGGTGAATGAGTGAGAACTGCAGTGCCCTGTAGCCTGGGGGGTGAAACCTTGGCCCTGCAGCTCAAATCCTTCGGTTCAGTTGCGGTTGTCTCTTCTATTTCTTCTGTTCTCCACTTCTCTGAGACAAGTAACACGTGCCTTTTAAAGTCTTTCTTTTCACACCAACCCAACCGGTTTCCAGACCATTTCTCCTCCTTCTTGGACCATCTCCCTTTCATATCATGCATATCACTGAATATTATGCATCCCATTCATAGGCCCCATTCCACTGTTAAACCTCACCGATGTGGCCCCAGATTTCCTTCCTGTTTTTCTGCAGCTGGATCTCGCCCTTTGTTTCCAGCTGATATTCCTAACCTCTTCCCTTCTTGTTGCTTCTCTGCCCTTACTTCTGCTCCTCACTTTGGTTATTAACAGAACTTCTTATTTTTCTTTGGTATTGACAGAGCAGAGACCAAATCTGCTGCTCTCCACGCCAACATCATCTCCAGGATATCTCCTTTTAACCCCAGTCTCAGGTGACAAACGCTGCCTGTTGTTTACAGCCCCACATCCAGAACACTGCCTCCCCCTGAGTTCATTCCAGTGAGCTTTGCTTCAAGTGGGATTTCCCAGGAGATGCTGGGCAGTGCCTCAGGAGTTGTGTCGATGTGAATAGATGCCTGCTCACCCAGGCACACACTGCGCTGTAACAACCACGGGCATCTCGCGCTGTCCTGAGGGGAAATGTGTCTGCTGCAGCTTGAACTGAGCGTCAGATGGACCTGGGAAACCGTGCACTAATTAGTTAATTGGCTGAAGAACCCTGTATTGTATTGGCTGGATTTAGCTTATAAACTGACCCTAATTTTGAGGGCAAAAAAAAGAAATAATAAAGCTTTGCAAAGTCATAGACTTTGTTAATCCTGATTTTGCCTTCATTCACCCCAGCATTAAACGGACAAGGGACTGACTGATGTTACTTTGTACTCAGGAATATTGTTCAAGCATAAAATCAGCAGTGAAGTCTGAATCACATCTTTCTTTCATGCTCTGCTGTGACTTCAGCTCGCTTTGTTGTGCAAAGACAGTGTGAGTCACCGACTCAAACAGAGGCAGCACAAGCATCCTTTTTTTATTTTATTTTTTTTTTACATCACAAAAGTACATGTTTTTGGAGAAGATCAGAGAAATCTACACACAACCAAGAGGTTTGTGACTGACCTGTGCACCTGAGTCCTGGCCCATCCAGAAAGTGCTCCTGGTTGCAGCACAAGGACCCATCCACTTTGTGGTGAGCCTGCTCCTGGTTGCAGCACATCTTCTTGTCTCTTCCAACATGAAGCTGTGCCAGGGGAGGTTTAGCTTGGATATTAGGAAAAGGTTCTTCAGCCACAGAGTGGCTGGGCACTGAACAGGCTCCCCAGGGCAGTGGTCACAGCACCAAACCTGCCAGAGGTCAAAGAATGTTTGGACAATGCTCCCAGGCACAGGGTGGGATTGTTGGGGTGTCCTGTGCAGAGCCAGGAGTTGGATTTGATGATCCTTGTGGGTCCTTTCCAGCTCAGGACATTCTATGATTCTTCTTGGCTTTTCTTGCTCTACAGCACACACACACACATAGTTCTCATAAAGAACTTTTGAAAGTAATCAAGACATATTCAAGTTATTGCTGTTTAGCTCTGAAATTTTGGGTAAAAATAAATAATTCTTGACATATGGGAAGAAGAACTTTAGAGCTGTTCTGGCATTTGGGGTTTTGAGATGTTTTCTGATAGCACGATGCGGAGTGGAGGGGGGCTTCTGTAGTGCGAAGCAGAATAAAGATCACAATAATGAGGGCATGAAATTAGCTTGGCAGTATGAACTCCATGATACTGCGTAGGATTTTCAATTAGGGTGAATTAAATTGTTGCCAAAGTCAGAATGGATATAAGGATTGAGCAGGGTAGGAGGGAGGGAAAAGGTGAGCCTTAAGGATAATGGATTAGAGAATTTTCTGTACTTGGGGAATAGCTCATTCATCTGAAAATGTGTAGAGAGAATCATGAAAATTACCTAGGAAATAAAATATGTGTGTATATATAGTGAGAGTGAGAACGTAAAGTGATGTCAGGGAAATCGCAGCAGAAGAATAAGTGATGATTAGAGCCTCTCTCATTCTGCAGACCTGCCAATGCTGCGTCTTCCAAGAGCACAGCCATAATTTACCCCATTGAAAAATATAAAGGACCAGATTTCTTCTGTGTGTAGTGCCGGGAAGGGTCAAACACGCCCAGGTATTAATGCTCCTCCGAGCAGCTCCGTCCCTGCGATTCTGTACACAAAACGTCTGTGGGGTTTAATCAGAGCACAGGAGCAAGCTCATTATGTCTCATTTTATTTATGGCGAATTTCAATGCCAGTCAAGCGGCGCTCTGAGTTTTCGTGAGGGGCGGAAAAGCGGCGATTTACCCAGAGTGTTCTTTCGTTCGCTGTGAGTCTGATTTTTGAAGATACAGCCTTTCAAGAGTGACAAACACCGAGCACCTTCCAAAAACTTGAGGTTCCAAAAGATCCCACGTTGCGAATCCCAGCCATCCATCCGTCTTTTTCCCGTGTCTTCAGACGTAAAACATACAGAAGTGCTTGAAAAGCTTCACAAGGAGTGCTTAGGCACCTGATTCCCACAGAAACGCATTTGATGTCGAGTGCCACTCCCCTTCTGCATTTGCCCACTTTACCCTTCCTAAATAGATTATAATGAGTGATTTTAATATTCCAATCATGCAAATCTTCCCCCAAGATTTCAATAATGCCAACAAGGTCTGATGTATACTCATAAATGAGCTCCTCCATTTCCAGTTCTTGTTTATTACTCAG
Organism: Ptilonorhynchus violaceus; assembly: GCA_013397565.1. Lineage (NCBI taxonomy): Eukaryota > Metazoa > Chordata > Aves > Passeriformes > Ptilonorhynchidae > Ptilonorhynchus > Ptilonorhynchus violaceus. Next base: position 448,698 of record VZRJ01002460.1, read on the forward strand.
GCTCCCAGCATTAGAGTATAGGCAATTAAAGAATTTCTTCTCTTCACGTCCCTTGGTGCCTTGATTAATTTTGTTCTTGACATCTTAATTTCGAGCTAAATGAATGCTCATTCATTCCTCCCTCTCTGCCTTCCATCTTCCCCAGTTTAACACTCTCCTGACTACTCAGCCTGACACCTTGAAGACTCTCCTGTGAAGATGTAGACTCTTGAAACGCTGTGGCTTTATCTTCTCATCAAATAGGTCATTCCAGAGGTTTTTGCCTTCCTCTGCTTGTTGGAAATAACACTTCTGGATGGAATATCCATCTGCAGCATGCAGGAACTCTTCGGCCACCTTCAATCCTTCATCTAGGTCATAAAGAATGTTCACCACCATCGGTGAGAACCTTGGGCACCGTATTCATGTTCACCCTTGCTGTAATAACACGATGGGTTTGGGAAGAAAATGTCCAATGATTTCTCTGGGACATTTAATTGCATTCTGAACACAGTGTCAGCGCCACAGTTGATGGGATTCCTGGGATCAAATGTAGACACATAAGGGGTGAATTTCTCCTTTTCTACCATTACAGGCAGAAGAGAGAAATAAGGCTTTCTGGGGAGAAATTGGTCTGAATTAGTGCAGATGAATCATGTCTGGGAAATGCCCATTTCTCTCTAAGGACTAGGAAAAATACTTCATGATGTAGTTTTCTGTAACTGAGACCTGTAAAGTGTTCCTGGAGTCATTTCTAGCCCATGACACGGCACCACAAGAGCATGTCAGCCTCTTGTAGTCTCATTTGAGACTCTCTGCTCTATGTCCAGGTTTGTGGATGTGCATTCAGACAGTGTCTTATGTCAGGAACCATATAGAGACAGCCAGAGGCAGCCTGTCCTCTGAGGAAACTGTAATCTAAATGAAATCTTCTAGTCCTGTCCCTCTCCTAGCCTGGCATAATGCAGAACAACTTTTAAAACATTTAAAACCCTTCTCCCAGCTTTTGCAGGTTGTGACTGTTTCTCTGCCTGAACATTTGAGATACTGGAAAACTGATGATACCCTGTAAGAACACGTTGAGTTCAAAACAGACCATATTCCAGAGCTGGCATCAGGTGTGTCCTTGTGCCAAATAGGGTATTCCAGGAGCTTGGAGTACCTGATTTAATTGGTGCAGGTGCTGATTAGAAGTGGCCACCAAGTCTGTGGCCATAGCTTGGCCAGAAGGATGGACAGGTCACCCTCACAGAAGGGTTGGGGTTGGCAGGAGATTATCTCATCCAACCTTCCTGCTAAAGCAGGTTCATCTACATCTGTGGATCTTTGGAAACAGCCCCTTTTTCCATGTGGATGTTTTCTTTGAGATGGGATTTAAAGATTTTTTTCTTTTTCGAGATCTTTGGGCCAGAGCAGATGTGCCTGGAACCATCTCTGCAGAAATACAGCTGGTAGAAGCAGAGGCTTTAAACTGTTTCAGCTGTGGAAATACAAACATGTCCATAATAATTTGCTCTTTGGACTTACCCTTTTCTATTTTACCCTAATCTAATACTCAAACTTCCATGGTGAAGTCCAAACTGGAACCTGTCCTTTCTGCTCCAAGGAGCACAGACTTGCAGAGGAGTCTCTGGAGACTCCGAGCCAAGCTCAGCTCGTGGTTTTTCTTGCTCATATTTGTGGTGTTTGAGATATTGAGATTCTTTCAGTGAGGTGGGATTAACCTCATTTAGCTTTCAGAGGAGGATTTACATTGCAGGTTAAGACATCTGAATCTCAGTGTCTCCATGGATGTGTTTCTGTGCAAGTTGTCATTGTAAATTCCCAAAATAATCAATGCAAATGTGTGATGGCACGCAGTTGTCTGAGCATGGGGTCCAGTGATGGTTTTGGGGGTGTGGGGTGCCCTCCTGGCCTCCAGCAACACTCTGTGGGAGAGTGTCTCCCCTAAATCCCAGCTGCATCTTTCAGTCCCACTCTGATTCCTGATAACATTTCATCTGGCACTGCATATCCACGGTTTGTGGTTAAATTAAGATTCAACAATTATCCAGAAAAACAGCTCTTTTGTTAGCTGCTTGGTTTTGCAAAAAGAGCAGTTGGGTTTTTTTTCCTGTTCCTTCTGTGTCTTGTTCCTCTTGCCTGCGTGGGGCTCATTAGAGCACTGGCATTCCTGATGTGCTCAGATCTCACTCAGGGTCTGATCCTGGCTGGATCTATAAAGCATGAAGTTATTAGTGAGCCCTGTTATATCTGCATCTGTCTTCGTGGAGGAAAAACCTCCTGGGACTGAGCACAGCAGCTCTGCAAGAGCTGAGAGAGATTATCATAAACACGGAGGAAAATCAATGTGGTCAAAGGGAACACATGAACCTTTCCTAAACCTGTTCCTCCATCTTCACAAGTCAGAACTGCTTTGGCAGTGTAACACTGGAAACAAGGAGATTGTGCCCTGGAAAACTGTTTTTAAGGCAATTAGGTCAAACTGTGCTACATGGTGTTAATTTAGAATTTCAATTAGGGTGTACAATTTGCTACCAGCTCTGGCCAGGTCATTTTCTCAAACCAAAGCTGCCCCTTGCTTTTACTGTTTGCTTGAAGGATATGAAGATGGAAGCAATTTGTTAACATAATCTGGTTTAATATGATGACTAATGATTTTCAGAACAAAGTATGGATTGGGTTTGTCAGGCTGATTATGTCTGAAGCATGACTGGGGAGGGGCTGTCGCATCTGGATTGATCAATGTAGATCTGCAGGACCTGAGCCGGTCCTTGGCATTTCCAGGGTAAATTCCAGGTAGCTTCACTTTGCTAGCAAAGTGTAGGGTGGGTTTGTTTGGTTGTTTAGGGCAGTTTGAGTTCCCTCTTCCCAGGATCCTGCTCCTATTTGTACGAGTCAGCGACGAGTGCCCAGCTCCCTCCTTCCGTGAAAATTCCAACCCCCCAACCAACCTCTCTCTTGTTCTGGTATTCACACCCTGCACCCAATTCCTCTCGCTTTGCCCTCTTGGGAGAACTGCTGCCTGTGCAAATCAATTCCCCAAGACACTGGGGCTTTTCTGTGCTGGGTGGTTTTGCCTCAGCGTTGCAGAATTGCCGCTACACCCGTGGCTCTTGTCTCGGTCACCGTGGATGGCTGACCCCACACCCTGCAGTGCCAAAGGGAAGCTTGGGCACGGTGGCCAGAGGGTCACTCTTGTGAATGCCCTTCCCTGCTCCACCCCTTGGCCAGTAGCTCTGTCGTGGCTCATGTAAATATTGACATTTGCCACGGACTTGCCTTTGTGCTTTCATTCCCCGCTGAACAGACTTGATGTTTTTCTTCTGAGTTCGCCCGGACTCTTTCCTCTCTCTTTTCTTTTACCCAGCCTTTCTCTGAAGGGCCTGGAAGAAAGAAAACCTCTTTTGTAAAGGCCTTTTTTTTTTTCCTGGAAATGTTAACTCCCCGCGCAGATATTCTGGGAACTTTTCACTGTTCTTTTACTGCGTGACACAAGAAACTAAAAGAGGAACATTATCTCTTCGAGGCAGCAAGTCATTGTACTTGCTTCTAAAAGCTGATCTTGTTTTGTTTGACTCACTAGCTGTTTTATTCTGGCAGGGATGCACTAAAATATCCTTGAGCTGGCTCGGTTGCACTTGCTTTCCTTTCTTTTAATGCCACATCTCTTGCAGTCACGCTGTCCTCACCCCGAACAAACCTATCAGCATCTGGCCCATTAATAACAACTCGTTATGAAATAAAAATTAATCAAGCACTGAGATTATTGTACAGAATTTCCCAGGACTTATTACCGAGAGCGATTGTGCAGACATCTTGTTGCATGGGGGTAGATTGTAGTTTGGTCAGAATTAACTCACAACAGCTGCTTTATTACTGTGATGTATTATTATTTGTGTGGGATGAAAGATGTGAATAGCACTTGAGCACAACAGAGCTGTGCACAGAGGAGTTTACAGGCTGAGGGAGAGGCAAGGCTGGAGCAGATGATGATGAAAAAGGGAATGGGATGTGTGCTGCTGCAATTCAGTCCATAAACTTTAGCAGAGCCTTTGTTTCTCTGAGCTCCTTGTTCTTCCTTACACAAGGCACAGTTATGAGCAGCATTAATCAAGGAGGTGAAGAGTCAAGAGCTTTGTCTTTAATAACATTTAAGTGTTTCTTGTTTAACTTTCTCCCTGTGGACCCAGTCCTCAGATCTGGCCAAGTTTCACCCTGTTGAGGAGCCAAACAAAGCAGATAAAAGAGGGATTTATGTCAGAGGAACAGCAAGTATATTTTCATCTCAGAGACACAATGATTTGGTACAAGAGTGCATATTAAGCATCTTAAAATAGAGTTAAGCTGTATGCTGATCTTTACTCTGAAGCCACATTGCTCAGCCGCTTGTACAAATCCTGCAAGATAACAGAAGGTGCTAAACAAGTCACTGGGGAAAAAAAAAAGATAGAAAAGTGACATATCTTTTAAAACATAAGACCAAATTGATTTGCAAAGGAAGAATGCAGCTAATTACACAGTGAGAGCTTTGCAAAGTGTCTGTGTACCAGAGTCTTGAAAAGTTTGGGAGAAAGAGTTACAGCCCCTGAACGGGAAATGTTGGGTGCCAGAGTGATTTAGACCAAGGTGGATTTGTGTGAAATAGACCCTCTAATCCCACAGTCCATTAAATATTCTGCTCACCCTTCCAAATCTTCTCACCCCCCCATATATTCACCCCAGCCCCCTGCCAGTTTCATTGCAAACCCTGCTCCAATGCTTTAATTTTTTCTCAATGCATTTCATGATGTGTTTTTGCCCAAAGAATTGCCGATGGATCTGCCATTGGGTGCACCTTCCCTCTCCTCAGCAGAGTTTTCAGCTTTTAAGAACACTTCAAACCTGCCAGGAACAAAATGGGATATGAAGAACCAATTTCAATTACAGTGTGTGAGGCGGTTTCCCGGCAACAAGAGTATTTAAGAGCAACAAAAATTAACATACCTTCAAAGAAAAAGCAGCAGCAACAGCCACTGATTTTCACGGTGTAATATTTTGTATTCATTAAAACGTAGTTTCTGAGCATTGTTTCTGCCTCAAGGCTCAACCCCAGCTCATCTTAAAATCATGTTTCTCCTTTCTTCACTGAAAAGTACTTAGAACTTTATAAAGAGACAGAGGAAAAGGAAGTAGAGAGGAAGAAGGAGACAGGCTGGACTGGTAATATAATTCCTTGGAGCTAAGCTACTGACTCCTACCTTGCTGGAATAGTGAAACTCAGATGCTCTCTCAAGGAATAATCCCTTCTCCTTTAGGATCCAGCTGCTGTTTTGAATGGCAGAAGGAAATTCTCCATCTTAAAATTGCCTTTTTCAAAGCCTTCTACCCCTTTTGTCACTGTACATCCATCCGTACCTACTCTCCCTGGAAACTAATTGCTCTCCAAAGCCTCTGGTTTGACTGATAAATCCAGGAGAATTTGTGCTCTGTGCAAGAGCTCTGTGCAAACAGACTTAATAAATCACAAATGTCATGGCCCTGAGCAGGTAACACAGATTTTACCTGCAAGGGAGGGAAGGATGGTACCAGTAAAGACCGGTAGGACCCACAGCATCCCAGTAAGCTCCAGTGAAAGAAGAAGCTGGGACAGGAGGGTGATTTTCATGTGGTCCTTCTGCCTTCAAGGATTTGTAGTGTTTGGGTTGCTCATGTCCTTTAACACCTTATACCTGACAACAAATACGTGGGGCAGTGACATCTCTGACTGGGGTGGTACTCCCCGGGTATATATCAAAAAATGAAATTTAACACTGGACTGCTTAAAGCAAAGAGATTCTGGCCTGCTCAAAACCAAAATTGAAACTCTTGAAATTTTTTTCCCCTAAGAAATTCCTCTTCCTCAGAAAAACATTTGAATTTTCAGCTCAAGTTGGACCAGAAGAGCAATCCATGCACTTGTATGGCCTCAGTTTGTATTTTCCAAGAGTGGGGATCGAGGTCATCTGCTACATTACACAAAATCAGCAGGACACAGGTCACTTGCACTGCAGGCACTGCCCCGACAACATCAATCTTTGGCATTTGGGGATATGCAGAGGTAATTTTGGTTAATCTGCTATGTCTGGGTTGCTAGACATCTCAAAATCCTGGCCAAATTATTAAATTCCATTCTTTTCCCCTTGTGTGAACAGCATTTCTGAGTGAATAAGTGAAGATATATCAAGAAAAGCTGTTGGAGTACAAATGTAGGAGTAGGGACAATAAATATTTTGTTTCTGGAAAGGCAGCTGATTGATGAAAAGCTCGAGGTGAGCAGATTTATCTGCCTGCATCTGTTCCAGGAGAAGGACAAAATCATGTGTACATGGTCCAGTGCTGAGTAAATGCCCTGGCTTTTACCTCCTCAAATCCAGACTTTTCGAAGCAGCCACAGATGGCTCCAATTGTAATAATCCAACAGAGCTTTGAGCCACTTGCCCATAGACAGGAGCCTTGTTGCAGACAAAATGCTGCTTGAGAAATCCTTGTAGGCTTGGCAGGTGCAATTTGGGAGCTACAGGGGCCCTGGGATCCCTGGAATTTCCTGCACTTCCTAGATGGGGGCTAAATGGGACCTCCCAGTTTCACCATTGCTTGGGCAACTGGATTGTATCCCCCAAGGTGAGAGTCTGGATCCATCCCCAGGCTGCTGTGTTCACTGCAGAAGTGACCTTGGAGCAGACGAAGTGGCAGCCAAAGGAGCTACAAAGCCTAATGAAATTATGGAGATAAGGGTGGATGTAGCTGCCTTTCCCTTCCCTGAGGAGAGCAGAGAGGAGACCCCGGAGAGACCCAGGAGCTCAGATTCCCAACAGGTGAGGTGTCAGCAGAAAGCCGCTAGGAGTAAGATAAATATTTGCAATTTAAATGGATTGAAATAAAAGGTGAAGGGCATGAGGAACTGGTCAGCAAGAAGATAATTTTTTAAGTTCCTTCTTAAAAAAAAAGAAAAAGTTACTTGACCCGAGCGCTGCCATCCCTCAATTCAATGTGTGCTCTTCAAAATGCCCATTCCATGCAGAGCCACACAAATACTGATATTTAATTTATTCTGCTGAGTGGCAAAAATCCCTCCAAAGCTTTTGCTTCCCTCCTGTCACCTTCCTCACTTGCTCATGGCCCTTTGCAATATCTCTGTGTCCCTGCTGCAGTGGCAGTGAGGTGGAGCAGTTTCTCTCATCATCAGTGTTTATTCACCATCACTTCCTAAGCCATCACTGAAGCTGAATTTCTCCACAGCTCCAGCCATCCAAACCTGGAACTGGGTTTTCACCAGGATTTTCAGTCCTGAGGGGAAAAAAGTGATATAAAGCAGGAGGGCTGAGTTTTCTCAGGGCCATGGCAGCCGTGTGAAGCAGGATTTGGTTGAGTGGTGGGGCACTCTTAGTCCTCTTGAGGGGCTGTCTCGAGGCTGATGCACCAAGTCCAGAGGAACAAAGAACTGGGACCACCAAGAAATGTGCAACCAGTGTTAGAACCCTTTGTTCCATATATTTTTTCCTGAAATAGGGATGTATAACTAGCTTTAATAAAGGTGGCTCCTTTATTACCTTCCTTTATAGCTTCCACCATTTCCAGTGAGGCAGGTGCTGTGCACAGGGATAAAATGGGTTCTGAAATGGGTCGGCTTGTGGGCAGCCAAGACATGGAGAAGGGAATGAGGACAGCAGAGGCAGCAGTGGAAATTAAGATGGTGGGGGAAGAAAAGCTGCTGGGATGCAGAGGAAGCCAATGGGAGAAGGACTCTCAGACAGATTACATTTGCAGTTGGGTGAGTTATATATCTACATGTGCAATCGGTGGAAATTTTACAAAGCGCTGTGAATTCAATTACTTCTGGGATGTTTTAAACACATGATACAGAATGACTCTATTATGGAACACTTTCAAAATCCAAAGATAACAGTGGTGTGAGGAAGACCTAATGTTTTCTTTTTAACCATTGCTCTGCCAGCCAATGTGGGAAAGGCTTCCTTATGTGTAAAAAGCATTGTGGTTCTTGCAGATCTTCACAGGAAAACTGCAGAAGCCAAAAGGCAGCGAAGCACAAACCAGCGTGTGCTGATTTCTCACTCTGAGATTGTCTCACAGGGATATTCATGGAGAAGGAGAGTCGGAGCCAGCTCTTGGATGTGGAGGCGGGTGATGGGCTGCTGGAAGTGGATCCAAAGCCCTGCCTGTGACACCCCAGGGGTGCAGAGTTACTTCTGCCCGCAGCTGTTGGTGGGGAGTGTGTCACCTTGTAGGGACACAGAGGGGAACATGAGCAAAAGGACCAGCAGCTGGGAAAAGAAGAATATTCCCACTTCCAGACCAAAATTATTTTGCTCTCATTCTCCAAACAATAAAGCTCCTGTTTGCCTACAGTGTTAGGAGTTAAAGGAGTTAAAATATTGCAAAACTGACTAGAAAAAGACAAAAAAACCTGAGAATGATGTTCCTGCTGTTTGATCTTGCTGTTTGGGTGGGGGATCAGGTGAGTTTTGATTTCCTGGTGTAACTGAGACAAGTGATTCTTGTCTGTTGAGGTTGGTGGTGGAGGGGAGAAAAGCACACATCAGCTGCCTCAGCTGAGGGACTGGGAGATGTGGAGTTAAATACACTCCCATTGACAGCCTCTGACCTCATTAGTAAATTATTATATAATGAACTGGTGCGTAGTTACTTTCCTATTCCCTTCTATGGCTAATGCCCCGCTGATATCTCATCCATAGGCTTATTTTACAGTGCAGCCAACCTATTCCTACAACAGGCAGCAGCCTGGTCCCTCTTGGGTTCAGTGTGAGCCGACCTGAACCCCCAAAGTGGAGCTGGAAAGAAACCCGGTGAGGGTTGTGCTGGAGAGAAGCGTTCGACCGTTTCATTAACCCTGCTAATGGTTCAAACGAAGACCTTAACAGCACAATCAATAATGCAGCCTGTGATCAGTTTGTTAGCCAGCCTCGAATGCTTTGCTTCTAATAGGGGACTCCCAGAAGGACCATGAACTGTTCCTTGCAAGCAGTAATTCAGGGTGCACGTAAAGTGTGGCTTTGGGTCTTATTTTGCATCCTTCTGACAAGCACAGTCACTTCTCTGTCTCCTTAGAGTGCTGCTGGATAACTCACCCCAGGTGTCCCAAAGTTCTCTGTCCCCCATCAGTCTGGCATTTCTAAACAAGTTATTTGGATATTCATTCCTGTCCTCAATGCTTTTGAAGGAAAATTGAGTCTCTGAGCTCATCTCTGAGCTCTGAGCTCAGCTAAAAGCAGAGCTGATGGTAAAGGATAATCTTTCACCAAAGAATTACTGAAGAGGAAGGAAATTCTTTACTGGGAGGGAACATACTGCCCAGAGGAGCTGTGAATATCCCACCCCTGGAGGTGTTAAAGTCCAGGTGGGATAAGGCTCTGAGCAACCTGGTCTAGGGGGTGGCATCCCTCCCTGCCTGTGGCAGTGGGGTTGGAATAAGATGATCTTTCAGGCCCCTTCCAATCCAAACCGCTCTGATTCTGTGATGGGACCCCACATTCAGCTCTGGTGTTTCTTCACAGGTCCTCCAAACTCTGCCTCTGCTTCAGCTCCAGATCTGAGGCTGTGCAGGGGTAATGTGATGGCACCAAGCACAACCTTCAATAAGCGCCATGGAGATCATTAGCTCAGCTCAGCAGAGGCAGTGCAGGTCCTCTTCAGTGCAGGTTCCCATCTGCCTGGAAAACCCCATGAACCCTGGAAAACCCCATGAACCCTGGAAAACACCTCCAAAACCTCTTGAAACTGGTCCAAATCCTGCAGGCACAGAGCAGTGCTCTGCTCTTTGAAAGCACTCAAAGGAAGTGGGCAAGGAGAACCTACATGACAGTGTTCAATATTTTAGGTGGATGCAAAACAGCAGAACAATTTATTTTGGTGCTCTTTCAGTTGTTCGAAATAGGAGGGCTCCCTTTCTGCTTTACTGGTTAGAATTTCATCTTCTGGTTTTGACACTTATTAACTTCCCACTTATTAGGCTGCCTGGGAGATTTTCATTGCTGGGGGCTTTTTTTGTTGTTATTTAAAAGATCAGTGTGTGTGGAGTTTTCATTGTCACACCAAACACACGGAGTAAATACAGCCCCTGAAAGAGGAGATTTTATCTGGGAAGCTCAGATGAAATTCCACGGCTGGCAGTTGTTCAGATGAGCCCTCCCTGCCGGAGCACAATAGCAAAGGATATTCTTCCTTCCCTTCACCTCCTCTTCATCATGCAGGGGAGGGAAGGGAGCGAGAGCAAAGCAGGGTCGTCCTGGCACTGCATTTATTCCGCCGCAATGGCTTCACTGAGCAAAGTAACAAAGCATTCCCTGCGAGCACAACGCTCGGCGCCGAGATTACACCTCGGGTATGACATTATACCTGACCTGCTCCAGGATGCAGCCACTTGCTAAGTCAGCTAATTTCTTTTCCTTGTCCTCACACAGCAGAAGAGTGTGCAAGAAGTGAATGGAGATTATGCAGTTCCCTACCCAGAAGTCCTCATTCCCGCTGGCATCAGCTGAGAGAGCCTGGAGTTAATGTGCCTGAGCAGTGGGGCAGCTCTCTGAAGGATGTGCTCTGTTCTCTGTGGCCCGAGTTATATAGGAAAGGGAAAAGCAGATTCAGGCTTGTCTGGCAGCATAGCCTTCATGTGGTTCACGATGAAAGCAACCACAATGCTTTTGGGAAGAACTGAATCAGGGAGGACTGTGGGTGGTCAGGGCAGAGTGAGGGTAATGCACTCAGCACATCCTGAGGGCATGGAAAGGAGTCTGGCATCCCATGGAAGAGCATCAGGTTTGGGATAAAGGAATCAGCCAGTGTGAGCGAGAGGGATTAAATGTGGGGTGGGTCTGGGCGTGGGAATGGCACAGGGTTGCAGTTACTCAGCATCCCTGTAACTTATGGGCTGAATTCCAGTAAGAGATGGGGCTCCAGGTGCAGGGGCAGAGTGGTGGTCCCTGTGTGTGGGATAAAGCTTAGGCACTCCCCAGCACTGGAACAGGCTGCCCAGGGAAGCAGTGGAATCAGCATCCCTGGGGATATTCAAAAGGTGTGTAGATGTGGTGGATCTGGAACTGTTATTAGTTGGACTTGATGATCTTAGAGAGTTTTTCCAAACTTAATTATTCTATTCTATTCTATTCTATTCTATTCTATTCTATTCTATTCTATTCTATTCTATTCTATTCTATTCTATTCACATCCATGGGCTTGATTCTCTATTACAGACAGGTCTCTTATTCTTCAGAACATGTCAGGGCTCCAAAGCAAGGTACCTGCTACTGACTCCTCCCTCAAGGCCCCCTGCCCAGCAGTGCTCAATGGCTTTCACATGAAAGAAAGCAGGGCTTTGCCAGATTCCCAACCCTTTCCATTTTTTATTTTGCCAAAACCCACAACCATACAGCCAAAAGGATGGGAACTGAACTGGTTCCATGATCCCTACCTGAATTGATCAAAAAGTGAAATAATTTGGATGTCTGATGGATCACAAACAATGTCATCAGAGGAATGAGGTGGTGGTAGAGACAGGGAAGGGTTTCAAACATTTTTCTTTCTTGTTCTCATCTCTCACAGAACACACTTTGGTTGTTTTCCTAACAGGAACTGGCAAAGCTCAGCTCATTAATTCCTTAATTAGGATTGTAATCCAAAACTGAGAATATTTAGAAAGAGTGCTAGAAATCCTGGCTCTGGGTACCTGTAGGATGGGCCCACAAGAGAAATGGCTCTGATCAAGATAATCAGATATAAATTAGAGAGTTTATCCCACAAAACAATGTGAAGCAAGACCCAGGGCCAACAGATCCCTAAGACAACACTTCCAGATGAGTCTTCCACAGCTGTTGTTTAATCTGTGGCAGAATAAACATTGTTGGTACCACGGCAGAAGATGCCAGCCCAGGCTCCTAATCCAAGATGGCAAAAATGTACAATATCAGTCCGAGGCTAAGGACTTCTGTCTGCATCTCCAAGTCCTTCTCCAGATGCTGGTCCAAACACTAAAATCTGCTGCCCAGAAAACTACCCAGGTGTGTCTGAAGGTTCTTTACAATGATATGTAGGAGTGGATCCAGAGGAGGCCACAAAGATGACTGGAGTGAAGGAACACCTTCTCTGTGAAGACAGGCTGAGAGAGTTGGGGTTGTTCAGGCTGGAGAAGAGAAGGCTCCAGGGAGACCTAGAGCACATCTCAGTGCCCAAAGGGGTCTTAGACAGATGGGAACAGACCTTCTAGCAGAGAATGTTGTGGTAGGACAAGGGATAATGATTTTAAACTGAAGGAGGGTTGATTTAGATTAGATATAAGGAAGTTTTTACAATGAGGGTGGCAAAACACTGGCACAGGCTGCCCAGAGAAGCTGTGGCTGCCCCATCCCTGGGAGTGTTCAAAGCCAGGTTGGACAGGGCTCTGAGCAACCTGTTCTAGTGGAAGGTGCCTTGTTTGATCTTTGCTCCATGTCTGTCCTTCAGCAGGGACATCCCTCACCTGGGAAGTGAATCTGCAAACCCTTCTGCAGCTGCTTGGGGCAGTTCTGCCACTCTTAGACTGCGCTGACCTTTTCACTCCTGGGTCTACACTGAAGATGTTTGCGTCACATTTTGTTTTAATTCGACGCTCAGGTAGAGTGGGAGACAGTTCTGAGGAAGAGACACTTTGTGACAATACTATTATAATTCTAGTTGTGCACATTTTCCCCTTCTGCTAGATTGGTTTTCACTCCAGCTATATTTCTTTGAATGTGACAGATCTTTTCTTTTTTCTCCGTGTTTTCTTTTTGGTCCTATCCTCTGTTTAAAAGCAAGGTCATCAATAATTTTAGATGAAATGCATTTGCTGTAACACTTCAGGATAACATGTTTTGAATATTTTGATTGATTTAAGTCTATAAAAAACAAACTGCATCAGCTGTTTGTCTGTAGAAACCTTTGTTTTCTTTAAAGGTACGAGCTTTGTGCCTCATTAGTCTTCCCGAGCTTTCCTTTTGGTACCTGTTGTGTTTCACACATTTTTATAAGCTGTCTGCCTCTAATAAATGAAATTATACTTCAGCTGTAAAGTGTTCCCATAAGCAATCAAAGAAATGCTGCCTTGTAGTCTCTGAGAATAAGCACCATCAGTACCATTGTCACATCATCAGGACGTGGCTCAGCCTGGTTATTAGTTTTATGCTACTTTGACAGCTCAGGTGGTGCAACAGCTCTCAAAAACCAGTGCTGGAAGAATCAAAGAACAGAGGATCAGCACACACCAGCCTAAGGTGTCTGGCACTGCTGTATTTCGGCTGATTATTTGAAGGTTCTGCATAAGCTCTTGGCTGATTTTATTCAAGGGTCAGAAGACAAAATCAGATGAATTAGAAGTGGAAATCACACACAGGTTTGTTATCATGACTGGAAACTGTGAGTATGAGCTACAAGGGCTGTGGCAGCATCTTCAGGGAGCTCCAGAGAAGTTCATCCTAAACCTCCTTTAGGATCCACAGGCAGGTAGAAACCTGTTTGCTTTTGCTCTCATTTCTTGTTACAAAGGGAGAGAATTGAAAGGATTGTGTATTTTTCCTGGGACATCCTCAGGTCAAACCATTAACTCAACACTTTGAGGTCCACCACTAAACCATGACCCCAAATGCCACATTCACACATTTCTTGAACAGTTCCAGGGGCAGTAATTCCACCACTTCCCTGGGCAGCCCATTCTGATGCTGGACAAGTCTTTCAGTGAAGTAATTTTTTTAAACTTCTTTTGCTGCAACTTGAGGCCATTTCTTTTTGCCCTATCTCCTGTTCCTCTTGTCCTCTCCATGTTCCAATCACTGCAGCTGGGAGTGGGAGACACCCATGACAGGCACTTACCAGCTCAGAGCTGAGGGTGTGAGGGGAATGAGCCCTGTGAGACCCAAAAAGCAGCACACCAGGTAAGGGCAGAGCAAGGATGGGCGAGACCGAGCACAGCATAAAGTCGTCTTTGATATTTCAATAATTTACTTTGCTCTTCGTTCACTTCAGCTGGGTGATCCTTAATTATAAACTTTTTTTTTTTTTGCCTTTTCCTTTCCAAATGGGGATGAGGCAGAGAGGAAATCAGCATTCAGAACTCCTCTCTACTTACATGCACACCGCACCGCTAAAATGAACGTTGTGGCTGGTTCAGTTGGATCAACTCTGTAGTCAGATTATTGAGTAATTAAACCAGAGATATATGTTGGAGGCAAAAGAGAAAATCCCACTGACTCCAATTTACCCTTTTGTAACCCATCCTGGGAAGCAGCAAAGCATCAGAAAGCTCTCTTTAATTATGAAGATATAGATATAGATATAGATAGTAATATGTGTGTGTATACAGGGAAAGCAGACAGCAATTCCTTTATTTCCCCACTCTCCCTTTCTGCTTGAGAGCCTATTTACAAACACACAGTCAAAATCCTGTTCTGAAATGGGTGATTGTGTTCATTGTTCCAGAACACATAATTGCAGAGGCAGCAGGAACACGATGCAGTAATAGTTTAAGTTGCTCAAACAGGAGGAACAAGGAAAGCAGCAAATGATTGTCACAACCTAAAGGCTGCAGAGACCCCGAAATCACCAAGTCTTGCACTCTGTGAGCCTTGCACACTTGTTGAGCTGCTGTAATGTCTTGGCTATGTCACCAGGACCTGAGGTTTAGCCGCAATTCCTATTACCTGGTCTAGATCCTCCTAAATTCTGCACCAAAAATTCATAAAATACTGATTTCGTGGTGACTGAATTGAGTTTTCCAGGGCCACACGATGCTGGGATACAGAGCTCCCCCCATGTTTGTGTGCAGTGGTCAGCCAGGGTCATCTCTTGGATTCCTTTAGGGAAAGAACACCCAAGGCTTGGTGAACTGGCTCCAGGGAACAGGTATCCACTGTGTTCCCTCTGCATGGACTGTGACTGGTCAAGATGGGTGGTAAAGGCCAGGCAGAATGGGCAAATTACCAGTTCTTCCAGTGGGAGGAGCAGAGTTATCACGGGATGAGATAGAAAGGAAATAAAGCTTCAGCTCACCCTTGGACACAAATGGATGACATCCCCACCTAGGAGCCCCTGGGCTGGCAGTCAAACCCCCAGTGTAGTCTGTAGAGGACAAGAATTTGTCCAATTTCCTCAACACAAGCACCCAGAGCCCTTTATTCTGCTGTCCAGCCTGATTCCCAGAAGTGCAGAGTCTCCCACAGGTGCTCCCCACTCCAGCCCTGTAAGGATGCTGCAGATGCCTCCAAGCCATCCCAAGTGATATCACATGATTGGAACCCTTAATTTTTTCTCCCTGTGCTGCTCCCATCCCTTTTCCCTCCTCATTTTGTTTTCCCCCATCTCAGTGGAACCAGTTCTGGTCTCTCAGAGCTGCTCTGTTTAAACCCACTCACGTGTTTTGGCTTCCTGGAGTTATTCAGAGAGTTTCCTGCACAAAGGAAAAACACCAGGACACGTATTTTGTGCTGACCCGTGCGCCCCAGCAGAGCAATTAAATCCAGAGTTGTGAAAGAGGAATATTATTTAAAAACACAGCACAACCTCTGATAGGAAGCAGAAATGAGAATGGACTTGTCAAGCACTAGTGGTTTTCCATTTTATTTTTCAATAAAAGAGGGAAGGAAGGAATGTTTACAAGCAAAACAGTCTGCTCTAAAGTCAAAATACTCTGGCTGATTATGCTCAGGGACCAAGCAGTTAACAATGATCAAAGAGCATAATTGTTGTTTAAAAGTTAATAGGGATAAAAATATCACTATATTAATATTTTTTTCCTTTTTTTTCCCCTCCAGAAATAAAACCATAATTTTCCAGTATTTGAAAATATAATCCTCATCACTGATTGCTTTTCTTTGGGGGCAGAAACAAAAAAATGCAAAGAAAAAAAAAAAAGATGAAATAAGGAAAATTCTTGAATTAATCCCATTTTTGCCAAAAGATACCTTATTGGGTCAGATTTACAGATTACACAAGTTGGTTAGTTCAATTACAGTAGGGAAAGAGTAATTCTGAGAACTAATTAAATATGCTGGTATGCAGATGGTTAATTGGATTAATAATTACCTTGCATATGTAAAAAGAGGTTTTATGTTTGCACAGCCAATTTTGTATCAGGATTCTCCTGGGATAAAAAAATCCAACTTCCTAATAAATTATTGTTTCAAACAGTAAGGTGATTTTTGCCTTGGTTTTGACTAAACTTTAGAGGAAAAAGCTTTCTGCTTCCATCAGAAGGTAATTTAAATAAAAGAAAGATTTCACTTTCTTTTTTTTCCCTGTACACTCACCTGGAGCCACTCTGGGGAAGAGAGAAAAGCAAAGCTTGTTGTAATCTGCAGAAATCAGAAGACAATGGAAAAATCTGTTTTTAAGCATTTTTGGGGGGTGGGAACAAATTGCCATGGCAACTCTCTAAACGGATATGTCTTCAAGGAAATCATGCTGTTCTCTTGAAAAGTGAGATGCATAATACAACGAGCACTTGAAAGTTATCTTTGGAAGGCATGTGTACAGGAAAAGCAGAAATATTTTATAAATCCAAACTTATGAAACATTCATGCTGATTCACTAATGTTTCACACGGCAATTATTCCACCCGAAGGCAGGAGCTGGATAACCTTGCCGTGTATATGTGCATTTTTAAGAGTGTTTTGTGGCTGGGCTGATCCATCAGCCCCCTTCCCTCTGCTCTGCAAGCACTCAGAGTTCCTTGCCATCGATATATAAGTTGCTACCAACTCAGATGGTTGTGAAATCAGAGCTTGAAATATTTAACCCATTTCTTAAACCCTTTCTTTCCCTGACGGGCTGTGTCAGTCAACATTTTCTTACCAGCAGCGTCAGTGACACCAGTGTGCTGCAGAGTGGGATGAGAGGGGAGGATTTGACCTAATAACTTTGCTTGGAAAAGCTGTTCCTCCTATTTTAAACCAGTCAGATGGTTCGAGGCATCTGGTCACACTCAAGATTATATTTTGCTCGCAGAATTGGAGGATTCTCATCCTGGCAGAATAGCTAAGGGTCTTACCTCCAGACTGGGGCTAAATGATCTTTAAGGTGCCTTGATTCCCTGATTCCATGATTCCCTGCCCCTATTAAAAACAAGAGGAGTATTTTCTTTCCTACAAGTTATTTAGTTCCTAAGCTTCTGGCCTGAAACAGTAATAAAATAAATAAGAGCCTAACTAATAAAAAGTGAAAAACAAGCATTTATTTGCATCCTTGAGCATCCTTGAGCATCCTGAGCATTTATTTGCATCCTTGAGATGGAGCTGGCCCTTGTGCTTTTTGGTTCATTCCGACAACTCCTGGGCTTTTCTTCCACAAGGCTGAACCATTTTAATTGATGCAACCCGAACGACTTGCTTTATACAAACCAGATTAAATAACAAAATACGTCCTGACTGAAACCAAAATCAGCCCCTTGCCCACAGGCCTGTGCACCAGTTTAAGGGAGGTGATTTAAAAGCGTCACCTCGGACTGACATGTTACACGGAGAAGCTCTGAGGGTGGCAGTCACGTTGGCAGTCCTGGGCGCTTAAATTCGAGGTGTCAGAACAACTCTCACGTCCCAAAAAAGCAGCAAATGGATGGAACAATTCGCTAATGCGTCCCCAAGGGTCCTCTCCACGTGTCACTCCCGTGTATTTCGGGGAGCTGGGGCCGTGGCCACGGTGCCGAGCCAGGGCAATTAGCTGGGATTTCAAACACGAGGGGCAGATTGTGAACGAGCCCCCAGTTTTCTCTTCCACGTGTATCTGCCTGGTATCAGGGAGTCAGTTGTCTGTTCAGCAGTTGTTTGTGGAAGGAGAATGATCACAGCAGCCAGGAGGAGGAATCCCGCTTGGCAGGTGGATCCCTCGGTGGGAATGGCCGGGACTGAGAGGGCTGGCTGCGGAGCAGGGACACAGCTCATCCCGGCCGAGCTCGCTCATGAGGTTTTCTTTTATTTTTGTGGAGGAGCAGGGAAATATTGTGACAATTTCTAGCACAAGTTGGCCCTAAGGAGACACCGAAGTGGGAAAAAATCACCACTGATGACAGACAAAAAGACCATGATGCCCATCAGGGGTAATGATTGCTGTAGCTGAGGAAAACCTAAAGCCAGAGCTGGGCTTCACAGCTTGAACAAGGGCTCAGAAAGGAATCTGGAGGTTTGGAAACCCAGCATCCAGCGATGTGGAATATCCCTTTGGTCAGTTCAGGTCACCTGTCCCAGATATGCTCATCCCCAGTTTCTTTTGTGAACCTCCTCACTGGCAGAGCATGAGACAAGGGGAAAAAAAAAGTCCTTGACTTAGGATACACACACCAGACTTAACAAAACCCCAAACCATCAGGGTGTTCTCAACACCATTCCCATTCTGAATCCAAACCACAGCACTGGAACAGCTGCTGAGCAGAAATTAACTCTGAAAACCAGGACAAGGACATTTAAAGTTCCCTTCCCACCCAAACTATTCCATGATTCTATGATTTTTTATATGGCTGGGGAGGTTGAGCTTGTTGCTTAAAGCTACGGAATAGCAAAGCCAGGCCTAGTTCAGGGCAGCCGGATTCAGAAAGTTTGCCACATCCATGAGATTTTTTTATTTAAGAAATTATGGCATTTTTGCAGATGGAAAGCTCATTTGTACCTGCACACAGCTTTCCTCGACTAAAACATGGTTTTTATGTACATACTAAAGGAGTGTTAAAAATACTCCCTAGGAAGGTCTCCTACACATATTTTAGGAGTTTTCTAGGATAGCAAGGACAGGACAAATCTGTGTCAGTAATCCTGGCAGAGGCAAGGCAGAGATAAAGGTGTTAAATGGCCAAAGAAATTGTATAATTCAGTGGCATTTCTTCTGATAAAGCAGTGTTTAATCTGACAGCCACAGGAACTGGGGTGTGACATGAGCATGAGGCCAGGAACTGTAAAATGAAGTAATCACCCTGAAGAAGGAAATGCTTTGAATAACACATGATTCTGGAAATCTTCAATGCAGCATCAAATGCTGTTGTTCGGTGCCTCATCCCAGCCATTTGCCATTAATTTAAATATTATTGAAAGAATTTAGGGCAAAAATGTTTCATCAGTGCCTGCAGCGGCATGAATACATGTTCTTGTTAGAGAATCTCACCATGAGCCTCGGGAGTTATGGAATTTGATGTGACACATTTTTAACAGGGATGAGTTTAAAGTGATGTGAGAGGAAAGCTGAGGGGAGGTGAAAGGTTTTGTGTAGGTCAGTGTCATGAATGGGATCAAACCAGACCAAGAACTTTTAGAAAAGGGCCCTGGATTAAAATGGGAGTTACTGGAGGGAGAATGCTGAGACAGTCAGAGGAAAGACAGTGTCTTGCACTGTGGGGAGAGGGGATTTTGACCCTACAGACTCTTGAAAATAAATTATTTCACAGCAAATAAAAGGGAGGCAAGTTCATAAGTGCAAGACTTACACCAGGAGATCTGTGTTTAATTTCTGAAAGTGCATCTGGAATAACTGAACAACATCATCCTCCAGCTGCCCCAGTGAAGGTGTCCCAGGGACAACCTTTAGCACAGAGAAGAGGAGGTTTGAGAAGCAGGACATCACATTGACATTAATGCATCTTTATCCTTATTCCACAAGGACCAAGTTGAAGCAGAGAGAAGAACACAGTAAATAAAAATAATAAAGACAGGCTGACTGTCCCTTTTGAGCTGGATTTATCTTATCTAACATTAGCCATCTGAAAATGAGGCATCTGGCCTGGTGCAGACATCTGGACTCTCTCACCAGTCAGTAGAGAGAAGCAGCTCCAGAGGTGATTCATCACAGCCCTTTACAGCGCAGGAATTGCCCTCGGAAGCTCCACCAGCTGCAGAAGGAACTCGGATAACAAGTTTAGCATGGAGACCCACCTGTCATCTGGCAGGAACCAGCCAAGAAAAACCCCATCTTTACTTTCTGTCATTAAATAAGATCGTGGGGGATATTGTCCCAGTGCATGACCTGCCCAAAGCTGAAATCAGGTGGCTGCTGCTGATCACACACAACGAGAATGTGGAGTTACTACAGAGCAGGTGAAAGTCTGAAAGGTGATTTCCAAGGCTCTGCTCACACCAAAGATGATTCCACCTTTTCATTCCTCACAAAGCTTCCCAATGTCCTAGGAAGGCCAGAACCTCAGCATCTGCTGCCTAAACCCCAGCATCGGTGTCCTCTGCTGGATTCACTCTCCTTGCTGAGGAGCTGGTGCTGAAACCCTCAGGAAAACCAGGAAAACTCTGACTCCCTACTGTGCAAGGGAAGGGAGAGAGGAAGGAAGGAAGGAAGGAAGGAAGGAAGGAAGGAAGGAAGGCCAAAATTTGTCACTGTGGGCATGACAACCGTGCCTCCCTTCCTGGGAGATGCAGGGCAAATGCAAAGCTCCTTGCAGGGGAAGTCCCTCCCTAAAGTCATTAAGGCCTTCATCCTCAGAAATGCCTTCTCCCTCCCTCTGAGTGAGCACACTTATCCTGGTTTCCAAGTGAGACAGATTACAATGCCTTTTCTTTTAAATTTATTTTTTTCCATGGACAGGTGCAAGGGTGTTCCTCCAGGAGAAATTGTGTTTCTGTTTGTGCCCCATTAAGACTCCAAACCTGCCAAGCTCTTTAAAAAGAAGCAGAGGCAAAAAAAAAAATAAATGCAGAGGTAGACTTTATACCCCTGATCTCAGCTATTTTTCCTTGCAGACGACCATCTTTGAGCACTACGTTATTGAACCTCCCCGTTTAATGACCCTTCTAATGCACTGCTATCAGGTAGTGCCATCTGTATTTGGGCAAATGTGCTCACTCGCCTGTTTACTCAGCATAAATTATCTTTATTTAAAGTTTAATGGAAGTTACATCTATTTGGACATCTGTACTTAACTGATTACTGGCCACGTTGGGCCGCCTGGTGGTTCTGCATGAACTTGCCAGCTGCTCTGAAATGATAAGAGCCTGACATATGTTAAGAGCCAGCAACAATCACAGTCAGGGAGTGCATTTTTTTTTTTATTTTTATTTTTTTTTTTACTATTTCTGAGCTGGCAGTTAATAGCGGCATAAAGAAATCCACCCACTTCCCCCAGCTGCCTCCTCCACCCCCGTGCGTGTCTGTGCTGTCAATCCCAACCTTTTCAGAGGCACACTAAAAAAAATATTCCCCCCCACCCCGCCTTAGGAGCGAGTGAAGTTCTTTGTGCAGACATTAAATCCACGTACAGTTTGTTACTTGTTTCAGGCGGTGGAACCCTTCTGTCTGTGGGAAGCCAGAGCCCATCTCGGTTCATCGGCATCCGCGGCTGATTCGGAAAGTTGCTGCCATCTATAGATAGGTACGAGGATTTGCTGGCACAGTCGGGGGAAAGGGTTGGGACGGCCACAGGATTCGGGGAAAAGAATCACAGAATCACGGAATTATCAAAGTTGGGAAAGACCTCTGAGATCATCGAGTCCAGGTCCACCACTGAGCCAGCGCTGAGCTGCGCAAACGCAATCTTGGACCTCTGCTTCTGGTCTGTTCTCCTCCGAGCCTTTCCTCTCATCACCCACTGTTTGCCACGCTGCCAGTGTCTCTTGGAAGGTATCGTTCATCTGGGCAGACCACGGCCTGGAAATCCTAGTTTTTTACTCATTAAAAGCTGATTGGTGAGTGCAGATGTGAACCTGATGTCAACTGCTGCAATGGATCTGGTTGACACCTTCTTGCAGGTAGTCATGACTACTGTGCAGGGCAAATTAATTTGGCCCTTGTGATCCCAGAAATGCTGCCTGTAGTTAGACCTCTGTTGTAGGAAGGGTGTTGCAGACCTCTCAATTTCCATCCCACCCCACCCCGTGGACCTGGGGTGGATACAACAGTGCAGATTGCCCTGAATTCAGCTCCCCGCACAGAGGGATGAGACATCATTATTATTTGGGGTGTTCCAGCCCTCCTATGCCATTTTTACAAAGCTTATCTGAGAAAAGAGCTTTTTCTCTTTCCAAAAAAACCCTCCTAGAATTAAGATTAAAAGGATGGCAATGCAGTCTTTACTGTTTGAGAGTATTTTTGTGTCTCATCTTGCACTGAGGAAGATTAAATAATAAATAAAGTCTCAGCAGTGACCTGGCTGGGCATAGGAATGCTGCATGAATCTCTCTAAACCTGCATTTGCCCCAGAGCATCCCGTGCACACCCCTTTCCAGAGGAGGTGTGCCGCTGGCAGAACAGATGGGGACTTTAATATGTCTGCACCACAATTCCTACCGAGGAAAACTCTACTGAATATCAAAAAAAGATGGTTTGTGGAAAGCTCCTTTACTTTTCCTCTCAGTTTTCAGGGTTACTTTAATCCTTTCACACTTAACTCATTTCTCTCAGGATGAGATGATTCGTTTCTACCTAAACCCTTTGGCACAAATTTAGCCCTGGAGAAAAATATGTCAGCTCAAATTTGTTGTGGGTATCTACTGGCCCTCATGACTGGATTTTGTTTAGACCCCAAAGATGGTCCTGTTTAAAGGATGGTTCGTGGATCTCGCTGGAAGCAGAACTGGATTTCTGAACATAAACTCCTGAAATCCCATTGTAAAACTTTGTAATTAATCAAAGTTGGTTGAGTCTCGGTGAAAACTAACAGCAACCTACTTTCAAAAATCTGGAATGTCATATGTATAGTTAGCATGGATTGAGAGAGTTTAGTATCAGGCATCCCCATTTCTGGAAATCTTGGTGGAGTGAGAAAGACATCAAAAGAGCCTGTGCCTGCTGGAAACAAAGAGGCCAAAGGTTTTCAGCTGCAAACAAGCTAAAGGGTGCAAAGCCTTGTACTTTTGAGGTCAAAACAAGCTCTACCTCGTGGGCTCTGACCTGCAGGAGGTCTGTGAGGGAAGGGCGGGTGGGGTGTTTGGAGCTTCTGAAGAGAAGGGATGGAGCATCATGGATTGATGGAAGAGGTGTCACTGTTTTTTCCAAGAGCTCTTCCCCTCTTGTGCAATCCCGTGTGGACTGGTGGGACTCAGGGGACAATTTCCATCAAGAATCCTCCTCCTTGGCTCCCACAGGAGCCATGGATGTGTCTCATCCTCAGCCACATAAAAACTCTGGTCTCAGATCAGAAAAGTTGCCCATTCTTCTTCTGTGTCTTAAATGGAATAAGAAAATTTGTCACTGGAGTCTCTTAGTCCATCACTGCCCATTGCAGATTCCTTTGTCTTCTCCAGCCTTTCTGGTGCGAGACAGATCCGGATGACGCGTGGTGGCTGCTCTCCTGCTACTGACACACGGAATTACTTTTATTTACTGTCATGATTAAGTTGCCATATGTTGTGTTCTCCCCACGAGGCTCCATGGAGCGACAGATATGTTCGGAACCTGAGCACTGGATGTCTGTAAATGCACCTTTTTATTCCGTGTCTGTGTACAGGAGCCTGATGTCTACGTTCTAATTCTTCATCACCACAGTGGAGCTGGTGCAACACAAGCACAGCCAGCCTTGCTGCACAGGGAAATACAAAACAGGCCCAGAAATTGTGTGTGTGTGTGGGGGGTGATCTGCAGTTTCTAGAAGGAATAGAAAATTATTTGGTCCACATTGTTCAGAGCACCTGAAGTTCTGGGCGTTTGTTGGAGGCACTTTTGGGTCCTGTGCTTTGCATGGGGCAGACTGGTGAATTGTTGGCATCTTGTTCTCGAGTGCTGGCCTGTTGGCAGCAACTCTTCTGCACTGCAGCAGGAGGAATTAGATGTAAATCAAACTGTTAGTGTTTTTTTCCCCTAAGCTAAACACAGAGGATTAAATTAGCTGTAGACCCAAACTCCAAACAACTTGTACCTCTGCTTTGGTTTTAGTGTTTTAGTTGACATGACAACTCATTCTTAAAGAGCTTGAATGACGAATTTTTTTATCTCTCTGAATTTAACATTTGCTTATTTTAAAAATTAATTAAACAGTGATCTCTTTCCCCAGCACTAAATCACACGGAGCTTAGAGGCTTAGGGAGAAAAACCTTACATTTTGGAGCTACTATGAAACCACTCTACAAATAAATCTGTGCTTTAAGCCGGGCATATTTGCTGGGGCGAAAATATTTTTGCCATCACAGAAAAGAATTCATTATTCTTAATGTATTGAGAACTTATGAGCTCCTAAGTAACATTAATAATTTAAAAGTTATGATTTTTTCCATTTTAAGTGTTATTATGTTTTTATTTACCCTCTTATTTTTGCTTCTATTGCTCTTGTTCTTTCACTTCTCTTCTCCAGCTATAAACTTGTCTCTTCTAAAAGCAGCCCAAGTCTCTCACATGCTCAGTTGTCTGCAGGGGACCTGAGCTCTCAGACCAAATCACTCTTCCATCACCACCAGAGTCACCCTCCTGTCTCCTGAGGATTGCAACGACAGCTCAGGCATGACAGCCAGAGTTTCTGGGCCACAGATTAAGAATAATCTGCTCCTGAATTGTCCTGCAGAGGTCACCACGCTGGCTGTCCACACTGACTGGCCCCGACTCTCACGGTCCCGGTGATCTGTCACTAACAGGGCCTTTGGCCCACAGTGGCTTTCTCCAGCTCCTGCTTCTGCTGTGGATCTGCTCTGTGATGTCCTGCAAGCCTCTTCCACTGCTCTCCTTCTTTGCTTGATGGAGGGAAGGATGTGAATATATTGAAATCCAAGGAGGGAAGTCGCAAGGTAAAAGCCCCATGAGTGATTAACCAAAAATATGAACTTACCCCTTTCAGATCAGATTCAAGAAAACCCCTTAAAACCAAACTTTAAAAATATCAGTTTTACATTTACATTTTACATTATGTTTGCATACAAAAGCCCGAGTTCACAAACACTTAACTCTGTGGGTAATTTTTTTTCACCCAAATTTATCAATCCGAGCGCAGACGCCTCAAGAGCACTTGAAAAAAATTGCCTTAAGGATCTGGCCTGACATTACAGTCTGTGGAATTAGGGAGTTAATTAAAGTTTACAAAACATTTCAAGATCTTGGGAGGTGTGCCACATCCAGCCAAAAGGTGTTATTAGTGTGTCTCACATGAAGAGCAGCGAAACATTCCTGTAAAACACAGAATGTACAACCGTAGAGGAAGAAATGCACCAGATCGCTGACAGTGCAACAAATATTGAATTTGTTGACGATAAAAGGTGGGGGGGAGGAAGATTAGAAACATTTAAAAACGTCTAAATCATGAAAAGCGCTAATTTATTGCCAGTAGCCTCTTTGAGGGGGAATGTTGCCAAACAATCCAGCGGCAGCGTAAATCACGCGGAGCACAGCTCTTTGGGAAGTGGCAGCTGCTCACGTAGCTAACAGAAACACTGAATAAAAACAAACCTCTGCCTGACTACTTATTAGACTTTTTGAAGCAGCAAAGCAAGTATCTGGCCCAGAATGTTAACTTGATAAGGAGTCTTTATGTGGTTTACCTGTCATATAAATAATGGATTGTTTCCCTTTACTTGGCTTTTTTGGTTTATTAACGGCTTCCATTAGACAACAGCTATATTCCCAGGGATCTGCGGGGATTTGCCTTTAATAACAGCACAGCCTTCATCTTTTTCCCTTTTAAATTAGATTTTGATCCAGGTTCACTTTCTTCTGGCGGCAAGAAGGAGACAGGATCTGTCCCTATGGGAACAAGCCTGTCTCCCATGGGAAAATCACCTCGTAGCACTCAGCTCCGCCCTGATTTAGCAACTCGTGCAGCAAATGCAGCTCCAAAGCCACCAGCCCCAAGCCAGCTGCAAGTGATGGGAGGTGGACAGGGAAATTGCAAATTTACCTGTACAGAATGAGTAGGATGAGGTATTTCCATCCAAGCAATGACTTCCTGTTCATAATCCTTTTCCTGGTTTGTCCCCCCATTCAGTTAAAACAAGGCAGTTGAATGGGAATTGGTTTTAGTCAACAGCAAAGTGATAGATTGTGGTAAACCTGACAGAAGTGATCTCTGCAGCCACTAAGAATGATATTTTAATGAATTATCCGATGCAGTTAAGAAATACTTGGAAAATTAATGTGTAAAGTAGCTAAGCTGTAATACAAAGCACATGTTTGACAGGGTGATTATCTGGTACTGTCCTCAGGGTAATGTTTCTCCAATTTTTTCATCCAGCTTCTGCTAAGTGCCACTGCAACAGGACAATAAACTTTGTAATAGTGAAGAATTTAACTCTGTTTAATAGAACCTCTGTAATTTTTCCATAAACATCTCAGTGTGCCTGGTCAGTAGAGAAACCTGGCAAGGACTGCCTTAGCTGGGCTTTGTTTTAGCCAAATATGGGATTCCACAGTCTTTAACCAGGATAGAGCCTTAAATACCATTCAATGGAAGTTACACCACATCATTTTACACCAAATGAGAGTCCACCCCCGGACCTGACTCCAGACATCTTTTACTCCTGCCCTTCTCTAATCAGAAACCAATTTACTTCAAGACCTAGTCCAGATTATGAATTAGACCCAGTACAGGTTACAATTAGAGGCCAATTTACTTGTAAACCTAGTCCAGGCTAGAAACCTTCACAGCGGTAATAAATCCAGAGTTACACACGTTGGTGCTGAAGCCATCTGGCCTTGCTCCTCAGCTTGCTGGAAGGGGAAGAGCCCTGTCCATCACCAGCAAGTGGGGGCTGCAATCAGAGTCATTAGACTCAAATGACACGTTCCACTGGAAGGGAACAGAAATGCTGTTCTTTGTGTTAAATTAAGGGCTACAGCTACAGTTAAAAGCCCATCGTTTCCAGGGCAGACAGGAACAATCATCTCACGGTGGGGAAAATGCAGCCCCTGGCTGGGTGTCAAGGTTTTAAGTGCAAATCCACACTTTCCCTTCATGGGGCTTGGTTGTGCCACCTCCTCCTTACCCTCATCTGACCCCCCCCAGCTGAAGCTTAGTGACAGCAGTGAGGGGAGCCATGTACATCCCCCAGGGATGATCATTGTCTTCCTCACCATGGCTTGGGTGGTCCAACTGTGGGGTCAGTTGTCCTCTGACATCTTGCTCTGATCTGCAGTTTATTCCATGTGAAATACCACTGGTGGTCATTATGGAGACAGGGAAGGCCAGTGGAATTATGGAGCAAGGGCAGAGACTCTCCCTCTTCAGAGTTTGTTTGGGCTCTCTCATCATATTATATGAGTATATTGCAACTGTTAATTCAGCTTCCTTCACCACTCTGTTGTTGGAGGGAAATGCTATAAAATATGCCTGTTTTACAGAGACCTGGACCCATAGAGATCCCTAAACCCCTAAATCATATAGATTTCCAAATGTTTTCGAACTGGGACTCGACTCCCTCATCCAAGGTGAGAGTCTTCTGTGGCAGAGATGGGAAGTGAAACAATAGATTTCTGGCTGCTCTGATGTTCATCATGGGCCACTGAAGCTTTAGCATCTATAATGGTGTTTTTCCCACATGGAGAAGACCAGAAGGAAGGGCTGTGCCCAGCCTTGGACTAAGTCCACATAGCAAAGGTGTTATCCTCTTGCTCAGAGAGACCCACTCCCCTCCCAGCTCCTCGTCAGCCACAAACCCATCTCCTGGAGAGACTGCAGACCTCGCCTGCTTTAAAAAGCACCCCTATAAATCATTTAGAAACTTATTACTGAGCTTATTATAAGGCATTGTAACAAATCAGAACTAATAGCGTTGCTTAATAATAAGATTTTTGTAACAAGATATTATCCCCACATATATCACCGTGACGAGCTGGTGGCCGCTGCAGGATCAGGTGAGGGTGATTGATCGACTTGGCTTTTTCCTCTTCTGATTATAGAGCCAGGCAGCCTGGATCCAGAATATTAAATTGCACTATAAAATACATTATTAATATGTACAACAACCCTCTTTTTACAGCCTTATGCCAGTTTATTGCTACAGTACCCTCCTGAATGTGACATTAATAAAACTGGTGCAGTAACACAGACTCTAAATTGGTAGTTATTGGTAATGAGGGAGCGATTTAGTAGCGGGGTTTGTTGGCAAAACTGAAGGCCCATTATTAGTCTGATGGCTGATTAATTAGTAATTATTCTCTATCTGTTTTTTGACCCAGCCCACTGTTTTTAGAGGCAGTCTCACAAATATGCAATTTTTAAGCTAATAGCCAAAACAGAAGCAAAATAGCAGTCTGCTGCCTAAGCAAGGAGTTTAGGTTCTAAGACAAGCAGCAAGAATCCTCATCCTCCCTCCCATGATCTGGTGCTGTAAAATGCCAGGGACCTCCATATTCCTGACTGTATGAGAGTACCAAGGCTGGCATATAAAAAGATGAATTTTTCAGACACTCTGAAGTTGTCAGATGTGGGGATGAAGCTGCCTGAAGGAGCTGCTAACAAGAGGAGAATGAAGGACTTCACTTCCCTCCACGAATGTCCTCTCCGTTTTTAATACCATTAGATCTCCAAGCTGCTGCTTAAGAAAAAAAAGCCAGTGCAAATATTTTGGGTTTTTATGTGAAACTTTCATCCCATGTGAAATCTGTTTCGGTAAATCAAAAGAATATAATTAATGCCTCAATGGCGTTCACATTGCATTTATGAACAGGCCATATAATCTGCATCCCATTCAGTTTTTACAAAATATTTTCATCAGTGGTCCTTGTCCACAGCAGCAGCAGCACCACCACCAACTTCTACAGCATCTGGACATCTTCCCAGGCTATTTTATCTGCTAAACCAGGAACCATTTTCCTAAATTGCTAAAGCTTTGCAGTTAATAGAGGTTATTTTTAAAAAATGGGAAGGCCTGATCTTGTCAAGACTTCTATGAGTAAAATAACCAAACGATATTAACCTGAAGGCTTTTAAAATATTTTTAATGCTTTAAAATGTTTTTAAAATATCTTTAATGCTTTAAAATGCTTTTTCATGCCCAACAAAAAACTACCACTTTTCTTTCCTTGATATCACTGGAGACAGGATATCACCAAGGATATTTGGATGATCCTTCATCTGAGAAGGAGCTCTCCAAAAGGTATTAAATCCCTAATATTACCCTTTCTCCCAGCTCTTGTCAAGGAGCTCTGATGGTTCCAGTCCCGTCAAAAAATGGGAAGAGCTGATGGCAAACAAGTGAAAATGGTATTTACATGCTGATGTGTTCACTGCAGGCATTTTTTAAATGGAAATTGGTGACATTCCAGCTGAAGTTTGCTGTGATGTCATTGTCTCTGAAGATACGACCGGGGCTGAGATCTCTCCGAGGTTCACGCTGTACATAGAGAATAATAACTGGAAGTCTCAAGGATACAATTTTTTTGAAGAGTGGTGACCATCTGAGGAGGTCAAGATCAAACAAGGCTCAATGAAAACCTGAGAGGGTTTTTTTATTGAGTTTGACAGGAAGATAGAAAGCCACAGACTGACTTCATCCTGTGGCCAAGAGGCCACGTGCACGTGCTCTCATGAGGTAATCAAAGGAGGATTCTCACTAAGCCAAACTCCACTCATTGCTCCTTTCAAACCCACAACCCCTTTGGCACTCAGAACCAGCAAAGGCTGAGAATTATCACCTTCTCAGGAGTTTCTCTTGACCGTTCTTTTAAATTCAATATTTTATCTAATCTACTGTTCATTCAATCATGGGCTGTTCGTTAACCTTGCTCACATTTTGAAAGGTGGAATTAATGAAAACACGTTGTTTTTTCCCCATTATTTCACACTGAAATCCAACTGTTCTGTCTTGTAAGTGGTGGAGTTGGAGCTAAAGAACAGGCTGAGTTTGTCTTCACCAACATTTTGTGTTGCTCCTACACCCTACAATGCATGTACACCCCAGGGTGCAGATAAACCTCCCTGGATCCTGTATTTAAATATTAATTAATTTACATTTAAACCCCTTCCACAAGGATCTTACAAATCCAGAGAGACAGAAGAGTCACAGCCCATTGACATTCTGTCAAAACACACCCATCTATGGTGCTCAGATGTCCATCCTGAGTGACAAAGGCTTTTGGGCCCAACAGCTGCCAGATTTTAGTGCCTCATTCAACCCTGCAAACCCCCTCGACTTTCTTTATAAACTCAAATCATTTCACAGAACAACTTCCACTGCTCCACATCTCCCAGCAAACCTCCTGACTGGCAAACCCAGATCCTTTCTCTCCGTGCAGCCAGGAGAGGAAGCATCACCAAATTCACAGCATTGAATTGTGTAATTATTCAATGTGTCCCAAGAGTTGGAATTGCTCACACTGGATTGTGGAATCTTCGGAAGAGAAAAAAGTTTCCCTGGATGCAAAGTTTTCAGTCCCACATGCTGAAGTGGCACCACGCAGAGGACAATTCAATCAGGAATTTTTGGCACACCAAACAAATTATTTCTTCTCTGTTCTGTAACTAAACCATTAACTTCTGCTCCCTGTGCAAAATGTGCCAGACAAACAGAGGAGGGAAGAGGCCTCCAGCCAGAGGGAAGGAGGAGGATGGCAAGGGTTAGAGAGAGCTGCGTGTTTATTGACTTTCAAAGGGCTCCTGTGCTGGCTGCAGGCTCGGGGAAGGGTGTTGCTGCGATTGCACGCTGCTGTCAAAGGCAGAGTGCCTGTTTTCAGGCTGGTTTCTGAAGACATTAACAGTTGCTGACTTGTCAAAAAGGTCCACGGTGCAGCCTCGAGGGGTTTTGAAATGTGAGATGAAAAAGACGCGGAGGGGAGTTCAAAGTGAAAAAGACCCCAGCACTGCTGTCTTGCCATGAGGCAGAGGCTCAGTGATGCACAGCGCTGGGGACTGATCAACAAACCAAAGGAAGACCGGGCTGGAACTGAGGCAGGTTGTTTTAAATCCCTTTTCATCTCCTTCAAAGTCACATTTTCCCTTTTCCCATTCCAACTCCTCGTATCGGTCCTTGAAATGGAGTAAACAGACGTGTGTCAGGAAGGAAGTAGGTGAAGTTCACCCAGAATTGGGTCATAGAATGGACCAGATATCTCTACAATGAAATGACAAACTCTTGTTTGGAGTAATTAAATAAATTTATTATTGCTTCAAAAAGGGAGCACTATAGAACTGGAGGATGGACAGGGCAGAGTGCCGTGACCTCTGAAGAGAAAAGGATCATCGTTTTACACCTCATGAATTTTGCTAGTTATCAATTAAGGAACTGGTGATGGTACAACGTGGTCAACTATGAGCAATTTCTAACTAGAACAAGAGATTGAGTCAGTCCATGTACCCACAGCAGCCTCTGAAAATGCCAGGGCACCGCATCTGTGGAGCAGGATTTGTGCAAGAAAGGAAACACATTCAGAAAATGCTCAGCTGTGAAGTGATCACACCTTGGAAGAAAAGAAGAACAAAAGGAGGTTGGATTCAGCAAATCACCAAAGGATGGCAAAACTCCAAGGGGCAGCTCAGCATCTCCCAGAAAGGACCCCACTGAGTTAAAAAAATACATCTCTGTGACAGGGACTACAATGCAGTCTATGGAGCAGCTACAGACTGAAACATGAATAATGGAATAAAGAGAAAAAATAAAAATGAAGCTTCAGGAAAGAAGCTGAAAATCCAAATTAGTCACTCTGGGCAGACTGCATCCTCCCTTCCCAGAGTACACCACTCTTAGGGTAATCTCACTGAAGCCAACAGGGTGGTTGAGGAGTAATCAGACTTGCAAAATGAAAAAGGAATTTAGAATATGGCCTTTATTTGAGAGAAATGATGATAAGATGAACTGAAGCAAATCCAAGAAGTTTAAGAGTGATGAACACTCATCCAGTGAGAAATGTGTCAACAACCTTTATGCATCCTAAACTCACTTTTTGCCCCTGCAGTTTGGTCTATTTCCAACATAAAATACAATAAGAATGATTGATAAATGGGAAACCCCAACAACTTTTGGTGCTGGTTTAGCTATTGATGTTTTTATACCACCCGTGTGAATCCTCTTTTTGGTGAGCCCAGCAGTTGAAGATGACTGATACAGACCTTTCAAATCAGTGGGGATAAAGTTTCAGAGGATGCTGCAGTGACATTTCAGTGAAGTCAATCAAAGCTATTTTCATCATTCAAATTTCACCTGCAGGCCACCCTCCTGCATTTTGTGAGCTGAAGGAAGGAACAAAAGTGTGGGATTTGTCTTCCATATCTCCAGTCACAATGTTGACAGACTCATCTGAGCTACTTGTCTAAGCTACATTGTCAATGGGAAGAGGAAAATACTTCTATAAATGTGATTCATGCAATTTATTTAAAAATCTCATTAGTGTGAGGTGAGTCACACCTTATGGGTGACTACAAAGGGAGTCATGAGCTGTGTGGGCGCTGAGCTTTTAGACAGTCGGTGTTAGAGGAGCTGAAGTTCACATCTGGAGCACAAAAACATGGGGAGTTTTGTTTCCCAGATCTTTGTCTCACACAGCAGCAAAATTGGGTTGAAGGTTTCTACAAGCCTTCGCCAAGAAAGCGGTTGTAAACCTTGGGATTGGATATCTTTCCGTAAATTCTGGCTCAGCTGCTGCCCAGTGACCATCTACACATGAATCCAAGCCCGTGGGGTACCAGCCATGCTCTCGGCCATGTCCAGCATCCTGCAGAGTCAAGTCACAATCTGCTGGGGGTGGATGTGCTCAAAAATGCTGCCCTCCCAGTGAAATTTCCTGCGTGGTATGAAAATGCATGTACATTGCAGAAATGCCTCAAAAGTCTATTCAAGCCTTAAATTACTTTCTATTTGCATTTAAAAAAAAAATGAAGAGGAGATCCCTGTGTTGAGAACCACCCTGTTCTTGTGTTGGGAACAAGATCCAAAATGGAGAGCTAAGGGTTCGTTTTCAGTGTGCTCTGATTCCCCACTGTTCAAAAGGCTGTGTTGACTACTGGATATAAAAACAAACCCATCTCTGTGGCTCCAACAAATTGGTTTGGTCCTGGATGGCATTTGCCAGATGACATTAGATCCAAAAGACTCAGACAAAGCCATTTAAAGTGTTTATTTCTCTCCATTGCTCATCTCTTGTTCTGATGGATTTAGAATTTTTGGTGTGGGTCTGTATTTTCCCAGCCTGATTAATGAAACAGGAACAGGAGGATTGAGCATTCCTTTCTAGCCCAGACAGGAAAGTTGTTGCCCACAAGGTGGAGGTGCCACTGGGTCGCAGCTCTCCCCAGCTCACCAGGGCACTACACACACGCTCACCCTGCTCCCTGGGAGGTGGCTTTGCCACCTGGGATTTCGGGAGCTCCCAGGAACATCTCAGGACCAGAAGAAAAGGCAGTAAGCTCTGCCTTTGCCTTTGCAGCACAAAGGGAAGTTGGCAAATGGCCCAGACAATCCGAATAAGAAAATAAAGTGGGAATCCCTCAGAGAGAGTTGAATATTCAGGTTTTTTCCTACGTTTGCACTGCTCCACATGCAATAAGGGTGAGGTTGGCGGGAACGGGCTTCCAGGAAGTGGTTTTTGTTGATCCTAAGTATCCCCCATCTCCCTAGTCTGGAATTATTTCTCTAAAAGGTTTTAATAATTTTTCCTCTGTTATGAATAATTACTGCTTTTAGTAGGTAGTTTTACATGTTTTAAATAATCATGGGTTTTCTAGGGGGAAAATCCTAGGACAAGTTCCAGCTTGGAAAGGTCTCATGCTTGTTCAGAGTCAGACCAGGAAAGCTTCAAAGCTCCCTTTCCTGGAGTGGACATTCCCTCCCTTTCCTGGAGGCTTTTAGTCTGTGAGACTGAAGGGAAAGATGCAATCTTGATTTGTTTTTTATCATTTGTAAGGTAAGCAAAATGTGTCCTCTCTCACTGCACTGCTGATGTATTCCATCACAAATGAACGTGCGACAATCATTTACCAAAAGAAATATGGGTATTTTCCCTTATTTGTGTGTGCTCGAATAGTTCAGAGTACCTGACGTTTAATTAAGTAGTTGTTGCTTTTAATGTGAATATCTGCCTCACAGCAGACTGAGATCAGAAGCCAGTAAGAGGGGAAAACACTCACGAAAAATGAAACCCACTTCCCCCTTATCACTGAGCAACCATCCAATTCCGCTGCAGGCGTCGCAATATTGTGTTCCTTACCTTGTGTTTGCTTCTAAGGATAAATATGACATGCAGGGTATTGGTTTACTGGCTTGAAATTGTGAAATGCTAAGGATGTTTTTCTGTGTAGAAATGCACCTTGTGAATGCCCAGTTGAAAATACTCCTTAATAAGCCCCTTTTGATCTGGTGTGAACTGCTGGACTTTGCTCCTGGCTCATCTCACACGCTCTCCTCTGGCTGGCAAATGCATTGATAGCATCTTAATCCCCCTGTTCCTGCCTTCTTTTCCTCATGGGATACAAGGAAAACCTCAACATTACTCAACAGTGTAGTGGCTACAGAAGAGAGATGAAATTCCGCAGTTTTAATGGGGATGTTTTCTGTTCATGTTGCAGTTACAACAGTATGTAGTGATGGGACAAGGGGGAATGGCTTTAAACTGAAAGAGGGGAGATTTAGGTTGGATATTAGAAAGAAATTCTTTATGTGAGGGTGGTGAGGCCCTGGCACAGGTTGCCCAGAGAAGCTGTGGCTGCCCCATCCCTGGAAGTGCTCAAGGCCAGGTTGGATGAAGCTCTGAGCAACCTGGTCTAGTGGAAGGTGTCCCTGCCCATGGCAGGGGGTGGGAACTGGATGACCTTTAAGGTCCCTTCCAACCCAGGCCATTCTAAGACTCCCTGACCCCAGAGCAGAAAGTACCCAAAACGGATATTGAGGCTTCAGACCTTCATCCCAGACATAAAATGACTCCAGTAGACCAGAAGTAGCAGCTCAGGTCTTTCAGGAGCCTTGTTCCAACAGGAGAGAAACGGGCTGGAAGACCTCTCCATCTCTGGGTCTTGAGCAAAGACCAGTGGACTTGGGCTGAACTATGAATACACACAATATAATTAAGCAGATTTTCCAGGATTTCCTCTCCTTTCTGTGCTACTCCCTGAAGGGAAAGAGCAATGTCACTCCCCCTCACCAAGGTCTTCACATTAGCAGCGCATTGTTTACGGCGACCGAGAGGGAAGTGAGATCCTGGCAGCTGACTCCCCTTCCCTTCCCATTCACAAGCTGCAGCAGTGCCCATGAAGACATCATTGTAAAGTCAGTTTTGATAATACATAATTCAGTGCCTTCAGTTCGGCCCTCAAGGCAACCGTGGTATTTTATATAATGGCTTTACTCACGAGGGGGAAATTAATTGCATCTTCCTGGCTGGTTGCTCAGAGCTACAACTTCATGTGCATGAGGCAGACTCCCCTCAGGAGTCCTGATTTTTCGTCAGAACAATCTGAAATTGTCTCCGTGTCATTTATTATCGCAACAACAACAACGGAGCAGCCTATATAAAATACAAATCTAGGTCCATTTAAAACCCATACGCTTTATTGCTGCCACGAACAGCGTGTTTTAATGAGAGTCGAGGAAGAATAGATGCCTGTGAAATTTGCCTGGTGTAATTTCGGGACACTGGGCTACGGATAGGGAATGCTCCGAGGAAAACAATCGTGGACATATTGCAAATGGGTATCTTCTTACTTATTCATTCACACTTTCATTTGGCCCTTGGGGCTTGTAGGGAAATTAAAATGGCAAAAGCAGAACAGGATGACTCCAGTAACCCCTGCTGTCCAAGCTGTCACGTATCAATAAAGCCACTCACCTAACAATGGATTGTTCACATCAATATTCCCCGCTGTCCACACAAAGAATCATTATCCAACCTGTCTGGGAAGTTCAGTGAGGTGAGCATCCATCAGTCTAAGGGATCGGAAATGTAATAGACAAAACCGGAAAGTTTCCAGAAGTATGATTATAAATTTATTATAGCATCATCTCGCATTGGAGCCCTAATTACAGCCAGGCTCCCTTTGTGCTGGGCAAGCACAGAAAAAATAAAAGTGGTTCTTTGCTTCAGGCCTGTGACAAAGCTGTTGCAGCTGCCTGTTACTTCTTTATAGAAGTTTTGGGGAGGTGTTGGACTGCCCCAAAATAGTACCACACAGTTAATGCTGATCTGGGTATTATGTGGAGGCTTGTCCCTGTCTAGCATTGATGGAGCCTGGTCCCATCCTTTCTACCACTCAAGGTACTACTAAATCTCAGTGATTTTGCACCAAAAACATCACCTTAGTGTTTCCCAGTCCTGGACAAACATATTGACCCTTTGAGTGGCTGCAAATTCATCTCCCATCCTTTGATTTTCTCATTTCTGAGCTGTCATGTTGAACATCTCCCATGTTTAAGGGAATATTTCCCTGTGACATGTGAGGGACCGGTGCCACAACATGAGACACAGGAGGTTTGTTGTTTCAGAAGAAATTCCTGGTGACAAAGTGTGTCTGTCTGCACTCCTAGCACAGATGCTCCAAATCTGAGTGGCAACAGTCCAGCACTGGAAATAGCCCAGCAAATCCAAAGGTTTCTGATGGGAATTCGAGCCTTTCAGGGCTTTCACAGAAGAAAAAGGAACGGAAGAGGCAGCCTAGAAAGGAAGAAAGCTCAGCTCCCTACCAAGTTCAGCAGTGGAAGTGCCTTCATGAAACATTCATGCCCACTTTGAATATTATATAAGAACTGTTAGGGAATGATTCATGCCGTGTGTCATTTACTCACCAAGTGCACAGATTGTTTATAAATATGTTATAGTCTATCTTTGGAAATACAAACGACTGTAATTAAAGACTCCTGTTTTTAAGCCTGGTGAAGTCAGTTAACTGTGGATAATGGTTACTGAACGCTGTTTTAAAATACCATCTGAAAGGTCTTTGCATATTCATGGGGCTGTTGCTTACACCTTGCTGTTGGGGACTGCAATTTGTTTTTCCAGATACGGTGTTAGAGAAGGGCTTTAGATCAAGGGTACAGTTTAAAATGCACACTGGCTGGAAATCTCAACTTCAGTTTCTGTTGATTATAGTGCACCAATTCCTCTGGTGTAAATCTGCTTGCTTAACTCTATATATGGAAGAATTCATCCTGACCTTCCCATTCCCATATGGCTTCTGCTATTTAGTTGTGCACTCCAACAAATGAGCCCTAATGTTAAAGACATGCAAAAGCATTTTTCTTCAACTTCTGTTTTCAGTTGCACCTAAATTTGACAATATTGAGTGTGAAAGCTGGGATCATCCAGGTATCTCTGCTTCAGACGGAGTTATTTTGAAAAGTCTAAACAAATTTACCAAGATTCTCTTCAGCAGAATGGAAAGAAAATTCACTGCTATTAATTTTTTCCAAGTGGTTCTGTTTGAAAATTGGATTTGAAAGGTGATAGAGGGAGAGCACTTGTCTTAGCAGAAGGCTCCAAACTTTGCATATCATCTTCAGTGCACGGGCCCTGGACCAAACCCAGCTTCCTGAAGGATAAACAGGACCACAGATGAAAAAATCATCTTCTTCTTCCCTCATTGCAGTCACATTTCTTCCCCTGGATAATGCTCAGTGTTGTGCATTTCATGGGACTTCTCATTCTTGTTCGTGACAGTTCCAATGTCTTGGACCCAGTGACAGAGCTACATGAGTGCTAAAAATCTTTTTCCATCCCTGATGGCCCAGATAAGAAGAGGTTATAGCTGCATGTAGCAGATTTACTTTGGACTTCCCTTTTGTTTTGTTTATTTTGGTTCTTTAAAGCAAAGGAGAGACAAGTGTGAGGAACACTCAAGTAAAAGTCCAGTTTTGAAGTACAAAATTAAACAGTAATACCAGGCAAATGGCAAAATTGTGCTTGGTCTCAGATGCAAAAGATAAGATAGGAGAGCAACTCTCCAGATTTAGGCCAAGACAAGTGGGAATGTAAAATCCAAGCAGAAGAGGGGACAGAGGACAAGTACTGCAAGGCCTGGATGGGGAAGAGGAGTTTGCAAGAGGAAATTAAGGAGGTCAGCAATGCTTTCTGGCTGCCTCCGTGCCACAAGCCCAGCTACACTGACAGCCACATCCAGGGGTGGAAATCTCTCAGCAGAACTTCTCTTGGAATGGGATCCCATTCCAGCAGTCACGGTTTCCTGTGCTGGCCATCCCCTCTGGGCAGCTGAGGCCGAGGAAGTGTGCACAATGGCAATCAGTCAAAGAGGAGAGATTGCAATTTAATTTCATTTCAACCTCTCACCCGAGCTGTTAACGCTTGGGAAAGGCTTTTAATAAAATGGGACGAGCGGTGATCTCATTTGCCGTAACTAACACTATCTTTACAGATGCACCATCTGATTCCAGGCACAGAAGAACAGGGGATTATTGGATTAATTCTAATCTCATAATTGATTCATTCTGGGTTTAGTCTGCTTGTAAAGCAAGATAAGATCTTAATATTGTGCATTCAGCACAACAACCACTTGCCTTTCAGAGCAGCCTCTAATTTCTGTGAGTGATTAGCTCATACCACATCCCCGGTTTGGCACCAACCCAAGATGTGGGGATATTTGGAGCAACATCCAGGCTTCACAGCTGGCCCTTATCTAAAGAAGGGGCCTGGCTATTTTCATGGCCATTTACCATTCAAGCAATATTAAGCTCTAGAGCTGGACACAAGTATGAGTTTAATCATTTACAAAGAAAAAAACGAAAAAGGAGACACTGTGCCAACAGAGCTTACAACTGCATAGCTGATTTGCCACAGGGAAAGGGGGGAAAAAAGTGAAGTCAAAGATGTGATGGGGAACAAAATACTTCTATTCCATACTGATACCAGGCCTGGAGTTAGACCATGGGAACAGACCCAGAGACACTGATTGCTCTCAGGGTTAGGACCTGGACATGGTTAATGGTTATCTTGGTTTTACTGATGATGTGGAAAATGTTTCTGGCTGCTCAGAGGAGCTCTGCTGTCAGTGTGCACAGTCAGGGCATGGCCTAGGGGCATGTTGCTGTGAAGTGACTCCTGTCTCACCGAGCCACATCTACTATCCACCTGAGAACCTCTCATCTAACCAGCTCAGCACATCTCAGGGGAAGGATGAGCAAGATCAGCTGTCAAAACGTATTCCTGCAAGACATTTCAATCGGCCTGACATCCGTGGCACTCTTTTCTCTGTCTGTAGCCTCTTGCTCTGCTGTGTTTCCATTAAGATTTTAAGCCTTTAGAGGAAGGCAATACATATGTCAGTCTGTTTTTACAACACCCACCCAAAGCCTTCCTCAGAACTAAAATCTTTCCAGCCACAGGTTTCAGCCTCCATGGATGGAGAAGACTGAATTTTGCTCAGGGCTAAAATCCAGGTAAGAAGTGCAGAGGGGAACAGTGTCTGTGTGCAGTGAGACACTGGGGCTTTGTCTTGGCAGACAGAAAAGCCTCCAGTTGCTCATACAGATGTGCTTGATGTCTACTGCTAATGGATGCTACACTCAGAAATTCAGTGGGAACCGCTCTCCAATATCCCACCAGCAGCTTCCTCCTTCTTCCCAGCTTGCTGCAGAACCACCTCTGTGTGTTTTGTGGGGAGATCTCTGGGCCTTGGGATGAGCAGGGACATGGAAGGAGACTGTGCAGGGTGTGAGGAGCCTGGATGGGGGAGGAAGAGATTACACTCAAACCTCCAACAATCGTCTTGCTGTTGTTTGTCTCATGAGAAGAGCCTTGGGAACTGGTCCAGCCTGTCTGGGACCTGGGGAACAGAACAGCAACAAGACCAAAAAAGGACCTTCCCTTGACCCACAGCTCCTAAAACCTCACTGCCAACAGGATCATGACACCCAGGAGCATCCAGAGCCTCTTCTTCCATCTCTCATTCTTATGAAATGGTGTCTCCCACTAAGCCCAAATGAGTTACATGCACACCCAGATATCTGCTGTGGAATAAAGAGAATTATTTCAAACTTCCATCCACTTCCTGGCTGTGCCTGCACCTTTCCTTTGTCTCCTCTTCATCTTTGCCTGCATCCCTCCAAGCTGAATTACATTTGCTCAGCTGTCATTGGCACCAAGTTCTCCACCCCCTCTTTAATAAAATCACCCTGCCCCCTGCTCCCCTTCCTCAAATAGATTACTCCAGTATTTCAATTATTGTGCTGGTAATTAGAAATTTTAGTGAATGAAAGGCAGCTTCATTTAAATAGAGTCCAGAGGAATATCTTCTCCCCCAGACACATGCCCAAGCACTTTAATTGCTCCTGAAATGCTGCTCCAGGCCAGCAAGAAGACCATCAGTTGCTACGAGATGGCTTTTGAAAAGGTGGAGCACACCTAGCATGAGTGAGGACTGAATGACAGGAGATGTTATTTCTGTTTTTTTCATACCCACATAAAAGGTAGAAACGATGGTGGCAGCATAGGGATCAGCCCTTTCCACACTCAACCTCTACACCCTCAAAAATAACACCTGAATTCAAGCAAGGAGCCTTTTAAGGGGTTCAATGTGGTTTCCACTTCATTTCTGACTGCAGGATTCATAAGCAGTATTCAGGAAAGAATTTGGAAGCTGGAGAGGAGTGTTTAGCATAAAGTAATTAAGGTTAGGAGACAGACCCAGGGTCTGTGTGTCTGTTTCTCGGTAAGTCCTATTGGCAGCTGTAAAACTGCATCAAACCAGAGCACTCCCATGGGCATTGCTGCTTCCCTACGGACCATCCATCCACCTGGACATTTCACCTCACTGGGAGGAAGGTTTGAAAGGTTTTGTCTTGTTAGAAACAGAATGTACATGAACCAGAGCGAGCTGCCAGCTTCCACAGAATTTTGTTTGTTGGGGGGGGGGGATCTAAACCAAAAAGGAATCTGATGAGGTCTTTTGCAAAAAAGATTATTTTGCTTTTCTTTCAACATAACATTTCCCTAAAAGCAGAACTTTTTGGGCAATTGTGCTATAAACTTCAGAAGAATGGCGGGTGGAATGAGACATTACAGGGCTATTAAAATTAATTCTTATAATTTGGCTTTAATATGACCCCATTTGTGATTTGCTGTGGGAAAATTTTATGTAGTAGAGGTTGGCTCCAAATCACATTGATCCTTTTCACTGCTGAGGGTTCAATGCAAAGTTTAAGTGGCATCTGCAGTGCTGATGTCCTGGACAAGGAGAACCTGATTCTTCTTGACCATGGTCTTGTGTTGTGTTGCTCTTGGCAGTTTTGCAGGATGGCAATGCATCCTTGGTGCTGGAAGGAGCAATGGGGTTTGGTGTGTGTCCCCTTTGTACCTGTGCCTGTTCCAAGAGAGGAAGGACCTCGCTAGACAGGAACAAAGGAGGAAAAGAATTCAACCTGATTTTCACAGAGATATAGATATTGGCCCCTAACAAGACCTAAGTATTTTTCAGGTGGTCTTAGAGTAAATTCCTGGTCTCCATGAAGCTGTAGGAGCATTGTCAGGGACTGCAGGACAGGTGAAGCTGAGAGCTTCAACCTAAGAAACTCCCCACAGAGGTTTGACATCACTGCATAGACATAATCCCACTGTGCTTCACTAGGAGAAAATGAATCATTTGAACTTTTAAAGAGTTCTTGGAGACAGATTCATCCCAGCCAGCATCCACACAGAATGGATCCATTAAAGGTTTTGCATACAAATGACATGACTTTAACTCTTTGCCCAGCCTCAGATATCTCATTAACACATCTGGGAAGTTTTGTTGCTGTTGTCCTTTGATCAGGGCAACTTTTACGAGTGTTCCTCCATGGAGCCTGAATATCAGCCAAGTAACAAACACTAAGCATGTGTGACTGCAACGTGTCTTGCCATTTAGAAGATGCTACTTCAGACACAAAGGCAAGAGCAAAGATAGGGAATGTATCCCAGATGGCAAATGTTGGCAGGAACCTTGCAGCTTGGACAAAGAGTATTGTCTTTTTGTTACTACCCATGCAGTGAATATAAAGGCCATGGGTACAAAACTAAGCCTTGATCTTACATAAACTTCTGAACATGAGTAATTGAATACACAAACACATTCTAATTAAGTTCAGGTTGTCCCATGATTACCTACAGCCCTCAGCTGACATCAGCCTCTTGTGTTGGCTGTGTAGGTGAACATTTTGGCTTCCATCAGATCACCACCTAAGTAACAAGCACAAGTGGATTAGGCACAAGAGACACGATTCTGCATCAGATCATATGAAAAATCAGTGCTCAAGCTTTGAGAATTCCCACATGGGTGGACTTGCTGGGAAGAGCTATTTCTGGGAGGGCTCATATGCATTAATAAGAAATAAGATCTCTGCCATATAAGCTCCATCTGCCACATAACATGCAACACACGTGTGATTGTGTCCATATGACCCAGTGACCAGACATGCTCCAAGGTCCCAATGCAGAGGACTGATGTCTGGGCAGGCTGGGGACACATCTGTCTCCTTTGTCTTCACTGGATTCTGTGCACTCACCCCCGGGGTGAGAAGTTGGTGGTTGAGCAATACACGGGCACAGAAGCTCTCAGATCCCCTGCAAAATCCTCCCATCATCCATAGCTTCAATTCAGACTGAAACCTGTTCACAGAAAGAAGTCAGGCTTCCACGTTCTTTCTCAGTGCACAGGCGTTCAGTGTACGAATGTGTGGGGAGAAATGATTCAAAAGGTCCCCACTGCAAAATGAGTCACCAGCCAGGCTTGGTTTCTGTGCTGATTTCAAGATAGACTCGCATTTGCAGAGACAAAGATCAGGGCTTTGAGGGCAAATGGGTTCATTTGCAGGTTAATCTCATCTCCCCCAGTGCAGTGAGGATGTTCTATTTCTACCATGCACGACGCAGTTGGGTAGAAGGAAGGCAAATCCAAGGATTACCATGGGAATTTGGCATTGGAATAGCCATCTGCAAATCACTTCTTGACTATAGATGTCCTGGGAAACTCAGTCTCAAATCCACAGAGATATTCCTCATCCAGCTCCTGTTGAAAGAACAGGGACTGCATTTAGGGATGTGTCTGTCTTGTGGTCAAAGACCTGGATGTCTTTGTTGAGCAGAGTTTTAGACTTTGGAAGACACATTAATAATTTTAAAAAGGATGGCCAATTTTTATGCAAATTGCAGAGCAGACATGAAAAAAGAAGTGTTAGTGAACACAGAGTGGCCAGGCAGAAGGATAATGGGAATCACTACTGTAACCACTGCACAGAATAGTTCCTGAAACAGGCCAAACCTCAGAATACCCAAAGTGTTTTTAGGATTCCTTATCAAATATCTTTACTTTGTTGAGGTAGAAACCCAGTTTGCATTTGAGTGACATAGTTTATCTGGTTTAGTGAGAACAATATAGCCAGGCCTTAGCAGAAACTTTGAGAGTCTTGAAATATTTTCCTAATTTTTAACTGAGTGCTTTGGTGAGACTTCGCCCCAAAACTTTTCCGTTCCTCAGTTACCAAAGCTGTAAAAAAAATTCTGAATCATGAAAAACCCATGTACAAGAACGTCCATTTTTCTGCATTTTACATGTCTTCATATAAGCAGCTGTTGATATTCCTTCTATAGCACATCCTTCAACAGAGAGAGGAAAACAAAAGTTTGGTTTCATATGAGAATAAAACTTTGGAGTTCTTTGATTGTGATCAATCCCTCTCTGTTCATGATTTTAGTTACCTTTATCTGAAGGCAGACTTCATGTGTGGGGTAGAGGACAGAATTACGGGGGGCATTTTGGGCTCTGTGTTTAATGATGTGCCCTTGGAGTCAGCAGCTCCCTCCTAACTCGGTAGTAACTGAAATCCTCTGATTTTTAGTGAAAAGGATTTAGTGCATTGATCCGCTTTTCAGTGGACAAATGTCATTACCTCTGAATTACAGACATCACAGCTGCTCTGTCTGTGGACAGAGCTGGGAGCTGCCGTTAAGTGACTGTGGAAACTGATTTGTCACTGCCACAGCTGGGTTAGGGCAACACTGGAGCGTGGACCCCTGTAAGGTGAGCAGAGAGACTTGAAAGCCCCATTCAAAGAACATATTCCAAGCACAGTTATGGACTCAGATATTAATCAGAGCTACTTTGCAGAGAAAAGCATTTGTCTGAGGAGCGCGGCGTCCCCGTAGCTGTGGGGAGCTTCAAATCCTCAACTCAAGCCCATTTGATAAACGCTTTTCTGCGGCAATAATAAGATTTCTCACCTCACAAATACCATCGTCGGTTAATCCTCACACATGTAAATATTAGATCTTTTCTCCCAATTGAATGCAAGCTTTATGAGGAAGAAAAG
Source organism: Ptilonorhynchus violaceus (assembly GCA_013397565.1). Classification (NCBI taxonomy): domain Eukaryota; kingdom Metazoa; phylum Chordata; class Aves; order Passeriformes; family Ptilonorhynchidae; genus Ptilonorhynchus; species Ptilonorhynchus violaceus. The sequence goes on from VZRJ01002460.1 coordinate 492,785, forward strand.
CAAATTCATACCCACACGGCATCCGGCAAGAATCGCTGCATGAATTATTAAAAGCCAGCGTTCAAACCCTTCCCTTTCTGGGAGTAAAGGGTTGCTAAGGTGGATGTTCCTCATAAAGCCCAATCTGAAATTAAAGAAAAGCTTATATCCATTTTGGCACTTATCTGTCTGCCTCTTCATCATCCATCTGGTTAGGAGTCTTTCAGGTTTTTGAACTCAAGGTTAAATTCTAACCCCTCTAGAGATAATAGGGTTGAGCCATCAGCGCCAAAAGGATTAAAGCAACGTCCTTAGTGATTTTCCTGTGAGTTTACACAGCTTCCCAGAGCTCAGCACTTAGTTCAGCAAATTCAGAGATTCTAGGAATTAACATTCCAAATTGTAAACAGTGGGATAGACAAGCTGTTCCATGCGCCTTCACTTTTTGGACAAATTCTGCTGGGATGTGTCTAGAGGTGGCTCTTTTTGACTTTGCAGACCTGTCACACAGAACATACAGTTGCAGTGTAACCTACATGAGAGATCCTCTTTCTTTGTCATGTCACTCAGACCATTTGGCAGGATGAAGAGAAAAGGATGAATATTTTGGTGGTAGCAGCCATCCATGTGTATGCTGCCTGCTGTTGACTCCGCAGCTTGAACACGCCAGGGACTGTTTGGTTGCTTTGGTTGACATTTAACTCAACAAAGAATCACAGATTTCATTGTAAGGCCGTTGAAATCAATGAAAAAGTCCACCTTCGCTTTTTGGACTTTAGACAAGCTTCAGTTTTATTTTATCTGCACACAGATGTTGAATCCTCCTCCAGTCCAAGGCTATGGTCTTTCCCAGTCCCAGAAAGGGACAAAAAATTGCACATCTCAGTCAACAATGAGCTGGAGTCCTTTTCTTTTTGCCTTGAGTTGACTCCAGAACAGCATCATGGGGAGATGTGTCATTCCTGTAGCTCTGTCTAGGACCAAAGACCACACTGCTTCTTTCTGTGTGGAAGCTGCCATTTGTCAGGGATACCCAAGCAAAAAGATCTGGCAGGTACACACAGAGCTTTTCTTCAGAGACAGAATGAATGAAAAATGAGCCATCAAGTGCCTGGCTTGTGGCAAGCAAATGAACACACCATTCACAAATGAACTTCATCCTTTGGATTGGTATCAAAATGGCATCTCAGCTGAGCCAAGAATCACAGATTAAATTCCAAATGGCAGAAAACCACTGCTGGTCACACTGCAGGACAGGAGTGCAAGGTCTTGGTACCTCCAGAAACAGTGATGCACACTCATCGTGCACGTGTACTGAGAATAGGTGTGATCCAAATTAGCTGGGGAGAACCTCAAAAAAACTTATACCCAAAGTCTTTAACTAATCCAGGAATGGAAACCCACTCCCACACCCACCTCTTCTTAAATCAGCCCTCTCCCACCATGTGCCGCGCTCCTACACTCTTTGGTCTCCTAGTCTCACTGTTTCCTCAAATTAGGACCCTTCCTACCCACTAGCTCTCCTCATCCCAACCATTTAGTCTTATTTCCCCTAAAAACAAAGGCCCTGGAAGGACTGATGTCACCACAGAGCACAGAGTAGAGCATGGAGCTGACCCCCTTTACATGCTCTAATCAGACCAACCTATAGCCCTTGGCAAAGCGTGGTCCATCTCCCCAGAATAATTAATGGCAGTATTGCTCTTCCTTGCACTTCCCAGGGTTCAGTTGCCATTCCAGAGCCTCTGTTATCAGACAATTACAATTTAATTGTCTCAGCACACACACTTTTATTTAAAAACCTTCTCTGATTATTTCATTTGCATGTTGCCTATAATTCGCTTTCAGGAAGGAAAAAAAAGACATCAAGAACAACATTCAATCTAAAGGCACATTTCTGAGACATTTATAGCAGGCTACTAAGTGCCTGAAGAGGAGTTGAAATAACTAGTTTATTAGAGCAACTTAAATGGTAGAGTCTGTAAAAAATGATTGAAACACTTTTTTTTTTTTTAAACTAGATTATTCAAACAAGCTTTTCACAAAGGTAGCATGCAGTTAATTTTTAATTATTTTCCATTGCATTGAAACGTAGAGGAATACAAATTGCCTTTTTTTCCCCCTTTTATTCTGCAGAAATGCCCTGTGGGATATTTAGTATAGCTGTCTCTACATTCTTGTCTGTGGATAAAGAAGACCTGGAGGGGTTTACATCTCCTGCAGCTTGTCACGGCCAGGATTCCGTGGAATACTTTTTATTCCCCAAATGTTGTTCCCTCTCTGCTCTTCTGTAAGGAGACCTCATGTTGTATCCTGAGGCATAAAGGAGAGCAAGGAAACCTACCGACTGGAAGCAAATAATGTTCTAGTTCACCCCCCAAGGCAGTGTTACAGCAATTAGGAACTGACTCTATTGCTTATTTGAAATAAAAACGGCATTGAAATTTGCATACTTTTAACCATTTCTAGTCAAGGTTAGTCCAGCACCTTAAGCCCATCTGAAATATCTGTCACTTGCTCATAACATCATCATTAAACAACTAGAACAGCACTTCAGACCGTTCAATTGGCCTTTTGAAAAGGCAACCTCTAGACCAGGTGTGATCAATAGGATTTAAAAACATACAAGAGAGATTTTGGTCAAAAGGCTTCCAGGATGTGCAGGAACAAACCCTTGGGAGTTGCCTGTGAGGTTTCTGCATCCAGTGCTTGTGGTTCCCTGCATTTGTTTCCCTTCTCTTAATCAATCCTCTGCCTCAGGGACATTATCACTCAGGGCTTGGCTGATCCTTGGGTTGTGAAGGGGTTGTTTTGTAGGCACTGCAAAATCAAGCTACACTGTGGCAAGTTAAAAGAGATGCTATTGCAACTATTAGTTAGGATTTTCTAAAAAAGTCGCTGGTCATTCCGTAGTGTTGCTGATGGATTCAGACCATTCGTCCTCCCAGCACAGTTAGGAAGATGAGTTGGTCGGTGGGAGGGTGGGGGTGGGAATTGAAGGGTAGGAGAAGTTTAATAATCTTTTCCCAAATTTGTTTTCACTAGCCAGAGGATTTTGTAGATAGGAGATGATAAATCCCTAGCAACACAAACCCCTGACAGATGGTGTTAAATGGTTTTGAGAATATTTCAAAATCTGCCCTACTTTTTATTCCCCAAATGTTGTTCCCTCTCTGCTTTTTTTTTTTAATACAGAATTTTCCTACACTGTCTCCCACATTCTCATTTGTGTTATAATTTATGCTTCCTTATGCTCCAAACCGGAATCCAAATCACCAATTTAAATGGAGAAACAACCTGCTGAATTTTAAAGCCAGTTCTTTTCCTCCTGTTGGGCTGGGCATCCAGTCTGAGTGGAAGGAGGATGTATCAAGCTGATTGGAATTTACTTCCCATTCTCCAGGAAGGATTGTCTGGGGGCAGCATGTGGAAATCAAGGGAGAGCTTGCAACCAGACCCATTCTGCAGAGAAACCAGCAAATTATCAATTCACATGAACCTTGTTGAGTAATAACTTTGTCTCCTTGGTTTACCAGGATGGGCATCCTATGTATAACTCTGTGGAGAATTGTAGGACCAGGAATGGCTCTTTAATGTTGTGCAAAGAAACAGAAAAATGTGAGGTTAAAGAATGTGGGAAGAATCAGCTTTTACAGATTACTTTAAAAAGGTTGGTGTTCAGGAAGTGTCTGGGTCAGCCTTCTCAGTGGAACTTACTGGGTCCCAGCTTCCTTTCAGATCCAGATGCCACCTCCTTCTGGCAGACAGGGCCCAAAATCCAAACTCTGAGACAACTGGTGACGCATTGACAAAAAACAGCTCCAAAAAAAACCCGAACAAAAGCAAGCAAACCCCTTCTCACACCCTCATAAAACCAAACAAGCACAAAAAAACCCTAAAGCAAACAAAAAAGAAATGATACATCTTTCTTTGGTTGGTGTGGAACATCAAGCCAGGACAAATCTTTTTTCCATAGAAGGATGGTGTTGTCCATATCTTCATCAGGGCTCATTAGTGACCTCATCCTAAAGCAAAGGAAGATCAGAGCCTAATTGCCGTCCTTTTGCTGAGGGCTCTGTTACCTTCTCCATGGAGATTTGTTCCAAGTACTGCTCTGAGGGCAACTGCCTTTTCTAATCAGATCCTGCCGATGGAAAAGGCAAATCTCACCTTTTGTTCAAGGCTTCACCGCGTGCAAGTCAAGGAAGTCTCACAGCAGTAAATACACTTCCAGGGGAAGAAGTCCACAGTGTCAGAAGTTGAAACTGCCCAGGACAAAGTAAATTGATCTAATTTCCCATTTCACACACCCAGACTTTTCTCTTTTCCCATTTCTGGTCACATGCTGATGTTGTGTATATTTTACCAATTCATCGGATGATGCTGAGAGCCAGCACAACTCCCTAACCCGGCAAAAAATGAACTTCCCCTCTATCCCTCCTTCCATAAAAGGGGATAATAAACTGTTTTCCATGTAGTTCACCAAGCTAAGCAGGACCAGAGCGCTCTGATAAGCAACAGCATCAATACAAAGGGGAGGCACAGCAAGAGAGAAGGACGGAAGAACTGGCAGCAGGAAAGAGAAAGTGGGGAGAAAGTGTGGGACAGATCCTGCCTTTTCATGGCAGCTCAGATGTTCCTGTAGTCACACCCCAAATGTGACCATGAAATGTATTTCTTTGTTCCTGCTTTTACTTTGTTGCTTTCCCTGTTAAGCCTGGAACCCAATTTGCTGCAATGGGGACTTTGCATTTTAACACCTGCCTTTCTCCATATGAATCTGGAAGCAACTGAGTTCACCAGTGCTTTTGGTGGACTTCAGATTTTAAGGATGCCAAGACATCCTTAAGTCTAAAATAACTGCCCTTCAGGACAAGAACACTGAATATTTATGGATCCCTGAAGAGAAAATGTTAAAGAGCTCACAGCTGACAGCAGTTTAACAGGATGCCTGAGCTAGATTCCTGCCTATTTTCCAGCTGTGGGATGGGAATGCTTGCTAATAGGCAGAAAATAATATGTAAACTTGTTTTCTATGTATGGGTGATTCTTATTTAACAGCCAATTACAAGCTGCAGCCATTGACCCTTTCCTGGGTGGACCAAACCTTGCAGACAGAGATGTCTTTGTGTCCCACTGGAGACACCTGCCATGTGGACTGCACTCTTGTACATACCAAGGCTTTTAGTTCAGCTGAAATGCTGAAAAATCTGTCTGAATCCACATTTCACTGGAGACTCCCAGCTCATCCTGCCTGGCTGGAGGCTGCCTCTTCATATATCCCTGCCCAACTCCTTTGTGACCAAACATCTTCCACGATGGAATCCACCTAATCCTCAGAAGTTAACTGCAAGTACCCAGCCCCAAAGACCTTCTGCTTCCAGTGGGATGAAGGTTTATTTGCTTGTGTGGCCCCAATATCTTCCTCTGCAGAGATATTTTCTTTTCCTTGCATACCTGGGCATCGTCATCTCTGGCAGTGCAGGCTCCTGGAGGTAGAACTTCCACGGAGACCAAAAGCAGCTCAGTAGGGATGGAGATAAAATTAAACAGTTGCTCAGAAACAATGCAGAGGACTAAAGGTGACCACTGCATGACAGCAATTGTTGCATTCAAAGGCCACAAGAACTCCATGAGGAATGAAGGCTCATGGAGGATGTCCTAGAAACTGATTTATCCCGATTTTGATATGCAAGATGTTGTAGTGGATGTGAATTTGTGAACTGAAGAAAAAGATCATGCTCAGAAGCAGCGACATAAAAGGAACCACTGTGTTGTAAGTTGTAATGAAATATGTTTGGACTCAATGATCTCAGAGGTATTTTCCAAACTTAATAATTTCAAGATTCTTTATTAGAATCAGCGAAAGACTTCTGTAGTTCCTAAACACTTGCCTGGAACATCATTTGCAGAAAGCAGCAATTTTCAAGTTTCCAAGTGACAAAAATATCTTTTCTTCCCTTTGAGGAAAAATCTTCCCTCCACTGGACAGATTTTCTATGAGGAACAGACAACAAAACCCAACCAACCAACCAGCTAAACAAAAATCTGAGTAGAGCTAGATTTGGCCATTCTGAGATTCACCCATGGATGATTCCCTGGCTTTTGAAATCTAGTCAGTGAACAGAGACCCAAAATCCAAAACGTCAAAGTAAATAATGGAAGGCTCTGGAGGGAGAAAGACATACTTCACGATCCCTAATTCTGAGGTGAGTTGTTAATAGGGAAAATTCCTTTCTGTTCCAGTCTCTCTGGTGTTTTCTACAGGCAGTGAAACTCACTGAGTTGTTCTTGGTTTAGACACCAAAAAAACTTACATTCCAGGAATATTAAAAAAAATTTCTGAATGGAAAACTGCAATGAAGCCACAGCAGAAACAGAACTGGTTTGGTTGACAATTAAAGGGTGGTTCCTACCCATTCAGTGACATTTCAGAGCAGCCTTTGGTTGGTTTGAAGAGGGAAGTGGTAAATTTTATGGAAGATTTACAATCTCTGAGATGTATTTTCCTGCTATATTTTTCCACCGCTACTTCTAATGCTCAGCTTGCTCCAATCAGCCTCATGTCATGGTACAGAACCAGGCACCACTGCAAACAAGTGCCTCAGCCTTCCCACTGCTCCACAAAGGTTATCCTGTCCCTGTGTAGGGCTCAGAGACGGCTTGAGGCGAAACAAGTCCCGATGATAATTTCACATGTAAACTCCAATAAGTAATTACAGAAGGAGGGTGTAGAAGGGATTTTTTAGGTCAGCTTCCCACTGCACGAAATCAGGGTCAGTGCAAGGATCTTTGGGACACCATGAGAAAGTGATTTCACCTCTGCCTTGCTGTTTGTGCACGTGCTCAGCTGGGTTAGGCATTGCTGGTTTAGGCTCTCTCATCTCCAGCACCAGCTGCCAGGTACAAGATAGGGATTATTTTGATATGAAAGGCTGATGAAGCCTAAAAATGTCACTGCCCTACCAGGCTGTGCTTCTGAGAAAGCAAAGTGTGAGGATGTATCTTATGGAGAGGAGGCAGGGAAAAAAAAAAAAACAAACCTGTTATCGAGAGCTTGGTGAGTCACATCATCTCAACAGCTCAGAGACACACGTACTTATGCAAATGTCAGACATCATGTTTGAACAAAAGGTTACTCACTAACATAACCTGAAGCTTTTACTGCTAATGAAGCATTAACTTCCATCTCAATATGGGACCATGAGGAATTTAGGACTTTTTATAGCCCAGCTCACGAATGATTGAGTGATGTAAAAATAACAATATCATGTATCTCACCCGTCTGAGACAGAGGATTTAGTTTCTTGTTTTCTTTTTACCTGGAATGTCTAATTGACAGAAAAAGTTAAATCTTGATTTTTGTTTGTTGCTTTACATTGTGGGATGAGGTAGTTAAGAGAACAGTGACAGCATGTGATGCAGGTTGCACAAAATGCTGCCAAGCCTGTCTTACACCAGTGAGGAACTTAGGACATGAGCAATTTCAGACTTGTTTTAAGCACAGATAAGAATATGTTTTCTAAATGGCATAATTAAAAATGTAGAATAGAATAGAATAGAATAGAATAGAATAGAATAGAATAGAATAGAACAGAACAGACTGTTTGGAAGGGTCATGTCAATGTGAGGCTGCACCAATGCTGAACAGAGCAGGAGAATCCCCTTTTTTTACCCTGTTAACTCCTTTGGTTGTGCTGTGTTTGATGCACCCCAGGATGCAGTTTGCCCTCACTGCTGGCTGCTACTGAGCCTCTGACAGTCAGAACCCCCAGATCCCTTCCTGGGGGGTTGGTCTCTTGCCACTCCTCTCCCAGTTTACATTTGTGCCTGATGTTACTCCATCCTAAGTGCAGAATCCAGCATTTTGACTTGTACATGGAGTAGAGGCAGTGGCTTCCCAGAAGACCTTCCACTGCAAGGCATTGCTTCAGCCCAAACCGTGGTCCAGGAGACTGCCCTTTGTGGTCTGAAGCTTTCATGCAAAATCAAATTAAGCACAGCAATTTGCAGGACTGGTCAGTCCTAATGAGCCCGAACCACGGGGAATTTTAGACTTCACAGGTATCTGTAGTTGCTCAGAGGTTTGGGAGCCACTGGCACAGGGAATGCACCCACTTCGTCCAGGGCCTCATCCAAAGCCAGTGGCAGTCAGCGAGGAGGTGCTGATTTGGAAGGGGTTTCTGTCAGAGGTGAAAATGAGAAATAAATAACGCAAGCTGTCTCTACACTCATATGGCTTTTAGATGACTGAGCCTCAGCTGCAGGCTCCAACCCTTCCTGTCCCTGCAGAGGGATGCAGACAAATCTTCCTGGCCACCTCATGCAACTAAAAGAGATCAAATCCTAACCCAAGACCCCCCTGCCCAGAACGGCATCACTGCTTGATGAGAGCTCATATTGCTGAGATACAGAGTTTGCAGGGAAAATATATCTTCTTTAGCACCTTTGCACTGAAGGTGATGTGTTGGCAGAGGAGAAAATGAAGCAGTAGTTTTAAAGGGAAGATATTAAACAGAAACGCCTCTGAGGGGGTAATGATGGAAGGAGAAGGGGAAAAATGAGTCAGAGCTTAGCAGTAGCTGCCTGGGTCAGGAGGGTTAATGAGATTTTGGGTAAGGCAAGAGCTCTACACAGGGACATATCTGTGTCAGGGACTTGGCTATCAACCTACTCAACCCACTGGGCTCACCAAACCTTGTGTTCTGCAACTGAGGTTGCAGTTTCACACCAGCCTAACTCAGTCTAATAACTGGTGGCTGTAAGTTGTCCCTCTCCCTTTCCTCCTCCAGCTGCCCATTCCCATCCATTCCTTCTGTGCCAGCTCCAGAGCTCCCCAGACCCCTCTCCTCCTTTGTGTGAGTGTACGAGTGCAGGAACAAAACTAGTAACATCTTAAAAAAAAATTTTAAAAAAAGGGAATTGGTTTTTGAGTGTGAGAATTATTTTTGGTTATCATATAGTCTGGTAGAAACCCATGCTGAAGCTAAGAAAGTTGTAGGACGGCATGACCTTCCAATTCCCAGCCCTGTCCACTCCCTTAGGTGGATATTTCTGCTCCTGTAAGCTTGTAAGTTAAAACTCCACTTGCAGGTGAAATGGGATTTGTCTTCTAATCATCCATGCTCTTTATTTGTGAGCACATTTCACGGAGGTTTCTTAGCAGAGCCTCAGTTTTAGCAAGAGTTTATAAGTGGAGAAGTCTTGAACTTCATTTGGAGAGGGAGACAAATTTAATTCTGTTGCTGAGACAGAAATATTCATTTAGACAGAGGTGGTTTAAAACAGAAATCTCTCCACGATTTAAAGGTCACTCTCACACACATAGTGTTAGAAAACTTGCACAGTTGAAAGGGAAACCACCTACGTTACAGAGATGGTTTCCAGGTCCTTTTGAATTTGCGCGGAAACTGGCGGAGTTTCTGCAGGAGGTCAAGTGAGAGGGGCAAAGGAGCAGCCACATTTCACATTTTAAAGGGTCAAACCCCAACCAGGGTCAGCAGTTCAGCAGGTTTTCTTTTAGGTCGACGTGGGGGAGACACCTAATCTGAGCAACCCAGAATCAAATAAGGTCTTGCGGGGATGTTTTATCCCATGCTGGTGGGATAGCATGGAAAACAGAGTGAGGACTGCACGTTTAGGGAAGATCCAGGGTGAAAGAAGCTGAAGGCATGTTATTCAGAGAGGTGAAGTGAGGGAGTTATCTCCACCTTTGTCCATGGACAAGAAAACTCCCAAGTTTCAGATCTTTAAGGAGGAATGGACCAATTTCTCAGCATTGGGAGTGTTTGGCCAACTTTTTATCTGAATAGCTGTTTTTTTAATCTAGGTGGTAGCACGAGTTGGCATCAATGCATCTACAAGACATTCTTTCTCCCAGAGAGGGAATTCTCCAGGCTTTGGAAATAATTTATTCTCCTCCTAAACTAAAGGGAGATTGGGTGACTACACAAATGCCCAGATTAGATTGGATGTACAAAGTTGGATGGGTCCCAGCCCTAGGAGTTCAGATGTTTTGAGTGGAAGCACTTGAGCCAGGAACACAGGACTGGAATGCTGAGGTGATAATAGTACAGTGAGCTCTGGGTGAGGAATGGGGTTTCCATGGTGCACTAACAAAAACAGTAATTAGAACAGGAGAAAAGTGCCATAAAGCCTTCAAAAAGAATCTCTCATTTAGAGACTGAATGAGCCTAAAAGCTTAAAAACTGCTCTCATTAGGATTTTTTCTTTAAAGTGAATTACTGCAATCCTCTTCAAATCCATACGAAGTCAAATGTTTTCTTTAGTAGCCCATGGAAAGGCATTAGACTCTGGCTGTTCTTTAATAGTAATAATGAAAGTCACTTAAGGGAAATATTTAGCATTTGATAAAGACTGCAGATGGTCTTTATCTTAGCTAATAGATAAAACTTGCAAATGTTCGTGCAGAGAAAGCCCAAGCTGGTAATTTCTCAGATTCCCATTGGCTGAAGTCCAGAGCCTTGGTCAGATTAAAGACAGCTGGAGACTTCCTCCAGATTTTCTACATCTCATTAAGAAGTTTTAAAATATAGGTGGAGAGTCTGTGCAGATCCTTCTTCACATCAACTTTGTAAGATCTTTAAAAGTAATAGAGTTACTCCTGATTATTGTTGAGAAGTTGAGAGATTTTGTTCACCTTAACCTTTTGCTGGGTGTTGGGTGGTGCCATTTCTCTAGGTACATCCACACCTTGATGAGAGTTATAGCAGTTATAGTAAACAACTTTTACATTGTAAATAACCTCCTTATTATTAGTTAGAGCCAGGCTGTGTAATAGCAACCCAGTGAAATTCTGTCTGTGGTGTCCATTGAGTAATATTCCGTGTTTTCTTCTCCATGCTGTTCATGGTGCAGACTGAGGGAAGGACAAATAGGTATTTTGTGCTGTCTCTATTACATGAGACACAGATGTACCAAAGCTTTCACTCAAACCATGAGACCTTAACTGGAGATTCTGGGTGCTGGCCACCAAAAACACCTGCCAAGTACCTGAGCACCTGGAGTGGCACCCAGGAGGACGTAAATAATAAACCTGGAAGTGAGCAAGCCTAGAAAGTCAGCCTTGAGGCGGTCACATCCCGGACACCACAAGAATCTCTGGTGCAAAAACAAGGATACTGCTTGGGAGGGGAGGTGAGGAGTCCGTCCTGCTCCTCAGACAGAGGCACAGGCTGAGGAGCATAAAAATAACAGCGGGAGAGTCTCTCTCAGTGCCACTTGGAGAGGGCAAGCAGCAGCGCTGCTTCCTGGGAAGAGCTGAGTGCCAGGTGTGAGCTTGTAACTTCTAATTCTAAAAATTATCCTCATTAAGGCTGTTCTGAATTTTTCTTTTTAAACTTCTCTTGTGCTGTGTTGTTGGTAAGAACCATTAAGGAGAAGCAGCCAGAAGCAAACACAGTGAATATTTAGGGTCTTCCACCTCGTTCCACTCGAGCAATTCTGATCAGACCACATCATAAGAAATTACTTATTTTGAGTTATGGCTTAGGAGAGTTTGCCAGCTGGTTTATCCCGAGGTCTGATAAGAAGAGGAGAACTGGGAGGTCTCCATCACTCGTGCTTTAGCTTGAGATGAACCCTCAAAACACCACAGGACTGGGAGAGGTGGATGACCAAGGTATTCTACAATGTACTTCACCTGGGAGTGCTGTTTCCACACAATGTTGATTTGTTCAAGCTTCCTGGTTGTTCCTGGTTTCTTATCCTTTTTATCCTTCAGAGACAGAGAGTTTAGGGTTCTTTGTCACTGCAGGAAAGAGAACAGAGTTGGGCTGTTGTGAGAACAGTTTGACTCCATGACAAAAAGCACTGACATAATTTTTGGCCATTTGCAAAGCCTATTCAAATCTTGGGCTCAGTTCTGCCCTATTTATATTGGAGATGTAGCAAAGAGAGGTGGGAAAGCAGTGAAATTTCCCCAGCAATGATTCTGAGTGCACAGGGGTGGCCTCCCCACCTGTGGATGCTTTTATATTGGCTGATATTGATCATGGATCTGACCAAACTCTGTGCAAAACTCCTGGTATGAGTGGGAAATGCTCCCCATGAGCAATGCTCAGTTCATGATTCATCAGCAGCTTTAACACACCCTACCTGTTCCCTCTCCTTGTGAGTGCTCACAGTGTACAACAGCAAAGGACTCACTTTTGGCACGACCTGGAGCAGCCAGAGTCACCCAGAAGGGGACATTTCACACTGATGGCCTTAAAAGGAATTCCAAACTGAGAGCTGATGCCTCCCAACAGGGGGGAAATCGTCATGGACAGGAGTCCCTCCCCAGCTCTAAATCATCCTGCTGAGATGCAGGGACTCAGTCACAAATCCTGTTAGCTCGGGAGAAATCAATGCCTCGTGTTTCTATACCTTTCAATTACACACAGCCATGCAGAGACACACCTTAAATTGTTTATAAGTTCGTTTAGTTGTGTGTCCATCTAATTACACAGATACATGTAATATATGCATGAATGTATGTGTCACACAGGGTTATTAAAGCATCTGTATTTTAGACTTGTAGAAATACATATATATGTATGACATAGATATTTCTCCCTCTTTTTATACATATTTATAAAATATATAAAAATAAATATGAATAAAATGTATATATATCTGTATGTATATTATATAGAGAGAATATATATGTAGAATATGCAGAACATATATTTTATATTTAAATATATATGAGATATAAAATATATTACCTATTATATATATTATATATAACATATATAGAAAACATTTATAATATATATCTATAATGTATGTGTGTGACTTGGCAAAGTTGTAGAAATTAGCTTCATTGTTCTGCTTCATAATTTGATGCTGCTGAATTTAATTTCTAAGGTTTGCTTGTTTGTTTGGTTTTTACATGGGGGAGCCTGAGGGGAGGTTCAAGATCCTTTTGCAGTGGCCCAGATTTAAGATTTGTATTCTTATGGAGTAGGAAAGGTTGCCAACCCAGGTAGCTTTCCACTGGAAGCACCAGGGAGTGGAAATTCTTAATCACTGGCTGCAAAACCAATGGATTTTTGCAGTGGAGCTTTCTCTGGGTCTTGGTTGAATGTGCCATTCCTGAGCCACCCCAATTAAAGACCTTGTCAGCACAAATGATTTGTATTGAGCTGATATCCATGGAGAAGCATCTCTGCAGCTGAATTCCACAGGGGAGGATACACAACCCTGCTGCAATTCCCTCCTCCAAAAGCCACACGGCGCAGAGGCTTTTCTAAAAGAATTGCTAACAAGATTTCTCTCCTTGAGAAAGTTTTCCTGCCGTATAAAGAAGAGTTCCCGGTGCTCCCCAGGGTAAGGCTGACACAATGAGGTTCTGCAAGCTTCCCTGTAGCTGTGGCACAGCCCCCTGATGTCACAGTGTCACAAAACACACCAAAGAGTTTTCTCCTGCCTGAAAACTTCTGTTGACAGAGGCTTGTCTCTCCAGAGCCTCTTCTGACACGACGCCAGTGGTAGCTGCATTATACAAGCATTAATGTCCAGAGTTCTTCTGAAATACTCGCCCCAAAAGCACAGCCTCACCACCTAAGGTAGCTAAGCCAGTGGTGTCCAAGAAAAATTCACTCTGGCTCAGATGAAACTTCACCTTCTTTTATGTGCTTCTAAAGTTAGACGCAATTAAACTCAAAGAATGGATGGCACTACTGTGACATCAATTTTCTCACGTAGAAAAGGCCTGAGAAATTTGTTCTCTGAGTCTGGAGTGCAGGAAAGCAGGTTAAGGTAGCAGAAAATATTTGAGTTTCTCTGAAAGTTTCAAAATCTCACAAAAAAAAAATTACCCAAATCTGTGTTAATTTCACTGTCCTCGTGCACTCAGGGTTTGATGTATCAGGACGACTGCCTGTGATTTATCCTTTTAACCTGGGAATTTTACTCTGTGATCCATGGGCTTATTCTGGTGTGTCAACAGTATAAAAAGGTTTGTGAAAGGCTATTAGGAAAGTCAAGGTCATAATTAGTTGGCCAGAATTTGGTTTAGGTGGGATTCTTCCGGTAGGAAAATATCAGGAGTCTATAAATAACAAAATTAAAAAAGATAAAATCTCTGCAAATTAGGCAAAAGACCCAGCTTGAGTTTTCTGCAAGTCCATCAATATCAACAGATCACTTCATAAATCCTCCAGTTTATATTCACGTGCAAGAAAGAAAGAAGGAAATTTTAATGACCACAAGGATCCACTGCGATCCAGAGTGAAGTAAATGGAATTCCCTTCCACCGAGGCAAACGGAGCCAGTGGTGGGAGCAGAGGAAGTTGTGTGAAGTTGAGCACTTAATAAGCTTTGGATAAGATGATTTCATGGGTCCTCCTCAGGAGCATATTCAGTGTCCAGGTTCTTGAGGAGCAGTCCTGGGATTTAACCTCAGACACCTGCAGGTTATAAGGATCATAACTCTGCTCAGGCTTCTGAAGACCCTTCAGTCCTTTAGGACTAAGAATTCAGGATGTGCTAAAATCAGTAATTCTCACTGTTTTGATGGCTGTCTGGCTGCTGGGTGCAAATCCATCCTTTCCCACCCAGCACTTCCAGTGCATCACTCCCCCCATTTTTTCATTTAATTATTTCTTTTTGTCTGACCCTTTCTAACACACTAGGAAGATATGTTCTGCTAATTGCTCATGGATTATTTAATTGCTATTTAATACCAGAGCAGTGCTGTCCTCACCCTGTTTCTGAACATGCTGGGTCACATTTACAGCCTGTTTCCACGTTCTGGTGTTTTGAATAATCCTTCAGGTTGGAAATAGGGGTAGCAACCAGAGTAACTATAGTAACTACACTACTCTGATGTAGCACAGAAATGTCTGAATAATCATCTGTAGAAAGAAACAAAATGAAAATCAAGGGGATTACAACTGCCTTCACAAAGATTTGAAAGACAAGTAAGCCTGTGAGTTTATCATCCAGATGCTGGAAGTTCGTGGATAGAGAGGCTCACAGGAGGATCTGTCTGCAAGATCAGTAAAACCCAGTTCAGGAGAAAGTAGAGAACCACCAGTATTAGCATTATCTGATATTTTCTTTATACTTCATGGTGATTCTTTATTACGGTGAAAATTGAACAGTGATGCTGCTTGGTGTAGTAGAAAATGAATATACATTGAGGAAACTCTTCACATCAAGAAATACATATATAGTAGAGAAACAGCAAACCAGAAAATTGAAAAGATAGATCCCGCAGAGATGTTAAACCCAGTCTTTATTTTGCAGAGATTTATTATGCAGTTTAAGTTAATACAGTTTTTCCTACACCTCCAAAGATACAATAAATACTTACACTGGCTTCCTGAACCACCCTCTCCAGGTGTGGTTTCTGTTCAGGGATGCCAGTTTACCTGACTGAACCTCTTGGCTTCAGAGTGGAATATATAAGTGTTCAGCGAGAGAAAAGCCTCCAATATTTAGCACTGAAATGGGCAAAAATAGACTGACCATTTTGGCAAATCCAGGAACCCTCCAGTTCCTTTAAATTCCATCCTCATCTCAGGCTGGAAGTTATTAGCCATGACATGTGTTGTTATGTCACATGAGGTTGCCTAGAGTTTTTTTGACACTCAAATAATTAGTTATCTGCTATTCCCAGCTATTTATAGACACTATAAGTGCCTGTTTTATTGGATATGTGTGCTCTTCAAATGGTGCACAAGCAGCTGCTTTCAGTTGCTTAGCATTTTATGTCTTTATATCATCCTAAGATCACTGTCTCACTTGTCACACAAAGCCAGTGAGAGATAAGAGGCTGGAGCAGAATGAGATTAACCCACGAAAAGACAGATTTCCCAGGGATGTGGATGGTGTTTCTGTGATGTCACCTGGCAGCAAACGTGGCCAGTGGCGTGAGGAGGAATCCCAGCTTTCCTTTGGGTTTCTCAGAAATATTTCAAAAACTGAGGCCGTCCTCCCAGAAAGGGATTTTCAAGGTGCTCTGCCAAGGCTTTGCAGTGCTCAAGGAAGATGTGGGTTTTGCTGAAGGGATAAATTGATCGGAGAGATAAGAAAGGATGCTGCCAGGAAAACTGACTGCATCTCTGTCAGCTTTAATTTGCGCTGCCCGTGCTGGACTTGATCATTTCTTTGAAAATATTTACTAGAAAATAAAAAGGGCCAGGGCCAATTTCTGGGCCTGAGGGAAACAGGGTGACATCTGAACTCTCTTCTTCTGCACCCTGGATAGGCCAAGCTCTTGTGTGCTGTATCTACACGCTCCTTGGTGCAATGCAAGGCTTGGCACAGACCAAATCTGTATTAAAACATCTAAACAATGACTTGTTCTGGCCTGACTAATCTCCTGGACATTTTTAGCTCACTGTCAAAGATGTAGTCTGAGAGACAGAGCACTGGAAGGAAATGTCTGCTGAGCCACAACTTGTAATCCTACTCATACCCTTCTCTTAGGACATAAATCCGTGTGCTTGTGGCCTCCCTTTTCCCATCGCATTTTCTGTGCAAGCCCTAAAGTCCAGCTGAGGTCTTTCCTTTGCCTTCTGCAGCTACAAAAGGAACAGCTTATTCTCACCAATAGTGAGAAAGTCTTGGCATTACTCCCTACAGCAGCAGGGTCGTGTATCCTGGAAAAAACAAAGAAGAGCTAAGTGGCTTTGCTGAGCGTTATTTAAAATAATAAGTTCGGCTACAAAAGTTAAAGAGTGATTGTACAGCACCTTCCTTCATCCCAAACATTGTTGCTGTCTCTGGTCCAGTTCCAGCAGGGATGGCTGAGTGCCAGGAACATCGAAAATTGCATATTAGCATTGTTTTATAACGAGATTGTTCTTCCATAATAAAAACTGCAGGATACTCCACAGCGCTTGTCCAAAAATGTGATCTCTCGGGTCCATGTGGGAAACAGAACCGAAGGCAGCCTGTTCCACACTGCCTTGTGGCCCTAATTAAAAAATGACTGCATATGACCAAATTTTTTTGCCTACAATTTGTATGGATACAAATAACCTGAAGCAGTGTGGAAGATATTTATTATGCCCAAGGCCCGAATTAGGATCAGACCCTCACCAATCCAACCCCATCCATAGGATCAGGAGGCGAGCAGAGCTGTAATGCCTTAAGTGCAGCTGCCAGCCAGCAGTGCAGGCAGGCAGCCTGTCATCCTCTGGAGAGGAGAACTGGCAGAAGTTGCATTTTAATATCTGATTTTACATCGCTGCTCCTTGTTTAATCAGATCAACACAGACCGGGCCGATCACACTGGGAAAGGGAAAAAAAAAAAACCGAAAACCAGGCAACCCAGAACAAACACGTCTGTGGAAAAACAGCCGAGTGTGTGGCGGATTATGTAACGTTGCAGTAAGTAACTGCACGGCTTAATTTTATGGTTTCCATGGAAACCATCGGAATGAAAGGTAAGGGTTCGGTGTTCTTGGCTCCGAGGAGCAGACCTCTTCGTCGAGACGCGCCTTTGGGGGAGCTGGGATTTTGTCCGTCCTGCCCGGCTTCGGAGCGAGGGGAACCTTCTGGAAGCTGCGGAGAAGAGGTGGCCTGGGAGGTGCACGAGCCATTCCCAGCCCCAGCTGTGCTGCACAAGTGTCTCGGATGCAGATAAAGCCGCATGAATTTTACATGGGATGTGACCAGCCTGAGATCCCAGACCTGCTCACGCAGGCTCTTGGCGCGGCAGCGGGCAGCTTGTTGTCCATGGAAACTTTCTACTGGTACAAAAAACATCCACTCTCACCTCTTCCAGGGGAAAAAAGAGAAAACAACAAAGCTGCCAAGGGTCACTGGAGGAGGAAAGGTTTCTGGCTGTTTCTGTTAGTTTTGGGAAAGACCAGAGCCAGTTCTGCTCTTCTCTTTGCTGGTGCTCAGCAAAACCTCAGCGATGCTGACCTTGGTGAGTTGTGGCTCTGATGTCCTTGGGTGTGACAGCTCAGGTCTGTGATTATATTTAATGCAAGATGGACACAGGGCTGAGAAGGGGCTTAGGCAGGGCAGACCCATCAGTGCTCCCATGACTTTGTCTCAGACACAGAGAGAGGGAGACTGGCAGGTGGATGGAGAGGCTGGAACACACTGACCCAAGACGGGCAAGAAGAAGGTTCCCTTCTCTCATAAAATCATATAATTATTTTGGCTTGGAAGGATCCTTAAAGGTTGTCTCATTCCACATCCCTGCCAAGGGCAGGGACACCTTCCACTGCACCAAGCTGGTCAGAGCCTCTTCCAACCTGGCCCTGGACACTTCCAGGGATCCACAACTTCTCTGGACAACTTATTCCACCATTGCCATTTGTCATGCCTGGTGCTGTGTCCCTTTCTGTAGCGCCTGTTCCCAGCTCCCCTTTGTCACATGATGCTGCACCACTGCCAGAACTCACTCAGTCCCCAAATAAACTGCTTTTCTGGAACTTTGAAACTCATACAAACCATGTACACAGCGGGGGCTGCAAGGAGTTTGGGGTCCAGCTGTTCTTGCATCTGCTGAGCTGCTCTGCAGGGAAGTGACAAACGAGTCAAGTCGCTCACCAGTGCTTCTAGAATCAAGCCCTAAAGGTTTAATTCCTCACTTCAAATTGCCATGTCCCCCCTCATTGTGTGTTCTGCTGTGTTGTCACCAGAGCTGCAAGCAAACTTTAACAAGTTTTCTTTCTTAAAGAACGAAAATCACGAGGCAATACCAGTTATTTTTGCCCAACGGTAGCGGTGCATTTTAGGCTGTGTTAGTACATATTTTTCACGGACTTGGAAGAGACAGGGAGGCCATATCACAAATAGCCGGTGCATGGGAGCTCCCCAAGCCCTGCCAAACCCTTCATGGATCTGAACCCTTCATGGATCTGAACCCTGGGGCTGGAGCCTCTTTCCAAGTGAACACAGAAGAGCAGTTGTATTACATTTGCATTCTACCTTTAGCTGCTGGGAAACACCTCACTCCTTGTTAGTCCCTTGCTCTGATATATTTTTCCTGGAGTGTGCATGGGAAGTGGCCCGAAATCATCGGAGTGTCTGAGCTGTAATATATACAGTTATGATTACTATTTTAAAAGGCTGAGAAAATAAGATTGAAGCAGATGTGCAAGTATTTTGATCCTTATTTGCATAACATATCTGCCAGCCTATCCCCCAGTGTAACTCTGGTGGCTGAGAAGGGCAAATCTTCAATTCTGACACAGGTTTGACCACGGTTTTTTTTTTGCTCTGAAGACACATCTTGCTGCATCATTCAGTGTTACTGCACTCCTGTCTCCTCTTCTGCTGCTCTCTTCTTGTGGTTCTATTAATGCATTAAAGATCTAAAATACATGATGCTCGAGGTCACAGGAAAACCTGGTGTTGAAGCTGGGATTCTAAATGAAGGACACTTGTGTCCCTTGCTCTGGGCAGTGGCAGCCTTTTGACTCTGCTCCTTCTTTCATGGATTCATTTGGGTTGGAAAAGACCTCAGAGGTCAGGGAGTCCAACCATTAACCCAGCACTGTCAAGGCCAATGCTAAACCATGTCCCCAAGTGCCACATCTGCATGGCTTTTAAATCCCTCCAGGGATGATGGCTCCACCACTTCCATGGCATGTCCATTTGCCATGGCTGGACAAAACTTTCTTTGAAAAAATTTTTCCTGATATCCAACCTAAACTTCCCCTGGTGCAACTTGAGGCCATTTCTTCTTCTCCTGTCCCCTGTTCCCTGGGAGCAGAGCCTGACCCCCCCTGACTGCCCCTTCCTGTCAGGGAGACATAGGAAGTGTTTCAGTGTGACTTGGGGGATTTTTTTAATCACTTCTTATGTGGGGTTAACCAAACTTTCTCTTCCATTCCTGGTAAAACCAGAGAGTCTGGCGCTGGGTGTCAGCACCAAAGCTATTTCTGGGAGCTGGGCCCTGGCACCAACACATCTGTGTGCCAAAACCAGAAACTGCTTTCCTATTTGCATAGAAGAAAACAAAAATAATGGAAAAAAACTGCCTGGCTCTGTGTACCTGTAGCAAGTGCACTTTCCAGTCAACCCCAAATAAACACTCAAAATCAACCTGCTTATAGTGCAGGATGGGTGTCGGTAAGAGATGGTTGCTCATTGGTGCTGCTGAGCATTGTGAGCTTTCCCGGTTTCCAGAAAAAAACCCTGCAAGGCTGAACCTCTCAGCCAATTAAACTGGCAGATGCCAGTGGGATCACAGGAGAGGAGAAATGTGTGGCTTTTCTCACGGTCTGTACCCAGTTCTGCGGGCCTTTGTCTCAGGAGGATGTGAATGCCGAGATGTTACACGGGTTCAAAACTCAGCAGGAAAAACTCATGGAAGAAAAAGGCATTGAGGGCAGTTAAACATGGAGAGTCTGAATCTGGCTTAAAATACTCTGATGAGCAAGCTGTTGGAGGAAAAAAGGATTGCTTGGAGAGGAGTACCTGTATGGAATACCAAAAGGGATTTGTGCTTGACTTAGTGGTGGGGATGAACTGCTGAGTCAGGACAGCATTTAGGCTGTTTTGGAAAAGTCAGTCCTGCACTTTCCTACTTCCCTTCAGGGATAGCTTTGAGATCCTCAGGGCCTTGGGGCTAAAATGTACCTGGGCACTGAAGGGACCAACACCTTAGCCCAGGTGGGTTATCTTAGCCAGGTGGGCTCTTGCACTCTCTCCTCATTTCAGGTCTCACCCAACTCCAAATCCTTTCCACTTAAAAAGTCCCAAACAGAGGCCACAGATGGCAAAGCTGGAGGTGAGGGTGTTGGTGCCTCTGCCTCGTCTTGTTCACCCATCAACTGGATTTTATTGATGGGAGGCATTATTGTCTTCCACAAAAAAAGGTTCCACAGGCATGAGGGATGCATTGCCAGGGAAAATTGGATCATATGTTCACACAATCCTCCACGGAATACACGGCCCTGTTGCAAAGCATTTGCTGCCAGATATTAAGGCAGGAGATCTCTTCAGCCAGTGGCATTATTGAACAGCATGGGGAGAATTTTACATCCAAAATCCACCTTAATATTGATGTGTTTGCAGGAACAGATGTCTGCTTGCTTCCTACACAATGTGTTATCAGATTAGAGATTTTACAGCAACAGCCTTAATTAGAAGCATATTATTAGTCAGTACTACAAGCCTCTTTTGGAAGTGTAAACCCCTGCACCTAAGGGATCCAGACCTGCCTCCTCCCCAGTCCATCTATGGTGAGCAAGGGACTTTTGTCCAAACATTTTTCACTTCAGAAATACATTCACCCTTATTTTCAAGGTGGGACTGGCAACTTGGTTGAATCTGAGATGGGAGAGAAAATCAGTGTACAGCAGGGCAAGGAATTCAGTTCCATGACCGCTAAGGGCTGGGAATGCCCTGGAAGTTCCTTGTTGTTGAATGAAGTCAACACCAGGTGTGGTTTCAATGCTGCAGTGTTGGGATGGTAAAAGTGAATTGTTCTTTCTAGGTGGAACTGCCCTGACTTTATTCTGTCCTTGCTGTGAGCATTGGAAAGCTGTTCTCCATTACCTGTTCTTTCAGGCCCTGCAGTTATGATTCTTTGCTTTCTTCCAGGGAACAGTCTCTGGAAGAAAATCTGGCAATGCAAATTATGGGGAAAAGGGCAGAGGGGAGAGACACTGAGCACCAACTAATCCTATAAGGTAGTGAATAGTGTATTTTAGATTAAGAAGCCTTTTTTTGTGCGTCCCAACTGAAAAGATTTCAAGGCAGGAAAAGTAATTTCCTTGGCTTTTCTACAGCACCTATTAGCCAGCAGCTCTAATGTCATTTAGTGCCTCTAGACATGACTAAAATATAAATTTCAAGTCATTTGTATTTCCCTTTAAAAACATCAGCTTGGCACACGGATACAAAAACACGAGGAAAGTTGAAGAAATTCATCAAGTGACTTGGCAAATTTCTTTTTTTTGTCCTCTCATCTTTCTGTGAGGAGGTTTTCCTGTGTGTAGCACAGCATTTTGTGAGAAACTGCTTTCAGTCAGAAAGGATTTCGGACGGAAAGTTCTACTCCTCAAATGAGTTTTGAGGTCAGACTTCTCTCCAGTGCTTGCTTTCTCACGTTCAAAAATGCCTTTCCATCCAAAAGCAAAATAAAACCTTTTCACCTTAAGGGATTTATTTGCTGTTATAAAACACTGCACAACAGAACGTCAAGAAAACAAAACAAATAAAAGCTTTCTTGAGAGTGAACAACAAAAACATGAAGAGAAAGAGTCAGAAGATATATTCCTGGAGATGTTCTTCAAAATGTCTTGACAAAATCTGACATCTGAAACAACCTGGGATCAGCAGAAATTGTCTGAGCATTTGCCACTCTAGCTGGGCATGAAGAAAAGAGAGCCAAGGCATTGTATGTGGTGTCTGGGGGAGAAAATGCAGATATTCCTTGCAGGGAGAGAGATTTGCAACCCATGGGAGCAAACCTTGGTTTGGGGGTGAAAGGCTCCGTTAAGTTTGAAGAGGAGAAAAGCCTGGTAGGACCTTCAGTCAGAAGGGAAACCTCTTCCCAGGTATTTCCCACATGGACGCTTTAGTGCCAGCACATGAAGACCAGGAGCAAGCCCCAGTGAAGCATTGGAGACCTCCAGCTAAGAATTTGGCAGAATTTGTCATCTCCATTAGACTGTGATCCTGCCCTCAGGTCTTTTTTTCCTGGGATTGCACAGGCTTGGCAGATGCTCTGCTCTTCTGGACCTAAACCAGAGCTCCTGGTACCTACATCAAGGCTCAGATCCAAGGAATGGCTCTGTATGGAACCAGGTGAGCCTGGGAAGAGCTCACAGGGATGTCTAAAGGCTCCATGGAAACAGATATCCCGATCCAGGACTGGAGACCAGAGCAGAGCCAGCTCTGTTCTCAGGGTATGGTTTATCTGCATAAGTTATCTCTTGCTGTGATTATCATGGCAATCTAAACTTCATTTCTTCACTGGCAAGTTTCCAAACCCTGGGCTGTTTTTCTTGGAAACATTAAGATTCTGTGCTTACACTGGCTGAGTCCTGGGAAGGATGCTGCCTCTCCTCTCAAAGAACATCTAAGATGTGCTGTTTATTTGATTTTTATTTTCTTTTTTTTTAATCCAAACTGGTTTCTTACTCCAAATCTGTAACAACCCTGGCAGCTCCATTTCAAATGCACCAACACTTCATAAATAGCCTGGAAAGAAAGTTGGGTTGTCTTAGACTTTCAGAACAAGTTTGTTCATTTGAATAATATTTAGAATGCGTTTCCATTTCCAAAGTCTCTTCAAATGATTTCACAGATGCCAGAAAAGCATCAGCTGTTTCAACCTCCTTCTGACTCCTGCTCCTCACGTGGAGGCCGTGTGAGGACCAGCATCACTTCCCATCGTCCTGAAACTGGAGGAAAACAGGAGTTAGTGGCTTTCCTCCTGGCTTTGCTCTAAACTCTCCTTTGGAAAGTGCTGAATGGCCTCACCTCCCACCAAAGTCAAGGCAAGGTGAAGATGCTCAGCTCCTTTGCTGGATCCACTCCCTGGTTTCCAAGGCAACCGTTCTTGGGCGAGATTTAATGAGAAGGTGAGGACAACCACGAGGCCCTTTGAACAGGCAGGGGAACGGAGAGCTGGCAGCAGTGATTGTGCTTTTTAGGGGGCAAGGACAGGCAGGTGGACTGAATGGACAATAAATTATTTGACATTTTAATGGGTTAACATGATATTCCAGAAAATGACCTGGATAAAGTGGCTCAATCCCCGCGGAGAAAAGTAAAATAAAATAAGTATAATGGAAAGAGGGCCCATAAAAGGTTGAAATGGGGGGTTGTTCAAACTGTCTGAATGGGAGTGAAAGGAGCAACTTACAACCCCTGTTACAGCCTCTTAGCAGCAGTTGGGCTCAAAATGAATTGGAAAAAAATGTATCTGTGATAACCTGACATAGCAAAGCTGGTCGGGTAAGCTCCATAAAACACAGCCTTTATATCAGTGCCACAAATCAGGAGCTATTTGCAAGAGATTTTACAGCACAGGCAACAGGTATTTCTTGTTCTAATGTCAAGCAGTGTCATCTGTTACAAGAAAAGTGGAATTGCTGCTTGTACCCAAAATGTCTCAGAACATGCTTATGCTGGCTCATGCATTTCTTCATCCTAGAATTTTCCAGGTTTATTATAAGATCAACAGACTTACCTTTTAACATCGAGAAAGATTTTGTAAAAGAAAAGACTCATCAATCCTGTGTGTGGTGCAGGAGAGTTAAGCAAATATGGACTTTTGGAGTCTACAAGAAATACTGAAATTTGAGTACTTTTCCCACTGTAATCGTTCGCCTTTTTCACTAGGATAGAGTCTGAGCCTTTTCAATTTAGTATTAGAAACCTCCTTTATTTAAAGTCAATCTTGGCATGAAAGTAGCTCTATCCACCACATCTCAAAAGGTTTGAGCAAACTGTAAGAATAATTGATTCTAACCTTAATAATAATAACGATTCTATGATTTTGAAAGCTCTAATTTGGGGAGATGAAGGGAGGAGACTCATGTAAGGTCAGTTTGGAGGGGAAAAAGCAACTTTTTAAAATTAATTGAGATGTTTCAAGTAAAAACTTTTTGTGTGGCTAATGGGGCGGTTTTGATGATTTTTGTATCCCTTTTAAATGAAGCACTGGGCAATTTCAGACTTGAAAACTGTTATTTTACAAGTGGAAAAGAAGAACATTTGCTTTCAAAAATGCTGAAACGGAATGTTCCAGCTGGTGCATGGCTGGACAAATTAAAAAAAGGGAATTTTTGACAGAAAGCTCTTCATCAATTCCACCCAGAATCAGAATCAGAAATAATTCCAGCCCTGTTGTCCCCCTCTTCTAGCCTGGAGTTGGGTTTCAGTGAATGAAGATTCTATAGATCTCTCAGATAAAAGCGGGAGCTTCAGCCTCGTGACAGAAAGACATGAGACCATTGTAAGGACAACTCCAGTGCCAGTCTGCCCAGAGTGGGACATGGGCCATGGTGATAACCACTAATTCTGGGGGAAATAGTAAATATGTGCCACCCTGAAGCCAACAGCAGGCTTATCCCACTCCAATTTCCACCCAGGAGCCACAGCCCTACACAGCTTAAAGCTCTAAGTGCTTCCAGGGTGAAATAAGAGCCAAAGAAACAACTTTTTCTATTGTTTTTATGACTCTGGTCCCACTCACCCCAGGTGGGATGTCACCCCCTCTGCTTCACAGGCACACCCAGAATACCTGGAGGCTCATGCAGGCTTGATGAGCTCAACAGAGCTCATCAGTGCTCTGTCTTTCAATTTGCAGGTCACGCTTTACCTCCTTGTTTTCAATCTGATATTTCATCTATTTTTTTAATGAAGGGCTCCTTGTTGCCAGTTCCAAAGAGGGCATCAGGCTTTAATACAGTGGTTGTAGGGAGAGAAGTGAGTGCACAGTTATCCCTTCAAGCACAATCCTGAAGGTCACAATTTTAGCACCTATGAAATGTTTTTGGCCTTGTCAGCAATTTTTTTTTGCTCGTGCTCCTTTATGGGTGACTTTAAAACGGCATCTCCAACCATAAAGTTCTCCCAGGGTTTAATCTCACCGAGTATTTTCTTGGATGCTGCGGCCAAGATCACTTGACTAATTCAGCTTGCAAAGTACTACTGGGAAAGAGTATTTATGGTAGTCCCAGCAAGGACAACCAAATTAGCTGTAGCAAGCAGCCAGCCTGAAGAAGAAATAAAAGGAGGGAGAGAGATAATTTGGAACAAAATGTAAAAGACGCACAAATCATTTAATAAAGGTTTTCCCCGGAGGAAAGTTTCCAAGCAGCTGAACACCAGGACAGCTGAGAGGAATGAGGTCAATTGTGTTTAGACACAATGTGTACATTTTATTTTTCGAGATGATCACCGTTTGTCAAACTTTATGGGCCGGATTCTTTCCTCAGATTAAGTGATACTAGAATTTAACTCATCACAATAAGGTTCTGCCCTTAGTAGACAGGAAGGTGGAGGGAGTGATTTATTTCAAGGAAACTGGGAAGGAAATATTCACTGAGGTGGAGTGGTATTGTCTAGAACAGGGAAATAAAAATGGAATACAAACAGGGAGCAGGATGGAATAGCTCTGCTTTCTCGAGAAGTGTAGCAAACAAACAATAAATATCTGTAATTCTTAATCAGGAGCTCGGTTTAGAGAACTCTCTTGCACATAGGTTCAACCTTACCTATTTTACATTCTTTTCATTGTACTAATAAATCTAAGTCCAGGCACATATAACAGAAGCATTTGAGTCCAGAAGTACAAGAGGTAAAGGGAAAAAATACCCTCATTCTTAGAATAAAAATGCCTTTTCCACCCCTATTTCAGATGAAAACCTTATAGCAATATTTAAGGCAACAAAAAAAGACCTTAAAGCCCAACTTGTTCCACCCTCCTGCCATGGGCAGGGACACCTTCCACTATCCCAGGTTGCTCCAAGCCCCGTCCAACCTGGCCTTGGACACTTCCAGGGATGGGGCAGCCACAGCTTCTCTGGGCAGCCTGTGCCAGGGCCTCACCACCCTCACAGGGAAGGATTTCTTTGGTTTCGGCAAGAGACACTTGAGAAATTTATGACATGGATCTATGGATGGACTGTCTCCCCCATCTCCCACCAGAAGGATCAGGCCATGGAGAGTGGGATCTGCCCTTCCCAGCAGTGATCTGCCCCTGCACAAGCAGAGACATTTCAGCAAGGAAGTCTTCAAGTCCCTGGAAACTGTTCAGCAGAGAGAGGACAAGCTGTGAAATAAGGAACAGACAAGCCAAGGAGTGGCTGGGAATCATTTGCTGCAAGTTTTCCTCCTTTCTTGGCCACCAGGAAACAGCCAGTGAGAGCCCATTAATTAAAGAGGCTTTGCTGGCCATGAATCACATGGACATTCATGGGAAGGTGCAAACTCCTTGAGCAACCGTGGTTTCTCCTGTCTTCTCTTGGAGTTTCACGGCCAAAGTGGCATCAGGGTGAGCTCCTGCTTGGTGCAGAGGATGAACCCTCTGATGGAAATCCATGGAGAAGGGAAGGGTCCTCACAGGGAAGGAACGACAGCAAACAACGTCACTGCAAATCCAAATCCCGCCGTTCTCCCCTTGCCCACTGCCTTGCTGAACACATGGTCTGTGTGTGTGTTTTCTCTTTGAGGCCGGGTTTTGTTTAATGCCACAAAGATGTGCTGCTTGCAGAGAGCACGAATCCTTTGAACGCTTAATTAGGGACGAGGGGGGCACTCTCTCTCCCTCTGCCCACGGACTCGGAGCTCACATCTGGGTGTGCCAGCTTCCCCAGGCTCTGGGGGGAACGAGGATACCCTCGAGACTGTGGAATGAAAGCAAAGCGATCTCGGCAGCCTCAGATCTGCGCCCGCACCAAGTTGCTGAGAAACAGCCGTTTAGCTATGCTGATCTTTTTTTTTCTTTTCTTTTTAATTGACATAGCCCTACATCCTTTGATCTTTGAAGGGCATGTTTATCCAACATTGTTCTGTGCGGCTATACTGCTTCTGGTTACAAATTGGGAGAGTCATGTTCTGTTTCGGTGAAACAATAGGATTTAATTATTAGCAGCCTTCAAAGACAAATGCAGGGCTCAGAGCCTTCTCTGATCACAAGGTCAGAGCAGCAGATCAGTAGATGGGAGCAACAGAGTTAACAGTCTTGTTTACATTGTTC
This sequence comes from Ptilonorhynchus violaceus, assembly GCA_013397565.1. Taxonomy (NCBI): domain Eukaryota; kingdom Metazoa; phylum Chordata; class Aves; order Passeriformes; family Ptilonorhynchidae; genus Ptilonorhynchus; species Ptilonorhynchus violaceus. The sequence continues at coordinate 520,404 of VZRJ01002460.1, forward strand.
TGGGGGAAAAGGATTCACTTCCTAATTTTAAATTCACTTTTCAAATTTTCTGTATTGGTAAAAAAAACCAAAACAAACCAGTAATCAACACATAAATCAGAAGCTTGATTGGATTTCACTTCTTTACCCTTATTAAAGGTTGGTTGTCCTCATGAAATGCATGTATTGTGTTTGGATGCTAAATACAGGAATGGAGGGGACAGCTGTTGTCAGGAAGTCAAACAAGGAGATCAAAATGTTTATTCTGGGCTTTAAAGATGGGAAAAACACTCATTAAAAACTTTAGAAATTCTGCTTAAAGAGGAAGGCACTGACATACTCCATTCAGAAGAGTAACTCAGCACAAAATTATTGTAGGCATAAAATTAAGTAACTCACGTGTGGTGGATTCCCCACTCTTGGAGATTTTAAGAGCAGACAAGGCAAACAGCTTCCAGCAGCAGTTTTGAAAGGGATTTTGCGCTGTGGATGGGTGGGTACAGATTTCTGCAGTGCAGCTTGACTCAGGTTCCTGAGCATAAACAGGCTTAGCTGGTCACCACAACCCGAGGAACATCAGCTTTTACCGCTAATAATTGCAGTTCCTAATAATTTAGGCATTTGTGTCATTTCAAGCACAAGATGTGCTCAGTTTAGGGCCCAGTGAGACCATTCAATTAATGATAAATCATCTTAGGCAGCAGTCTCTGGAGAGGTGTGTTTTCCTTGTGTCCATGGCTACTAAAGATAGTCTAGACTAAAAACCCAACTCTTAGACCACTAAAGACAGATGAATCTGAAACTTAGCTTGCAAATCGCTGTTTCCAACTAATTTTTACTTGAAAGTTTTCATGAATAATCTGCTGATTGTCTTTCATTTGTTTTCCTTTTTCTCTTACTGAAACAAGGGCTGAAGACACCAAAAGAGGAGCACAGAATATGAGATAAAGCACAACAAAACAAAAAGAACTATATTAATTCCCTTAACTCAGAAAAAGGGCTATTTTAGATGAATAGTTCATTTAATTTGAGTTACTGGAATAATTCATTTAATCCTTTGACCATCCTGCTGTGATAATAACACAGAGCGAGGAGAGAGATGTCCTCTCAAGATATCAGAGTTTATCCCCCTCATCACAGAGCCCAGCAAGGGCTTTGTCCATGGGTTCAGGGACCTCATTCTAACCTGATTTTCACCACTGAGTGGCACCCAGTGGTACTCCTTGAAGGATAAGAGAAAAGCAAGACAAGATGCTTGTCTGGATAAAGCTGGTGTAACCAAAATTGTAAAAACAGTAAAAAAATGAGCAGAGTTACAGAAATCACTTCAAAGAAGTTGCACCCAGGGCAAACCCTCTGGGACTGGTGACACCTCAGGTGTGAAGAATGGCAAGCAGCAGGTAGAGGAAGGTGATTTGAAGCTCGTGTACCTCATGTGCTGGTCTCACCGAGCCTGACCTATTGTGTGTGTGCTGGTTCAGACACAGGCCCTACCTCTCTGTGCTGATGTTCTCCATTTATAACAAGCTTTGGACTTGATCTTTGAGATCGTTTCCAACCTTAATGATTCTATGAGTCTATGATTCTATTTTGATTTTTTTTTTCCAGATTAGAGAAACAGGAAATTGTAGAGCTTGCTGCTTCCTTAGCTTGACTAAGAGCAGAAGCAGAAGCCTGGGAACCAAAGTATTTGGGAGGAGGAAGATCTGATGTGTCTTTGGGTCTTTAGGCTGGTAAGTAGTTCACAAAAGGTTATTCTTTATCATTATATTAGGCACAGGTGTCTAATTTCCACTGAGAAAAGCACCTTTCCCACTTCCTTCTTCGTCTTTGGAAACCTTTGGACCTGTTAGAGGATATCACATAGCACAGTGTCTCGTTCTGGGATTAGTCCCACTGACCTGCTGGGTTAGAGGAAATCAGGTTAAAGTAAATCAGGTAATTAACACCCCAATCCGCTGAGATTCTTTACTCATTAGCTGCCCAAAGCCTACTCCAGCAATTAACATTGTATTCCCAAAACAACCACCAGAGCAAACCATGCCAGGGATTTCATTTTAACACACTGAGGCCGTTCCTGGCACACCCAGCCCCTCCACACTTCTCTTTCAGGGGGGAGAAGTCCTCAAATCAGCATTCACGGCTTGGGCTGCGGTTCTGTGGCAAAAGACAGGACAGAACTCGGAGATGAAGCAAAATCCCCAATCGCATTTATTCCCGTGAAATCACAGCTGGGCCGTGTCTGGGTTTCGCTTGGTCAGGCTTTCCTTCACGGTGTGTTTTGTCTGAGTGGAGTCCTGGTGGTACAAACCAGCCCCGTTGCACACAGCATCTCCCACAACCCCGGTCCCCAGTGACGTTGTCAGGCTGAAGATCACAGCAACAGGCAGCGTTTGCCGTTTCAGGCACTTCCAGGCGTTTTCCCACCGTGGCTTTTGATGCCTGCTGTTCGGGATGGGGTTGCCCTGTGTGTGTGTCAGGCTGTGGAGTCTCACGGTGGGAGTGATTATTCTCAGTGGATTGCACCAGTTCACAGATCTGTGTTCAATTCCCGTCACACATTTACCAACATGGGCAGATGAATCAACTCTGTTGGGTCTGGGGTTTTTTTTCCAAGCACTTAGGTTCCTAAATGTCATTCATTTCAGTGCTCAAAAAACTTGTAAAATTTGGCTTTTGGGCACAAAGCACCCTACCGAATTCTAAGCTCCTACCTGAGGATGTTATTTCTGAAAATCCCTCTCTGCTGCCAAAGAAAACAGCTATTTTCAGAGGGCAGTGCAAACTGCCTAAGAGATCACTGTCTTCTTGGTCTGTGAGCGTGCGTTGCACACCAGATGTGTACTTACAGTCTGGTACACAAAGTTAAATGGAGAGAAAGTGAGTCTTTGTCTCAGAATTCATCCTAGTTTTAGATTACTGAAGGGGCTGGAGCACCGGGAGCAGCTGAGGGAGCTGGAGGGGCTCAGCCTGGAGAAAAGGAGGCTCAGGGGGGACCTTCGGGCTCCGCACAAGTCCCAGACAGGAGGGGACAGCCAGAGGGGGTCAGGCTGTGCTCCCAGGGAACCAGCAACAGGATGAGAGGAAACGGCTTCAAGTTTTGCCAGGGAGGTTTAGATTGGATGTCAGGATAAGTTTCTCCACAGAAAGGGTGGTCAAGCATCGGAACAGGCTGCCCAGGGAAGTGGTGGAGTCACCATCCCTGGAGGGATCTCAATAGGTCATGTAGCTGTGGTGTTTAGAGACATGGTTTGGTGGTGGGTTTGGCAGTGCTGGGGGAATGGTCGGACTCAAGGATTTCAGAGGTCTTTTCCAACCTCAGTGATTCCATGATTCTGTGAAATGGGAAGTCTGAGAGGGGGTAGCCACCACTGACACCTCTTGTAGGCACTGAGACCGTGGAGGGGAGCTCATCTCATCTTAGACACCCATCCCCAACTCCTTTTAGGCAGCTGAAGAGAGCCCAACCACATGGCAATTAATACTTTAATTAGGATCAGCCTGAGCAAATACTTGGGCAAAACGCACTGCCTGAAATGCTCTGCCTGAAAGGTTTCAATATGAGTTGGCATCAACGTGAGTGTGCAGAATTGTTTGTGCTGGATCATGGACAAAGTTACCAAGAAGCCAAATTCAAAGGAATGAATGGAGCTGGGCTGGGAGCAGGAAGGAGGCAGTGAGTATTTTTGCAGGCTGAAGACAATTGCTTTAATTATACCCACTCACAAAAAATAGAAACGTTGCTGAGAAACACTCTCTTTCGGGCTTTTATTTTCCAGACCTAAACAATGATTTTCATATTCACTGACAAGTTTCTTTAGCTGGAATTAGAGGATACCTCTAACACGCTCTCCTCTTCCCCCATCCCCTGTACATTCTTCATCAAGAAACAAGGAAAGAGAGAAGTTTGATTTGCCTGTGTCAGCATCATGATGGGAAAAATAAAAGCGTGTTTTTGCCGAAAATGAAAACCACCGCGAAAAACTTACACAAGGAATAGTGAACCCCCTACAAAAACGAAATAGAGGGAAGAAAGGACTATCCAGAGATAATTTGGTGGGGGGTGAATTCTGCCCAACAGCAGGAAAAAATTACCAAGACCTTTGTCATAACAGCGAAATGTGCGCTGCGTCTAATTACAGCCACTTTGGGGTTTTTTATGGGGCTGTTTAGCCGGCATCCATCCTCCCGTGCTGACGGGCAGTTTACACTATCCCAGCGGCATCTCTTCGCGGCGGGGCTCGGGAAAGGGGATGCGGTGCCAAGCGCTGAGTAAATGTCTGCTGCCCTCCTGTGTACATCCGCAAAAAAGACACACGCCGGGATGCCAGAGCCCCGGGTTTGTCTCCCGAGGCATCCGGCTCCCGGGGGAAGGGCTGGCGTGGGGTGTTTGTTATGTATTTACCCCCCGATTTGTGTCGGTGATTCATCCACGAGCCGATCCAGATTTCTGCTGATGGATCCGGGCCCTTGTTCTCCCACCATCTGCCTGTTGTATCCGCCGCCCGCCGTGTGTTTGGATGCCGTTTGTTGCTCCATGTGTGCCGTGGGGAAAAGGGCTGGGAGGGGAAGGAAGGCTGGTCTTGATTGTGCCCTGTGAGAGCAGCCAGGAGATGGGTCAGTTTGGAATCAGCACGATCAGCTTCTCAGTTGTCCAGAGGGCTTATTCCCTGAGGGAATGGGCAGCAATTTCCATCAGGAGACGGATAAAGCACAGGGATCACCCACCCAAGGCAGTCCTGGGCTCTCCACCACTGGAGGTGCTTTTTTAAAAAACACCTTCTGTCGTATTTCCAGGATGGAAACGGAATTCACCCTTCCCTGGGGAAGCAGGTACTTCACAGCATCACTGCCCCTCAACCCTGCTCCCTGAGGTTTGCCTGTGATTATTTATTTGCAACACAACGAAATGGAAACTGAATGTTCTGCGTGTTCATTTCTGACCGTGAGAACTACTGCACAAAGTTGCCTGCTCACCTGAGCACACATCAGGGTGGAGGGTGAGTGTTTTGACATTGATCATTTGGCAAATTATTCTTAGCACTGGGTGGGAGTAAAGAAATAACTTGATGTCCAAAAACTCTGTGCCAGGGAAAATGCCAAATGTAATGTCACCTACACCTTTTAGACCCTTATTAAATCTATGATATGTGTTCATTTTATACATCCTTTCAGTACTAAAATTTGGCTTATGAAAAACAGGGAGAGGGATTTTTACATGGACAGATAATTATAGGACAAGGAGGAACAGCTCTAAACTAAAAGAGGAGAGATTTAGGTTAAAAGTTAGGAAGAAATTCTTCTCTGTGAGGGTGGTGAGGCCCTGGCACAGGTTGCCCAGAGAAGCTGTGGCTGCCCCATCCCTGGAAGTGTCCAAGGCCAGGTTGGATGGGGCTTGGAGCAACCTGGGGTAGTGGAAGGTGTCCCTGCACATGGCAGGGGGAGTGGGACTGGATGATCTTTAAGGTCCTCCTAACCCAATTCATTCCATGATTCTGTGATTTCTTCAGGATAAACACACATACCCACAAAAAAAATTGCATTACACTATGCAAAAGAAACCTCTTTGCTCCCTATTGTTTACCAAATATGGGGGGAATTTATTTTATTTGAGACACCCCCCTTCTGCAAGGTTTCAGTTTAGGAAGGTGGGCAGGTTTTGAAGAGTTAATTCTAAAGGTCCTGTTTGAGGAGCGTGAGACCAAATCTTGTTCTCAGATGTTCCACTCCCGCCTTGGCTTCAGCTGAGTGGTTTCAATAGGAAATCCAGTCATGCAGGTGTAATCAGGGAAAAGAAAAGCACAGCCCTAGGGTTCAATAGTCCCAAAATGCCCTTAAAAATGATGGCTGGTAAAAAAACCCAACAAAATCCCACTAAACCTGGGAACTTATGTTTTCCTGCTTGTTCCTGCATGGTTTGGCTCAGTGCAAATGTTTCGTCACATATATACCTAAAATGAAAATAAAACTAAACCTGCATTTTGATTTTATTTTGCAGGTCTCAAAAGTTCTGGGTTACAGGGATTTCTTTTATAAAATAATCATTTACATGGCAGAGCTCTGCAAAACACCAAGGCCCGGCAGTTTGATCCATGGATTTCCTTAGCCGAAAAGCCTCCCTGTGGAATAAGATCAGGACAGAACAGCATGACATTACACAACTGTTGTGTAGAGTTAAATAAACAGTGTGGGGATTAAATGCCATTTCTCGGATAGGACTGAGCTATAATGGTGCTGGCTGCTTTCATGTAGGGTTTTTTATGAGTTGCTGGATGGAGAACCCAGCTGACAAGGACAAGTTTCCAGCTCCATCCCATTTCCTATTCAGCTGCTTTGGCTGAGGGAGTTTGCAGGGCTCTGCTGGGGCAGAGTTATGGAGTTGACACTTTCTTGGCTCCGTGTCCCCGCAGAGGGAAGGGAAAAAGAAATCAGGAGTCCTGTGCCAAGACTCTTTGCAATCTTGTCACATCCCACTGGCACTTCTGCAGAAGAGGTGCCAAGGGTGACAGGGAGGAGAAGAAGGGTGAATGGAGGGACCAAGGGGAGGCATGGCAGTGCCTGTCCATCTCCTCCAAGAGCTCATCCAGGCCATTCCATGCTCTCCATATCCGTGCTGGGGGGTGAGGATGAGCTGTGAAAAGCCTGGAGTAAGCCCCCACTCTTGAGAGGAGTGAAAGGTCAGGTCAGACTGACTCCATCACTTGGTCCCTGGAACGTCCCCAGATGATCAAGTGACACCACTTTGAGCTCAGAGTGGCACAGGTGTTGCCTCTACCTCAGAAGACCTTTGCCCCATTTTTTTTAGGGGATTTGATGGGGCTGGGTGACAAGGATCCAAACAGACCCTACTTGTGCTGCAAATTTCTTTCCAGCAGAATCTGCCTGCACTGAACTTAGAATGCAACTGGGCGGAGCAAGCCTGAAATCTCCAATTTGTTCTCTCATGCAGCAGTGCTCAAATTGTAATTCTGCTCTGAGGGAACCCATCCTGAAGGGAAACTGTTCTGTGGTTGATGTGCAGATTTGTACAAGGGAAGAACTGAAGCATGGCTTTTCTTCTCCCAAGTACACAAAAATGTCCGTGGGGAGTTTTCCATGGAAAATAGCAGAAAGCGAACTCTAGGAAGTAAAATACTGAATTCATTGGGCCAGCACATGCCATGGAAACCAGAGTTTTCATCAAGACATTAGATGTGGTGATAGGACTTCAGCCCTCTTCTCCATTTGTCAATTGATTTGGGATAGTTCTGAATGAGAATGAGGGGAGTAACAAAAGGAATTTGTTAAATGACTAAAAACATTGATATGGCTACAGAAATGAGAAGGATTAAATTCTGTTTATTTATCCCCTGCCTACCCATGAAGGAAGCATCTCAGTTCTGTTGCCTTCTCTTGCTCACTCACATGCTCCACTCTTTGCTGGAGGGGACCTTCCTGTTATTTTTGGGTGTAGTTTAGTACCCACACATAAAGGAGATCAATCTTTCTCTTTAAAAATGTAGTTTCCCAAGAGAAGGACACTCCTTGACTCTCAGACTGGTGTGGGGTGTCTCAACACGACAGGCAGGATTTTACCCCTTTGGGAGTGAAGGAGCAAGGACAGGCCAGGTTGTTCCACTCACAGAAGTAGAAGGAGGAGCTAAAAGCAGTAATACAGACCCAGGATGAGTCCTGAGGAAATGGGTGGCTTCTCCTGGGTGGCTTCTCCTGCTGTCCGTGGTGATGGGCACAGGGATGGCTGCTGGGGGTGGCCACACTTCAGCAATGGTCACCGGCCCAAAGATCCTGGCTGTGCCTTCAGCAGTGGCTGCCTTCAGCAGTGGCTGCCTTCCCATCTGCTTAATCCTAAACACGTCCTGTTGTCACTTCTGGCTGCCTTTATTTCTGGTAGAGCTGGAAACAGGTGTATGGGACTCTGTCACACCCACTGGGAACACCCTGTGGGGGCAGCCTATAGCTGAAGGCAATTCAAGTACCCAAGTGATGGTTCAGTCACATGAAAATAATTCTACGTTTAGAATCAATAATAATTCTGTTTTCTCCTTCCTCTTCTCTCTCTGCTCCGGTTTGAATAAGAAAAGCTTGCTGAACAGGCATCCTAGGGGGTCGATGTATTCCACAGCCCACGGAGAGCAGCGCCAGCATCTCCCCAACAAACGCCTTTTCCTGCACATGCAGCTCTTTCTTCCAAACAACCGGTTGCAAATAGGCTTTATTGCTCAATGGCTGGCTCAAGTAGACATTTAACAGGCTTTAATTCTTCATCAAGCTTCAGATTTTCCACCCAGGAAATCTTCCTCCTTTTTAGCACCTCTCTTTTCTTTCCCTTTGTTAAAAGCGGGACATGACAGCCTGCGGGGTGATGCCTATTGTTGTAAGTTGAAAGATCTAGCACACTCCAGAGTCTGAGAGCATGAATGAATTATTAACACCCTTCCCCACCGCTGTGGGTAATGTATGCAACACTTGAAAAGCCTTTTCTTTCCTCTTAAAGCGGCGCAGGTTTTTAGGAGCTGTTCAGAACAGCCTGGCAGAGGCTGTGTTAATATTGCTCAGCCAGGGCTTGACAGGCATGAACTTTGGATCCTTCCAGTTGAGCAGGAGAAGGACCACGGCCTGGGAATAGAAGCAGCAGCGTTTCAGCAGTAATTAAGCAGCCTGGCCCAAGAGCCGTGGTCATCGGTGTGAGAGGAGGGAGGTTGGCACTGTCCAGTTTCCAGCCATGGCTGCTGCTGTCTGACCTCTCTCAGATGGCCAGGACAGGTTAACCGGGTCACTTCTTGATGGGTTAACAGTCACCTGTAGATCACTCTGTGGCCAGAGGGTTGCTAATTCATGGAATCACAGACTAACAGAATGATTTGGGTTGGAAAGGACCTTAAAGATCATCGTGTTCCAACTCCCTGCAATGGGAGGCACCTTTCACTATCCCAGGTTGCTCCAAGGCCCATCCAACCAGGCCTTGAACACATCCAGGGATGGGGAAGCCACAGCTTCTTTTGGCAGCCTGTGCCAGGGCCTCCCCACCCTCTCAGTAAAGAACTCCTTCCTCATATCCAATCTAAATCTACCCTCCTTCAGTTTAAAGCCATTCCCTCTTGTCCTATCACTCCATGCCTTTGTGAAAAGTCCCTCTCCAGCCTTGCAAGCCCCCTTTAGGTACTGGAAGGTTAATTAGCTCCCCAAAATGTTTTACATCGTTCTCCAGTTTTATCTGCCCCTCTCCACTGAGTTTATGGAGCCTCATTGTCACAGCCTGTCTCCTCCTCCTTAGTGGCCTTCCTGCACTACATTCCCAGCTCCTGCTCTGTCTTGAGTGTGGCTGTCCCCTGTGATGCTCCACCACATGGCAATGGTCTCAGACATCAAGAAAGGAGAAGGCTGAGAAGGTTGCATTGCCAGGGATGGACACAAGTGCTAACCTGTTCCTAGGAAAAGAAAATATCACGAGAAAAAATGTCCCATGGGTGCTTATTTATCCCTGAATCACTAGGAAAACATGACATATAACAGAGTAGCAATCACGGTCTTGTCAGGGACAATTATTCTGAATAAAAAAGTCTGATTTCTCACAGTTTTGTGTCATTGGCCTCACATTCTCTCTGCCATAGTCAGCCCAGTTTACTGTCCAATCCTCTGTAAACCTAATTCAGCAAAATCTTCTTGCCTACCCTGTGGTACATTCATTTTCTTCCTGCACCACAGTATTTTTGCTCTGAATTCTCTCATCTCTCCCCATGTCCACCAGCCATTTAGTCACGGGTGGTGGAGAGTGAGTGTGATGGTCGGGGGGGTCATCACAACAGAAAATCCAAAGGGGTTGGGTTCTTCTCTGCACCCGGCTCTGAAGCCCTGCAGGGCTGGTTGGCAGCACCCCTGGGGCTGCTGTCCTGGTGTTCAGCTCCGTTCCACCCTGCTGCTGGGCCCAGATGTTACCAGGGAGGGCTGGCAGCAGATGTGCTCTCACGGGCAGCCTGTGCTCTCCACCTCATTTCTGTCAGAGAGAGATTAAAGAAGTCAAATCTCCTCAGTTTGTTTCTCTGCGAGAGACACTGTTGGCTGACCTGCTGGACCAGCAAGTTTTGTTCCTCAGACCCTTCAACGCTTCACTAAACTGCCTGGTCAGAAACATTTCTGCTCCCTGGGCTTTCCTTGTACGTGGGAAGCATTTAAAGAGTTTGTTGGGAGAAGAGGCTGGGGGCAGGAAAGGAAGGAATCACAAGCCAGAAACGTACATTTTTTCTATGCTGTGTTTTATGCTGAAAACCAAATCAGCTCCTCAGGGCTGGGGTCCTGTTCTCGTTTCTCTGCCTCCAAAAGCAGCCGGGTTCCACCACACAGGCAGGACAGCCCCTGATAAAGCTGATAAAGCAACTGAGTGCTGATTTCATCTGTGATTCCACCTTGAGTGCTGAGTGTGTCAAGGCCCCATGAGGGTTTAAACCCTCAGGAATTAAAGCTCTTGTGGTGGTGAAGGAGGATGGTGTCAGACAGCAGCTGGGCAGGTGATATCCAGAAGGTTTCCTGTGGCCACGGTGCCACGAAACAGGGTCCTGTCTGCTCTGCACTGCCCTGACCTCTCTCCCACGGCACAACCATAAAAATCCAGCGTTTTCCATCACAGACACGTGGGTCAGGATGAGACCTGATGCCAGTCACAGAGGAGGAGAGCAACAAGGTTGACACAAGAGCAGTAACACACTCGATTTCTCTTGTTTCGTGCCTGATCCAGATCATAGATCTGAAAAATAGAGAGACCCTCCCTCAACAAAACAAAATTTGACTCTCCCGTGCTCATTCATGGCCAAGCAGGCAACCTCAACAGAGATATTTTTACATAAAACCAGAATTATTCTTATCCCTTTTAATGTCCATGAAGGTGCTGAAGGAGGGTGACACCAGTTCTCACTGTTTTCATGGTGTGGGAGAGTCTGGAGACACAAAGACAGACAGAGCTGGTGAGTGGGGACCCTGATAAACCTGATAAACCCACTTTGGGGCCCCTCCAGCCAGGGCTGCCTTCTGCACACTGTGGACATTTGGCCTCCCAGCCCCACTGCTGTGCCTTGCAGATGGCAGTGCCAAAAGTGTTCACTTCTCTTTCTAAAGAGGATATAAAACCCACACCAAAATAGAGGTTTTGTTCTTCAAACATGCTCATCCTTAAATCCTCCTTGGAGTTGTACAAATTCTCCTCCTCCATGCCCTGTGTGCTTGAAGCTAATAACACACAGGAGTACTTGGTTATCTCACCCAGACTACACAAGAAATTTGGATTTTTCCTTCTGCTTCAGGTCAAGATAAAGCATTTGGTGGGCACAGTTGCTTTGAGAGGGCTCCTTCAGCATGCACAGACCTCACCTGCATGTGCTGAAGCAGCATGAAGGTGTCTGAGATCAGAGCAAAGATCTGCTTGGCCAGGCTCTGCCTCCAGCCATGTCCAACAGAAAATGGATAAAGAAGAGGAACACCAAGAACATCCTGACCACATGAGGCTCTGAGCCTTCAGCAGCTACCAACACAATTTTATAAGTCCTTAATTGAGGGGTTTTTCCTCAGAATATGTTCTATCAATTTTTGAAAACACGTAGGTGTTCTCATCCCCTTGTCTTTTGGCAAAGTGTTTCCCAGCTGTACTTCACCCTGCTACAAGAAATGTGTTTCTGCTGAACTAATCAGACAGCAATGCTATTTGATGTTCCCCTGGGGCTTAGTGTTAGGAAAATTAGATGCAAGTTGCTCCTGTTCCTGCATTCATTTATATCAGATGCCCTCTCAGTTGCCTTTTTTCAGACAAAAAAAATTCCTGGAGTATGTAATTGTTCATCATAGAGAAATAATTCTACGTTTTAGCATTTTGTGACTCTGCCGCTGTTTCCAGTCCCAGGATATTGTGCTCTCAGGTGGGGAGACAGGACAGCAATGTAAATAACATCAGCTGAAGGCCATGGAAAGATTTATATAGTACTGTGATGATGTTTTTCATTATTGTTCTATTCACAAAGGCTGCATAACAGAACACAAATGGCACTTTTCTTGATCACAAAGTTTTGTCTTAGAATGATTTAAACCCCAAAATTACTCTCACATCCATCACGGACCTTGCAGAAGTGCCCCAGTTTGTGAACAGGAGTAGTGGTCGCCCATGAATCTCACTGGTCTATTAGAGATTCCTCAGCAAACCCAGATGGTTCAATAGAAGTCCCAGGCCAGTGCAGCTCTGGAGCCTGTCTTCCCTCCCTTCCCAAACTAGTAAAAAATTTCTTTTTAGTTTTACAAAAATTGCATTTTTCATTAACAAAAACCAAATATCAAGACAGCATGCAGAAGAGCATAGAACTAGGAATTCAGGGGACACATTTCAGTGCCTGGACACAGACACACACAAGACAGTAATGCTGTGACTCTCTTTACTTTGTAAATCCTGAGGGCCTCATATTTTTCAGACAGTCCCCATATTGCCCCTTGTGTCTGGAACATCAACCTCGTGTCTCATCACCTTAAATGGCTTTGTTTTCAGAGACATCGAGGGTAGAATTCATCCCACCTAATATCATCTCTGTAGGTGTTAGTCACCTTTTCCCCACTTATGACTGAAGAATAATATGGTCGTTTGTAAGACATGATTCACCTGACCTGCTTTCCACATCTGTGTCTGAGTTGAATGTGTTCTGGAAGGGCCTGTTCCTCTCAGAATAAAACCCTAAACTGTCGTGGATGCTGAGCACCCATCACACACTGTACACCAGTACAGGCTGGCACTTGCACCCTAAATTTGAACATCTGCATCTCTCAGGGCGCCAAAAAGAGCTGCATTCTCTCCTTTTGCTCTCTGCATTGCCCTCATTTGCTTCTCCAACACAGGTGGTTGGATCTTATTCCATCACGATTTCTGTGTGAGGAAAACATAGAATTTGCTTCTTCCCTGAAGCAAAAAAAACCCCCACAAATTCCCTGCACTGCACAGACACGTTCCCCCAGTGCTGGTGCGTGTTTTATGCCAGGCACTAAAACTCCCACGTGCCACTGTTTACACATCAACACGAGGAGGAGGATTAGGCTGTAAAATGAACGTGCTGATTTCGGCTCCTTTTGCCAACAGGGATAAATTACCCCACGTGTCAAGTGGCAGTGCAGTCTTGGTGCAGAGCATTAGTGGAACTGTCCTTTCATACCTGTGGGCCGTGGCCAGGAGGGGATAAACGCTTGTTTCTTGATGGTCGGGCAACAGCTGGGAATTAACAGCATTAATAGTGCTCAGGGAAAGAAATATTAAAGGAAATCGCAGGGATAAAATGAACACAGGGATTTTAACAGAATTTTCAGCTAATTTTTTTTTTATATATGGTAGGATATACAATCCAGAACAGATCCAAGCAGGAGGTGACATCAATCCCTCCCTGAGCCAGCCTGGAGCCACTAGCCCTTATCCACTGTCCCATATAATTTAGTTCTGAGCTAGGACTATTTAGGAGTGACTCAGGCCCTCTCAGCACAAGGGTTTTTCAGCAATTATGAGCTACTGGAGGAAAAATGGATGCATTACTTAGAGAATTGGGAAAAACTACCACAAATTTGCTATGGTGGGTAATAGGTTAAAAATGCATCTTTAGCAATCACAGGTCCAACATGTGGTTCTGACTCCAGGATCCCTGACAGTCAATGGTTGAAATTATCCTTTTCCGATTTGCTGAAGCTACAAGTCCACACCTCAGACTTATTTCCTTTATCTGTTGGCTCTCCAACAGCTATCTGATGTCTTCTTAGAAATCTAGGAATAACTCTGGGAGCCCCAGCTGATGGGAAGGTTCATCCATTCAGATTGATATGAAGATGATGGCCTGAAGGACAAAAAGCTTTGGAACAAAGTGTTCCTCTTGGCCCTCAGGAAAATCAGTCTTTTAAGTTCAAGCAAGCCACACACGTTATTAGTATTCAATTAAAGGAAAATAAAGCTGGCATGTTTTTATTAGAAAATTGGAGACACCTAGGGAAGAACATGTTCTCTTTTTCCCAGTCTGAAGAGGAGGCAACTGCAGATTTTGATAGTACAATTTTTTGATCTGTGAAATGCAGCACGTCAGATCCGTGGCACAGCTTTCCCTATGAAGTTCTCATTTTATAGGATGATCATCAATATTCCCAAGGTGTGTTTATATTGTAATTAAATATATGGCAATATTAGGGGCACAACACCTTTAAATTTATCATAGGCCTCGTCTGAAGTGCAGAGATCCCTAGTTCATTTTATCTACTTTTGCTTTCATTTATAAAAGAAGACATGACTGTGCATCAAGGGATTTACCCACATTGTCTTGATATAACACCTATTTTTTGCTGCAGCAGTGAGTGCATGCAACGGAGTTGAATAGATGGAGAAAATGATGCAGAAATATCAAGAAAGTTGTCTTATGTGTGTTATGTTAGGGCAAAAACTCTGCTTGAAAAACTCAGTTGAGCTCCACACTCTGCTGTGCATTTCAAGGTCCTTTTCTTTGGAGACATCACCCAGAGGCATTGCAAGTACCACCCTGGCCGAGACAAAGGTGATTATTGTGAGGATAAAAGGAGATGCCATTCACTGGATCATGTTCTAAGACTCTGGAATCTTGTACCCTGGCACTCAGAGATGTGGCTCAGACCAGCAGCCCTGCAGACCTCCATCTCCTCCACAAGTACTTTTGGTCGGAGTCTGGATCTGCTTTCCCTGTTCACCCCCTGCACCAACCAATCCACATCCCACCCCAACACCAGCCCAAGGATGCAGCCCCCGGGGCCAAAACTACTTTAGGCAAATCGATTCCTGATGCACCTTCCCTCTGCTCTTCTCTTCGTGCCTCCCTGGCATCTCCGGGAGTACAAATGCTTCCGTCTGACACGATCCTTTCATCTTCCAGCGGGTGAGGCCCTGCTATTACAACCCTCTGCTGTTGTGTAATTACTGTAACAGCTCCCTTCGGGCTCCAGTCATTATAGCTGTCATTTGATTAGGTTTTTGTCACGGCTCTTTCAAAGAATGACTGTACCCTTCACACATAACATATGTTAATTTATTTCCGCAAACATCCAAGCGTCTCTCCTCAGCTTGACAGTGGCTTGATCAGATTTTGTGTTTCTTTTTGCACGTGCCACTCTCTTTCGACTGCTGACCAGATGGAAAGGATGATCCCACGCCTGATCAAATTTTTGTTTGTAATTTAGCCTTATCTACAGATCCAACACACGCATTTAACCTACACACGTGAATCACCGTGGGTTCTTCAGACATCTCTGTGATCATAAGACCAACATTTAATAATTAGTACTTTTCCTATAAAATTTTATTTGTAAGAAAAATTCCTCTTTCTCACCTCTAAGCTATCTCAGTGTCCTTTTACAGGATGTTTAAGTTTCCATTGGCTTCAGTAAGTGTCTAACCCCTTCAGCTGTGGCTATCAGCTCTCTGATGGAGCCACACCTGGAACATCTGTAAGCAAAGCTCATTCAATTCCTACATTATCTTCTATTATGAATGTTCCTGAAGAGCTTCATGTGTTTGAGAAATGCTCATTTCACATTATCTTGACAATGATTAACCTACTACTCTCTGACCACAATACCAGTCACTCAGAAGTTGTATAATATTCTTTTATCTGTGTTTGACCCTATTTATTACTAAGGTGACAAATCCATCACAGGATTTATACTGTCCTGATCTGTAAATTCAAATTATTGACCTGTGGGAAGAAATTGTTCCTATGGTCTGAGCTGTTGTGTCATTCAATTTTATATAACATTTTCTATTCAAGCAGCTGTTACCAAAGAACAATTTGGGTTCATTCCCTGATGGAAGAAAAATAAAAGGAACAGAACTAATATCCTCCACCCATCATTGCTCAACACCACAACATTGTGACAATCACAGCTTGGTAAAAAGATGAAAAAGAGCTAAACCAGAGAGTTTGAATGCCATTTCCACCTCAGGAAAATACAGGAACTTGCAAAGTGACTCAGTGACTTACGGGATCAATAACTGTCCAGCCACTAAAAAGTTGGTGCTTCCTGCACAAATGGCCAGAATGAATTTGCTGTTTTGATGTCCTGCACTGCCAGTGACAACGCCCACCATGACAAACACTCATAACTCAGCTGCACCTGCCTTTGGCTCCTTCAGGTCCAAGCACACTTCATCAGAAATGGGGAAAGGCAAAAGGCACTTACAAAATTGTCCCTGCTGAATTTTCAAGCCTCCAGAAGGGCTGAAGAAAAATGGTTCCTTTAACTTTTCCTCACTGATGTGGATGGGTGAGGCGGCAGCACTGAGGGTTTTCGTGATCTGTTCAGCTACAGAACAAAAATTGTGGCGGCTTCCTGTAAAGGAACCGTCTGCTGAGGCAGAACGTGACGATCCGTGCCCACTTCAAACACTGTGCTCCCTCCTGCAGCTTTTGTTCCAGACACCCAACAGTAACTCAGGTGGAAATATTTTTTTTTTTTTTTAAAAAGTGCTAGTTTTATTTTCATTGACATATTTAGGAGCAAACCTTGTCTGCATATCAGGGATCTCAACCAGTTATCGCTGTTTGCTGTCTAAAGCAAACTTTGAGGATAGGAATTGACCTTTTTTCTGTTTCCTGGGTCATGTAGAGTCCCAATAAGGGAGCCAAGTACAGGGAATGACCTAAAAGAGACCCTAGAAAGCCAAGACAACATAGAATCAAAGAATAATTAAGGTTGAAAAAGCTCTCTAAGATCATCAAGTCCAGCCATTAACCCAGCACTGCCAAACTCACCACTAAACCCTGTCCCCAGGTGCCACATCTGCCCGTCTTTTGAACACTTCCAGGGATGGCAATTCCACCACTTCCCTGGGCAGACTGTTCCAGTGCTTGACCACCTTTTAGATGAAATCTAAACCTTTTGATGAATCTAAACCTTTCCTGGTGCAACTTGAGGCCATTTCTTCTCGTCCTGTCCCTTGTTCCCTGGGAGCAGAGCCCGCCCCCCCCCCGGCTGCCCCATCCTGTCAGGGAGTTGTGCAGAGCCAGAAGGTCCCCCCTGAGCCTCCTTTTCTCCAGGCTGAGCCCCCCCAGCTCCCTCGGCCCCTCCTGGCGCTCCAGACCCTTCCCCTACTCTGTTCCCATCTCTGGATTTGCTCCAGCACCTCAGAGTCTTTCTTGTAGTGAGGGGCCCAGAACTGAAGAGAACACAAAATCCTGTACCTGTGGCAGTGACATAAATAGGTCAGGACGCCTTCTCTGCCCGTTGGCATGGCCTGGCTGGTGTCTAAACCAAGCACACGAAGTCAGACCAACCCCTCCCGTGCTAGGGCAGCACGGAGAAGGTCTGTTTGGGGTGGTGAACAGCTCTGCACAGAGCTGGGAGTTAGGGAGGATGGTGGGAAGGACGTTCTCCTAATCTGTGTGCTGAAATAATTACAGAAAGCTCGTCACTGCGTCATGTAAACTGACTGTGTGCCAGACCATGCTTATTTATCACACTCTGCTTCGGTTTCACACATTACAAAAAGGAAAAAAAAAAGACCCAGCACTCCTTTTTACTTAAAAGCACAGACAGGGAGTCTGATTTTCAGGGAGCTGCTTTGCTCCTGCTCCCCGTCTTGCCCCTCCAGAGCTCTGGGGAGGCACATCAGGGAGGAGAGACCCCCGAAACCACCCCCAAGATGGGAAAGTTTGCAAGTGTCCTTCTGCAGGAGGCAAACAGCTGCGTTTGGGTGTCACATTTTTCCACCTCAAACCAACCCCTGGTGGGCCCAGCAGATAAAGCTCCGCCGCAAGCTACGGTGCAGCTCATGCGACGATTTTTTTTTTCTGCCAAAGACTCGAAGGCAAACGTTTGACACATGTCTGGTGTTCTAACCACAGAGACAATATCTCCTTCCTCTGGGCTCCGCGGGGAGGCACAGGCCGGAGAGTTTCTCACTCTTCCCTCACCTCCCCTGAGTCATTCACCCTCAGAGATGCCCTGAGCAACAGGAAAATAAACTCAGGCAGAAATCTCGGGGGCTGTTAGTTTGTGGTCTCCCAACAAGTCCCAGCTAAGTTTCGAGGCCTTGATCCATGGGATTCTGCAGTTTTCCCGGGTGCAGAAGTCCCAGTCCCCAGTGAATCCACAGCAAGGATCTATCTACTGGTTTCCATCTTTCCCCTCATGCCTTCGCCCCGGGGAGAGGCAATGCAGTGCAGGAGTGGCTTTTGGGGTCTGATAGGTGCTACTGAATCATCAAAAACAGGGTAAGAGAAAAACACTGAAAAAGTGTCCCCATGCATCTCTTTTTTTCTTTTGTTTTTACTTGCCACAGGAAATAGGCATCAAAGGACTGTTCTGAGGCAGCAGAGTGAAAGCAGAGCTGCTCTCATAACAAAGGCCCTTTGTGATTCACGATCTTCTGCTTTTCCTAGAAGGATAATCAAATATTATGGTACTTGTTGATGAGGAAGTTGAAGATGAACCAGCCTCGTGGAGGCCTGGTCAGAGGATTTGAACCCTGCGGAAAAGTCTGTGACTCAGAGACTTCGTGCCCAAATTAGCTGTGGTCGTACCAGGCAACCAGCTCTTGTGTGCTCCTGGCACAAAGACATCGGATCACAGGACCTCAGAATATCCTGAGCTGCAAGGGACCCACAAAACATTTCGCTTGGCTCTGGGAATCACGCTCCCAAGGGAGTCTTGAAGAGTGAAAAATGGGAGATCACCATCCCAGAAGAGACACTGGCTCTTGGTCCCTGGACCAGGTTCCCCCAGGCCTCTGCAGCCTCCAAGCCAGGTGGTACCAGTTCAGCTCAGGGATGAGAAGTGGTGGCTGAGACTGGTGGGGTGGCAAAGGACATGGGGATGGGCTCTGGCTGATGAGTGGGAGCGCGTGAGAAAGATAATGAAAGGAAAAACTGGGTTGTCCAAAAGTGCGCAGCAACCTGGGCAGAATTCGACAAAGAAACTCACCCCTCAAAAAAAGAGGAGTAAAAGTGTTAAGATTTTGTGTTTCTGCTTCTCTGAAAATGAAATGTTGGGACTTTGAGCAGCCTGTTTGCTCTGAGAAGTGGA
This sequence comes from Ptilonorhynchus violaceus, assembly GCA_013397565.1. Taxonomy (NCBI): domain Eukaryota; kingdom Metazoa; phylum Chordata; class Aves; order Passeriformes; family Ptilonorhynchidae; genus Ptilonorhynchus; species Ptilonorhynchus violaceus. The sequence continues at coordinate 539,427 of VZRJ01002460.1, forward strand.
GTTAACTGTGAGCACAAACAGACAGGGGGTTAAATACAGGGGAAATAAAAGAAACCACTGAACCTGGAGAGGAACAAAACATTACAACCCGACTTAAAGAGACCTTCTCTGGGCTGCTTTGTTGATTTCCAGAGAACACCCCTCAACACCTCCCTTCTCTGAAATCCTCTCTCACTCCCCTCCTGTATTTCTGTTTAATTAACTTCATCTACTGAGCCCAGAAGTTTATGACTGCCCTGGCTCTGTCCACTTAACTCGATTTGAGCTCCTTTTCTTTGCTGCTGGAGGGGCAACTGGGAGGTAAAAGCCTTTCTGCACCTCTTAGAAACACAGTTCTGCACATACTCCTTTCCCAGACCCATAATGTCCATAATGCCAACAGAAGTGTGACAAGACTACCCACAGTCAATGCCAACAGCAAGCAGGACTTGAAACAATGGGAAATATTCCTGAACTGCTGGAGGTCGGTTGAGCAGCTCAGGGAGACTCTGGAGTCACTGGTCTTTCAGGGCTCCTGTGCAATAACTGCACTTTTGGTGGGGGTGATATTGGGGAATACCTGTGTTGCAGGAGCCCAAGGCATGCAGTTCTCCCCACGGGATGTGGTCAGTATTGAAAGGTGGCTGGTGTGCAAAATGTAACCAGATAAACTGGCAGAAGGGAAATCCATAAAGGTGTCCTGGATATGAAGCCACAGCTGCAGAAAATCTCTGAACAGCAAGTCTTGCTCTGTCCTACTGTTGGTTTCACTTGAACTCTTGTTCTCATGCACCTTCTTGGAAGTATTTATGGGCATCTCATCTGTCTTGATGGCACTGGAAGCCCCTTACTACATCCTCATGGGGATTCATGATGCCAAGTTCAGGTGTCACAGTTCTGGCTGTGCTCTGAGGGAACTGTCTCCCAGTTTTTCCTTCATTGTCAAGGGCTAATTCTTAATCTGCCAATACTTTTCTCTTTCTGATGTTTTAGTTCCTGATTACCACCACACTCTGAGCTCCTATGAAGGGATCCAGCCCCCCACAAAGCAAGAATTTCTCTTCAATCTTAGATCAGTCGTAAAGCCTTCTATGTCTTCAGCTTCTTTTGATAGTAGCTGGTTTAAAGGATCACTCTCACATGTCTTGATGTGGAGTGCAGTGCTCCTTCCATCCTTCTGCACACTTTCATAGTCAACTTCCTCTGCCTGAATTAGCTGAAAAACATTAAATCATGAAGTGTTTTACACCAGCTGCTGTCAGAAATGTTTTCCTCTCCTTGTCATGCTTAATTTGGTGATACAAAATGAAGCAGTGTCTCTCCTCTCCTAAATATGGAGTTCCTTTAGTGTTTATATCCAGGTTCATCTTCCAGGCAGTGCATTACTCCTTCTCATTACTGTAGTTTACTCCTTACACCATTAAATGCTCATTAATCACTCCCAAGGGCTGTGCCAGGGCCCCACTTTCTCCAGGGTCTGAGTTTCAGGTATTTCTCACTGTGGAACCAGGGTGTTTTCACACATGAGGATTATTGTGCACTCTGCTGTCACCATACATCAGCTGCTTCTGATCAATTGCTTGTGTTTCCATGTTTTCCAGTTCATGGGAGCTTGCCAAACCACAGTTTTTCAAATGCAAGGCCCTTTTTTCCCTTTATTTAGAGCTAACTGAGGTGTCTCGCTCATACCTGATGGTTTTCAGTAAATGTGATGTAGCTACATCTCTATGTTCATCCAGGAATATTGATCCCAGGATAAAGGCTCCCATTGTTGGGAAAAACGTGTAAAACTCACTTGGTGTATTGATTGGCTCGTTACTGTCTTGTGAAATGAGATTCATGGCCTGACTTCTGCTGCTGTGTTCAATACACATGTACATGAGACTGCTGCTGGAATAATGCTTGAGCTGCCTGCCAGCCCTGTCAGACAATAAATCAAGGCCAGAAAAGATCTCAAAAGTTTGCAAAGCTGAGAAGAGTTTCATTCCTTCATTCCCACTTCTTCAATCCCTGCAGAGCTAATCTTCACAAGTATTCTTCTCCAGCACATTCCACAAGATCTGATAAGATGTCAGTGTTTAGGGAAGCTTCATTTTCAGGTCCTCAGTGAAGAATTTTAAGAAAGCCTCATTTTCAAGGGTTGACACTCAGCCTTTTTTGAAGCTTGTCCCTATCATACAAGCACAAAAATCCATCAGCAGCTTCACAGTATTCCTGAAAGTCCTGTCCTAAGAGGACTAATTGGGTTCCTACTTTTTGCCTTCACTTCCAGGATTTGAACTTTGTCTCTCCAGACATGTTCAGCAAGAATTAGTTTGACTCCAAGTGAACACGTCTCTGACATTTCATGGTCATTCTATTTCAGCGACAATTTAAGTGTGACCTCAGTGCTGGTGATCATGTCTGTTTAATGCTGCCACTTCTTCTCTAGTGCCCATCTCTCTGAAACAGAACATCACTCATTATAATAAGATCAAAAAGGAGAAACTCTCTCTCACTGTCAGGAGAGAAACTTCATGAAGTTCAGAAAGCAAATGAGTCACGTACATACGGCAATAGATTTTTCGTGCACTGCTCCTTCGTTCCATTTAACTTCAGAAAAGTTAAATATTGCCGGTCTTAGGATTTTGAACTCAGGATTATCTGCTCACAGGCTAACAGGCCATGCTAATGGTAATTAGAACTTTTTTACTAGAACATCCAGGCATTCAGACCATCTGCAAACACCTCCTGTTTTCTGCGGTGTTGTTCGGTCTGTAACTCGGATGCGTAATTTCCATTAAACGTGACGTGGCTGGAAACCTGGCGCTGCCCACTGAAACCCACTGTGTTTCTCATTTACAGTAATTGCTCTTAGTTGTGCTGTACACAAATATTTACAGAAAATTATAAATCTAAACTCACGGGTGGTGTGTGTGTTCGGAGAAATCACAGAAGCACAGTAAAATGGGATCTGAAGAGATCGTCTCTTCCATCAACTCTCCTGAAGTGGAATCAAACCCAGTTCTCCAGGCCATAGGATCAGAGAATGGTTTGGGTTGGGAGGAACCCTAAAGACCACCCAGTTTCAACCCCCTTCCACTATCCCAGGTTGCTCCAAGCCCCATCCAACCTGGCCTTGGACACTTCCAGGGATGGGGCAGCTACAGCTTCTCTGGGCAACCTGCACCAGGGCCTCACCACCCTCACAGCAAAGAATTTCCTCCTCATATCTAATTTTAATCTCCTTTCCTTCAGTTTGAAGCCATTTCCCTTTGTCCTATCTCTGCATCCTTTCCTTAATTCCTCACTGAACTCTCCCACAAGTATTTGTACATGTGAAGGTTCACCTCATTTGTTCTTCAAACCTCGAGTGATGGAGCATCTCCGACAAACCTGCACAACCTGGTCAGATTGTCTTGGTAACAGCTGATGAAACAGCCCCAATGTGTGCCCTAATTCCCCCCTGCTGGAGTTCAAACCCATTACTGCCAGTCCTGTTCCTGGCGCTGGAGCCAGTGAATGCACATCACAGAAAATGCCCTTTGGTGTTTTAGGATAATAATTGCCTTTAGTTTGGATCCTTTCCTACAAAGGAAGAATATGTAATAAGGCACCTTTTTTCCCTTTAAGCACTTGTTATCAAAGAGAGAGAGAAAGTGATACTCTGAGAGCAAGGTAGTGTGTAATACATTACCCCATCTTACTTTTTATTTAATTAATAGCTCCATCCTGCAAACATTTGCACAATTTTATTCCAGTAAGCTTGTGGACACATAAATATTGGCAACATCCATTCAAAGAAACATCTTTCTTCCTTTTTTAAGATTATGTGCTGTTCATAGGCTTCAGGTCTGATTTATAAGTCCAAACAGCAGAAGTCTGAATTGATCCTCATATTTCTGTAGAAATGTGCTGGAAAACACATTTTGCTTGAATTATTGCATTAAAAAAAAAAAGAATAAAAAAGAAGAAGAATATCCACATTTATACAAAAACCTACATGAGTAATAGTTTACCAGGATGTGCCATTATCCAGTCAATTTTAGAGATTGCATCATCTGTTTTATTTTGGCATGTCATGCTGTCAAACAATTTTCAAAATTTCACATTTGACATCTATCTCAAACATAAATTCCCTTTAAGTGGTGCATTTCAAAGGTCTGTCAAAAAACCCCAGGATTAAAAAGAAATTACACATATATACACATATGAATATATGTATATTCATATAAATGTGTGTATATATATATACTTAATTTATGCCGTTTGAAATCCAGATTTAACCATAAAAACTCAATTCACTGTTTTTCTCTTTGTATTGGAAAAGATGAGCCAATCGTGAACCCAGTGCTTGAGTCTCTTGTCCCCAAATCTGGCACAAGCAGAAGTAACACAAATGAATTATTTGGAGTTACACCAACATGAAAGTATAGCAACAGAGAAAAGAATAATAATCCTCTGTGCATGAAGCTGAAGAGGTTTATTTTAGTTTCATTTATTCCCAGGCTTTTCAGCTGGGAGCACTATTTTCTTTTTTAACTTCATATGGTGTAACTTGAGGCTGCTGTAAAAGCTCCTTTATTCTTTTGAATATTCTTTCCTCTTCCTTTGTGGCATCCTTAACCCTTGACTCTCTCATGGAAAACGTGTCCCTCAAAGACTCCTCACAAGAGTGGTTGACTCGAGGTTGGTTTCATCTTGATTGCATTTTGCAGGACAGGGAATAAAAGCAACATTGACCTCATCTTATGACTTGAGCCATGACAAAACAAACAAATTAAAAGGGAATATTTGCATTTGGCTGTTTGCCCACGAGGTCAGTTATAAGGATTTGTTGGCCCCACATCCTGCAGGACCTGGGAGCAATATCCTACACGGCTTTTGTGTAAGCCCAGCTCTCATTTATCCAGTTTGGATCCAATGCACCCAATGCAGATTTCCAGAGCTCAGCTCACTCAGCACCATGCTGTAACCTGGCACATCAGCAATTCCCAAAATTACCAATGCCACCTTCCTCCACTTACATCCCAGCATTGTTTGAGGCTATTCCTGGAATTTCAGGCAAAAATGTCCTGTCCTCAGCAGACACAGAGAAGAAAAACACCTCTTTCTTGGCTTCTATTGACTTATTTGGAAGTAGTTGGTGTATCCTGGTCTGCTGCTCACTTCTCTTCATCTAAACATCCTCAGTGGCTTCCTTCTCTTTCCATGGCCATGTTCCCTACACCCTGATCCTTGTTGCCATCCTCCAAAACCATTGGAGCACTCACTGCAGTCAAAGAGAAGACGACACCTGGATGGTCCAGCCGTTTAATACAGGTTTCCCAGTCTGCATTAAAACAGCAGCTTTTTCCTTTTCATGGAGCCTGTTTCAGTGGGATTTCTCCATTGCATCCAGCCTGGCTGGATTTTTACTGTTCAAGCCACAAACCAAGATTTGGTTGAAAGCATTTCCCTAATATTTTGCTTTCCTCTTCAGTTCCTGACCCCTTTGTTTGTTCTGCTTAATTTAATATCTCAGGATGATTCAGGAACTCACAGGAACTCACAGGAACCCAAGGGAATTGCAGCCACCCAGACTGATTTGTTGCAGCAGCCCTGGCAGCAGCACAGAGCACCAAGCTGAGTGTTGTGCTGTGTTCCAGATCCTACTCTCTCTTCCTGCCTGTGGCTCTGTTTCCACCAGATATTCCTGTCCCTGGAGCGGAGTTGGTGGAATGAATCGCAGGACTAGTCCAGATCCTGTAAAATGATCCTTTGCAGTGATGTCATCTATCCTAGCAATCTCTGGAGTGGAAGCTGTGGGGTAGATTGGTAAAATCAGATGGAATTTTTATTTTCTGAGAGGTTTATAATCACAGAATCATGGAGTGGTTTGGGTTGGAAGGGACCTTAAAGACCTTCCAGTTCCACCCCCCGCCATGGGCAGTGACACTTTCCATCAGACCAGGTTGCTCCAAGTTGTTTTGGTACAGCATGCCATAATAATTCATCCCAAACATCAGAAACAAAAAAAAACCAAAGGGGAATCTTATTATCAAGGAATGTGGACTTCAAGCAGATTCATATACTGTGGATCTTTTTTCTTTATTTACTGTATTTTAAAATACCAGTAATTCTATTTGCATATCTTCCAACATGACATGCTCAGAGTATGACAGGCATTTATCTCATCACCCCTTAACACTTAACAATGCAGATCCACAGGTCTAAATCAGCCAGCATGAGGATGTCACTATGACACCGCTGAAGGTGCAGAGTGGAATCAGCAGAGTAAAATTAGTATAAATTTTCAAATGGATACTTATTTTGATGCAGGGAATCTTCTCTGGCAGAGTAAATCCATGAGAAGAGGTTAATGGCAACCCCAAATACATCAGCCTGTCAATGAAGGACATGCACCAGCCCAGCAGCCTGTATTGACAAGTGGATGAGGTTAATTAGCTCGGTAGCCAACAGCAGTGCTCATCTTTTAACCTTTGCATCGAGCTTCTCAGCCGTGTTATTTTCTCTGTAAAAAAAAAAAAAAAAGGAAAAAGCAATGTTGGGGAAAGATGTCAAATCTTGTACGACTCCAGATAGCAACTGGAATATGGATAAGGTTATACTGACAAAATCTTCTCTCCAGAAGAGTTCTAAGTCAGGCTTCTGTGTCGGTGTGGTTTAACCTGGCAGGCAGCTGGGCAGCACAGAGCTCCTCTCTCACTCACCCTCAGAGGGATGGGGAGAGAAGCAGAAAAAGGGTACAGTTAATGGTTAAGATAAAGACAGTTTAACAGGACAGAAAAAGGAGGAAAAATAATAATAATAATAAGAGAATATACAAAACAAGTGATGCACATTGCAATTGTCGCCACTTACTGACTGATGCCCAGCAAGTGTTAGAGCAGCAGCTGCCACCCCTTGGACAATTGCCCCCAGTTTTCCTGTTCAGAGTGATGCTGTGTGGTCTGGAATATCCCTTTGGCCAGTTTGGGTCACCTGTCCTGGCTGTGTCCCCTCCCACCTCCTTGTGCCCCCCAGGCTCCTCACTGCCAGAGCAGCATGAGAAGCTGAAAAGTGACTCAGTGCTCAGTAACAACTAAAACATTATTTTGCTATTAACTCATCTCAAGTCCAAAATCCAGCCCTGTACCAGCTACTAGAAAGAAAAATAACTCTAGCCCAGCCAAATCCAAGAAATATGTCCACAACTTGGTTTTTTTTTTCCCACCTCTTTAAATCTATCCATTGCCCTAATAAAAACATTACTTCTCTCTACAAACCTTGTGTTACTGGTATCCTCAGGACATCAGGGCTACAGAAACACTTCTAGTAAAAAGTCAAATGAATAATACATTAAGGAGAATTTCTCTGTAAATATGTCTTTCAGGTCTTGTGTTTACTCACTTGTAAAAAAACATGAAAGAGAGAGCTTTGCTTTACAGCTCAAGAAAGGTGCAGAGAAAGATGACAGAGATGATAAAAAAAATAACCTTGGACTCACTTCCAGATTGAAGAGGTGGCTGAGGAGTACAAGAAGGGTCTGTCACGCTTCTATCCCTCTCCTAAATATTTTTCCCTTGTTTAACATCAGACAGACTGCAAGGAGCACTCCCACAGCATCTCTCCTGGCCCTGCAGATGTAAAATGAAAGAGGGGCAGGGAATGAGCTCAAGGGATGGGCTGCTGCTTGCCAGCTTCATGCCCACCGTTACATCCTCATGCCACATCCCAAGGGATAAAATATTTGCTGACAAGTTCCTGCTGTGGAGCACAAGTGTATCAGGCTCCTCTGCAGCCTTATTGTTGTGACCTTGGCCTGAAAACAAGACCCTAAAGGGACGTCTCAGAACCACGGGAACATAAGACATGGCATGGAGAAGGGCCAGGGCCAAGTGCAATTTAGTGTGGAAGTCGCCAGGAACACTCCCAGGACAGGCAGTCAGTGTCGGGTTTGATTAGGTATTAATAAACATTTTTAGGTGTTTCTCCACAGAGCAACAACCTCAGCTGTTGTCTGGAAAAGACCAGATTCTGGTCAAAATCTTCATGGAAGCCCAGGTGAGGACATCCACAGCAGAAAATGCCTTTTATTCCCCTACCTGTGGTCTGAAGACTCAGTTAGGTGTCGAAGTTGACTCCCAGATCCTTCCTCCAAGACACTGCTATTTTTCAAATGTTACTTCCCTGTGTTTCCAGGCACTTCTACAAGTGCTACACTTTGGCCATGCAAACATTTTGTTTCCTCAAGACAGACCCATGGACCTGTGCTGCTGTTTTTTATTTCAGCCTCATAAGGGGACCTGTAATACTGCAGCAATGGAAACAATTCATTGTAATAATTAAATCAGTGTTTCATTTCTCGGTTTGATCTGATTTTCCCTGGTCTGCAAAGGCATCTCTGGGATTTATTTCAGCATTGGACATGGATGAGGAACGCAGCTCTGCTGTGTCCCAGACTCACAGGGCAATAATTCCTTTGGAGCACATGCTGGGAGCCGTTCCTCAGCCTCATTCCATATAAAAATAGGGCTCATGGAACCATATCTTGTGTGTCCTTAAACTGTCAGCTCTGAAATAACCCACCCCAGCGATGCATTCTCCTTCTGTGGGAAAGGGGGAAACTGAGGCAGGGATCTTGCTCTGTGCTGTTGAAGGGAAGAAGACCCCACATTTCCTGAGCTGGATGCTTCATCCCCCACATCAGCCCTCTGTGCAACACCTTAAGCTGTAAAATTGCCATCACTGCCTTGGTGGGACAGTGGTGCAGGGGCTGGTTAAGGAGAACAGCCCCGAAAACCCCCTTTTGGCAGCTCTGGTGTCATCTGCCAGCACCTGGACAGCCCACAGCTTCCCCTGCCTAAAACAATTCCCCCACCAACACCCAATATCCATTTCCTTGAGCAGGGGGGCGGCCAGTTGATTTTTGTGGAGAGGAGGAAGGCAGGGTGCTTGGCTGGGGTGTGGGAGGAGGATAATCATGAGAGATCATGGTAGAAATCGTGGGCAAAAACCCAGAAGAAGACAGGATGTTATCTCCTCCAGACATGGGGAAGAGCTTTGTTTGGATGTCAGAGAATGGGTCAATGAATTTTTTGCCTTCCAGGAAAATTGTGCTGCAGGATTTCAGTTTGTACCCGAGAAAACAAACTTCATTCTAACTGCAGGTGTAAGACTGGAAGGTGTGAGGGACATATGAACCCGAGGCATATCCTGCATGTCCAATGAGCATCAACGAGCCTTTGTGTGAGGGAGTTTGTGTCATTCCCCTCCAAGGACTCACTGAAAACCAGTGCTGACAGGCCAGAACCAAAAAGTGTGGGGAAACACCCAGAGATTGTAATTTCAATGAAGAACACGGATCATACTCTAATTGCCTTCTTTATTTCTGTATTTCAGTGGAATGCTCCCTGGCTAATCATTAATAAATTGAATTCTCATGAGAAAGAAGCAGGGGTTTTTTTCACTGACCTAAACTTGGATGCCCTGGAACCACCTGAGGGTGCCTGAGACATTCAGGTGAGGCTGCTACATGGGACCTGTGCCTGCCTGGGTGTGTGGCTGGAAGCTGACGGTGACAGCCTGAAACTCAGGCGCGTCTAAAACTGCACCAGACACCTACAGCAGAACAAGAGTCTTGCACCCTCAAAGTCCAGGCACCACAAAACCATCTCCATTTTCTGCCCAGAATGTGACATTTCAGTGCAAGGCGGCGAGTGACGAGCCTGTAAATGCCGAGGAAAGTTAAAGAGCAGTCTGGCGCTTCACAGCCAGCCAGCCAGTCCCCAGAGCAAAGCATTTTACTACCTTTTATTTTAAGCTTTCCTTTAGCAAACATGGCATGTCTGAATACAAATTATCACAAAGATCAAGATGTTCCGATCTGAAAATACCTCAAAACAACTGTCTGCTTTAACCTTTGCATATTTTACATATTTTTTCCTCATAATCAGATTCCACCCACGAAAGGATTTCAGAAGCACCGGCAGGCAACGCTTCTATAGAGGGTATTTGTTGGAACATAATGTCTTCTATAAAATGTAGCTGGGAATTATTAGAGAGTATCCTGAAATAAATGATCCTCATTAGACCTATGCTAATTCAGAGGATCACACCATTTTGAAACAAGATGGTGTATGCAAATAACATCTGTCTCATCTCTAGAAAACGGCCCCAAGCTTAAAAATTCGAGTCTGGATCTAGATCTTACACCTCATGAACTGTCAAGAGCTCCAGGCTTGGGATCTTGCTGAATAAAACATCAGGAAAAAGAAATAGAAATAATACTAACACAGAGGTCCCAGCACCCAGGGTCTCTGATGAGCCCAGCAAGCAAGGCAGGCGTGGAGTCACAGGTACCAGATAAACTCAGTGATCAGGAGTTCATACATCGAGTCTCTGTCAGCTCCAAGAATTAATTGCAGATGTGCTGTACTCATCCACTGGGCTTTTCACCCCATAAATGACATTTCTGTCCCAGTGCATCAACCACATTTACCAGAGGTGGGGTGATACGTGGTGAGGACAACTAGAGGTGGATGGCCACATCTTCCCAGGAATGGGTTTACCTGGAAAGGTCACAGGACTCCAAATCCCTCTCTTTCCTCTGAAGAAAACCCACCCAGAAGGGAAGGCAAACCTGTTGTTTGTGGTGTTGGCTTGGTACCCACAGAGGGTGAGGTCCAGCCTGGAGCCTGCTCTTTAAGAAAGGTATGGAATAGGAAAGGGTGGCAAGAAAGATCTCAGAGGCCAAGAAAGCATCACCTACAAGGAAAAGTAGACTGAGTTGGAGCAATTTGCTGTTAAGACAAGACAAATTCAGTGCAGGCAGGAGGGTGGCCTGTCTCTGAGTTACTGACACCAAACGAACTAAGGAAAATTATAATAAGCCAAACCCACATGTTTCCTTTGATACTTTCGGCCTCCAGCAACTTGCATTTCCAGGATTTCCTAAACCAGAGAGAGCCTACTGGAATTTAATAACCCTCAATGGTTTTTTATCTGTGTATTTTTCTAAGTGCTTTTTGAACCTGCCTAAGCTTCCAGTGGTCACAACATCCTCCAGTGAGAAGTTTCATAACTTAATTACAGGCCTTGCATGCCACATGAAAAGCTGCATTGCATGTTCGTCTGAACCTAATTCTTTTATACATTTTGATGATAATTTGGTGTTCTTGTGCTGGAGAAGACCGTGGGCAATCGTTTCTTACCTGTTGTCTCAATGGCACTCATGGTTTTTAGAGCTCTGCAGCAAAGGATGAGAAGCCAGAGGCTTATCATGATGGATTTGGATCACATGCTAATGAGAAATTGCCCTTCTAGTGGTAAAGAGAACGAGATGGTGAAATAGATTGTGTGGTAGGTGGATAAAGCTTGATTGCTTGTGTCGAGGAGGCAGACAATCAATGCTGCTCATGGTGCAGTTTATCCCATTCTGAAGTAAATGTCCACATTCAGTCAATTAAATTGCACTTCAAATTCCACTGGCTATTGACTGGGTGACAGCCATGAAGCACCAGCAGCCTCCTCACAGGAAGATAACCAAAGTTAGAGGAGAAAAATACCACCCATTTGAGTCAACCCAGCCGAAGCAGGAGTGACAAACTTTCACCTTTAGCAAAACTGTAGAATCATTAGAAGCTACAAAAATGCCATCATGATGATTTGAGTTATTGCTACAAATACTTGCTTTTCCTGTTCTTTGATGCCAGGGTCACGTTGCACCAGTTCAATTCCGTATATTCTGACTGTGCAAACTGTGTAGGGCAGCAGCAAACAGGGGCTGAGCTCTGCCAGGTCGTGGAGTGGAAGTGGATCCAAGACGCTGAACTGCGGCAGGAAAAGATGGCATCACCTGAGTTCCTTGTTCTCAGCAAAGCCCACAGCAGGTATTTTTCCCATTGACAGTCAAATGTTCTGGCTCTGCCCACCAGGATGCTCCATCCTTTCCCAAATCTCCAGGGACTTGAGGGATCAACAACTGACCTTCCCTCAAAGTCCATGAAGGGGCAGGCACTGTCCTTGGGAGGGCTTAGCTCACCCAAAATTATCTCAATGGTGGAAATGAATAAAAAATGACCAAAAAATGACCTTGGCTTTGACAGGAATCACCATCTCAGCCATGACACAGCCATGGAGCTGAGCACCAAGGACTGATCCAGATTCCCAGCCCACATCCACACGAGTGTTTGGATTCCTAAATCAGAGCTACGTTAATAGCAGTAGAAAGGTGAAGCCTCAACAGTTCCATGTCCAAGGTCCCCTATGGAGCTGATTCCTCAGTCAATACCATCACTGTGGCTAATTCCATGGCAGCTGCTTAATTCACCCCCTTTCCAATCCTTTCAGGTGCATTTCATTATCCCTACATCTAATTAGCCAGATCTAAAGAAATGCTAAATATTTCTCTTTTTTTTTGGTGAATAATGGCCACTCTTAAATCTATGTACCATAATAATGGCAATTAATTTGAACAGGCCATTTAAAAGCCATTGTATCGAGCTTAGCACAAGCCCAACTGACACGCAGGAGCCTTTTATACCTCGTACTCTCTGCACTATCATCAATTATCTCCTAATTAAACAACAAAATTCCCTTGAAATGCCCTGGTTAGACATCATTACTAAACATTTTGCCATCACTTAGTGGATTAATGTGTATAATTAAATAACTTGCAGCATGCAGTCAGGATCGTGGCATGATACTTGAAATGAGGTGTGCAAACCTCTATAAATTGTTTGAAGTCAAAACCTGCTCAGCTTGTATTGACAGAAAAGATTACTTTAAAAATCAATAGCTTTATTCTGGGTTGTTTTTTTTTTTTTCCCATCTGGGTGAATAAAAACAAAGAAACTGCCCACAGGCTCTGATGACAAACTGCCATTGGAAATGTTGGCTTTTCCATGCTCGGAGAAGAGACAGCTCATTTGCTCCAAGTTTTCAGGGGCTGGGAGTCTGAGGATTTTACAACAAGGGTTTGATAAAAAATTTACCGAGGTTTTTCCAACAGTGATGAAATCTGCAGCCTTGAGCTTCACCTATGCGCCTTCTGGGATGTCACTCCATCCTGGAGCCTAACTTTGTGTGTAATAGGGAATTCCTGCACTGTTCACATAGTCCTGTATCCAGCAGAAAGCGTTTTGGGATGATCTCTTTCAAACATCTGCTCCTGAGAGTGACCAAACCCAGGTTACTACTGCGGGGATCACGTGGATATTTTTAGATCCAATCTACTTCCAGGAAAATTGTGGGTTTGCAGGTCCAGCTTCAGCAGCTGCCAGCTTTCCAGTTAGTGATGCAGACCACGAAAAAGCTCTTTTAGGATGTCTGAGCTTCCTCTTGGGAGCTGTACTGGGAGGTGTTCACACAGCCCCTGATGACTGTGTTGACTCTCAAATCCACGACAGCAAAGGGCAAACCCAAGTCGCTGTCCCTCTGCCCTAGGAAGCAATAAACCAACAACCTGTCAGTGAAAAAAAAAATCTGAGAAAAACATGATGAAGTGGTATTTTTGTGTCCTGAGGATGTGCAGAGGGTTCAGATTTGTATTCAGATAAAGCGATCGCAGTGAAACTGAAACTCCCTGCATGATAACTACTTCTGACTAATGTCAAGGATGTTGCCCGAATTATTATCAACTCTGAGGCACCTACCAGAAGCAAGCATGTAGAGGATGGTTGGTTGGATGGGGCCCTGAGCAACCTGGTCCAGTGGAAGGTGTTCCTGCCCAAAGCAGGAGATTGGAACTAGATGACTTTTAAGGTCCCTTCCAAATCAAACCATTCTGTTATTCTATGATTATGTTGTTAGGGTGCACCCCAAAAATACCAATGAAGTGGTTACACACTCTCCACTAGGAGGCAGTCCTAAAATTAAATTATTTAAAAAATTAAATCCCTTTTAATTTGCAGGTGATGACTGTGACTTTTCACTTCATCTGCCCCACTTGGTTGAGCAGTGACTCCTCTGTTCTTCTCTTTCTGCCAAATTGAGCGCTGAAGGATTCAAAGCGAAAGTCACACACACACAACACACATATGAAAATGATCCCTTTGGTTTTCCTGTGGTCTGGAGTTTGATCACTGAACTGCTTTGGAAGATTGAGTGGCACGTGCCAGCACCTGCAGCAGGCTGGACGGAGATTTCCTGGTTATCCCTCTCTGTTCTGCTGTGGTTTTCAGCATGCTCACCAGGCCAGGATGCCACCTCCTGCCCTCAGGCTGGCGTGGTCATAGGTCACATGAATTAGACTCATCTCCAAATGAGCACTTCCTGCCTTCCTTTCCACCTCGCCTGTGTCGTCATCCTCTGCTTATTTTAGTGCCCAGTGCTCGGTCACAAGTGATCACTTCCCCTTTCCCCCTTCGCACTGCAGACATTGCACAAACCAAGTCCTACCCAAAAAAAAAAACCCAACCAGGCCCTGCACAGAGGGGACAAACTGGTCACAGGGAGGTTACCAGGGGTACAAGCTCTTGCTGGTGGGCTCAGCAGAGCAGCCTGATGAAAACCAGGAAAAGAAACCTGTGCAATAATAAAAGTGATGCCCCAAGGTTTAGGCTGGAGGAGGAAGGTCACATCCAGGCTGTGGCTGCTGAAAGGCTGGGCAGTGTAAGTGAATGGCATGGCTCCTCCAGCATGGAGGTGACAGACCTCTCTTCAGTCAGCTGGAGAGACAGTGACACCTCTACTGCAAGGAACTTGGGACAGCTGGACAGGGACTTTTTACAAGGGCTTGTAGTGACAGAACAAGGGATACTGGATTTAAACTGAAGGAGGGTATATTTAGCTTAGATATTAGGAAGAAATTCTTCCCTGTGAGGGTGGTGAGGCCCTGGCACAGGTTGCCCAGAGAAGCTGTGGCTGCCCCATCCCTGGAAGTGTCCAAAGCCAGGTTGGATGGGGCTTGGAGCCACCTGTGATAGTGGAAGGTGTCCCTGCCCATGGCACGGAGTTGGAACTGGATGGTGTTTAGTGTCCCTTCCAACCCAATCCATTCTATGTTTGGGGACATTTGGGCAGGTTAGACAGGAGCAGCCACCTCCTCCACAGCCCCACAGTCCTCAGCAGGAACAGCAAAAGCAGAATTACATCAACTCTGTTTAAGTGGCAAGAAAATAGCTGTGTGACTCCAGCCTGGAACAGAGCTATAGCTGCCAGTCCTCTCAACCTCCTGCTCCACATTTTCTAGATAATGTCCCCAAAAGCAGACTCTCACCTTCTGAAACATCTCCTACATCATCTCTCGCAGCACATGGCTGTGCCCATCTCTGCAATTTTTCTCATTTTCCCTTGTGTCCATCAACCCTCTCAGCTGAGGGACTGGATGTGGCTCAGGCACTGTGCTGAGGCACTGGATTAAAGGTTCAAGCGTGGAAGAGTCAGTCCATCCACTCCCACAACTCCTTCACATTAGAGAGGGAGAAATGGCTGTACAGGAATGCCAGCCTGGAACAGCTTCCCTGGCTCAGTCACGTCACTGGCATCGCACAGCACATCCCCTTGCTTCCAATAGCCGGGCAAACGCAACGAGAACATTTGCAAAACTGACTGTGAGAGTGGTGGGGAATACAAACATACACACGCATAAATACTCACATGGGCAGATGGGACACAAGGCTGTTCTGTTCCTGCAGCTCTCTTTTGTCATCTGGGCATCCCTTTTTATATCTCTAACTTGCTGTCACCTCCTGCTTGCCCTGCTGCTGCAGGTGACGAGGCCCTCTCCTTGGGTTTAGATGCAGACACCTGTGGTCATACCCTGGGGTGTCTGGGGGTGTGTATTTGTAGGATCCTTTGATATCCTATGTGGATTATGCCCCTGCTACAGCCCTGCATCTAAACATTTCTGCAGAGCACACATGGATATGACTTGGCAGGGTTAGGCTTACAGTTGGACTCGATGTTCTAAAAGTGTTTCTCCGACCCAAATGATTCTATGTATGAATATGGATTTGTATGCATAAATATCTTGGGGTTTGTTATTTGTATGCCTCTAGATTAATGCACAATGGCTTCAAAATTGAGATTTCTGGCTCTGAAAAAGCATGGTTTTTACTCTTAAATTAAGCTTAACCTTAACTCTTAAATTAAGCTCTTAAGTTAAGCTCTTAACTTACTCTCTTAGTAAACCTCAAACACAGACCAATCCATGAGAGTTTTGGTTCCAGCACGTTCCTTCTGTCCCCAGACTCAAACGAAACAACTCCTTCCACTGACACTGAACTAAACTCATACGAGTATTCCTCTTGATCCAGACTTCTAAAATGATTGGAGATGTGCCTGCTGTGGTTTAAATGAGCACAAACCTGCTCAAGGCAACGAACTTTCACTGACTTACGAAGAGCTGCCTCTTTGACTTCACCCACTCGACAAGTTGGATCCAAATTAGACTGGCAGTTCTCCATGGAAGTGAAGTTCTACACGAATTTCAGAAGCTAAAGACATAATTCCTAAAGGGAATGTACACTGCCTTAGCATCACAGCTGTTATTTAGCATTCATATTTCACCAGCACACCGATCCAGGCCGTGGTGAAAAGCTCTCGTGCCAGGATGTGTTCAGACCTGTAGAAGAGAAAATTGCTGTCCCAAAGAGCTCAGAGTTCCAAATCAAAAACATCTCAGGGAAAGGGAGGACACTACTGGAATGAAAGGACAAAAACAGATGCGTGGTCTTCATATCCAATGCTAAGTGTACTGACATTACAAAAAGTCAGGGCCTCGTGCACCTCACGACCTTCCAGTTGCCATATGGAGCTGATTCCCCATTCCTGAACACGCAACAGCCTAAGAAATAACATGAATTAGGAGTTTGTGCAGTGACATTTTTAAACATTCACTGACTTTTCGGGAAAGCCCACCGTGAATATTAAACAAGCCCCTGCCTTTCCTGGGGTTGGTGGGCAGGACCTGACTCTCTCAGTTATGTGCAGTGACCTTTCGAAATCATTTTTGTCGCTGCACGATTCCTCTGCTTCCTCAGCCTGATACACTCTGGGACTTCAAGAGAATTAAGTCTCTTCTGTTCATAATAAATGGAGCCCTGTACTCCCTCACCTGAAGAGGACTTTTGACTAATGCTACAGCGCACAGAAGAGTGCTCTGAAATTATAAGAGCGTTTGAGTGCAAAGCAGAGGCACCAATGAAAAGAATTGCTGGTTTCAATTGTTCCATTTAGTGTTACAGCACCTTGATGCCTTACACAACACCCAGATTAAGTCCAAATCTGCAAGGCTGTACTGGAAGATAAAACACAAAGCCTTCTTATCACCAAAATCCCACTTGAGCCTTCAAAATAGACTTCAAGTACAACTGGAATGCTGCACTCAACTCCTGTGTGGGGGACCCTCTAAAGTACAGTCATTTAATTTCAGGGCATGGTTGAGCTTTTTCTTATACATCCTGAAGGGAAATCATAGGATCAACCACTTGGGATCAGAAAGCAGAAAATAGATTGTAGTTTTGTTTTTCCTCTCCATCTTTTGTTTCTCCTCTCATTAGCAGGCACTGCTGAGCAGGCTTGCAGCCACCTAATCCTCTCTGAGAGCTCTCTCTAAGAATCAGACAAAGCTGGAGGTAAAAGATGATTCATACACAGTCGTGTTTGTCATCATCTGGAAAGCAAAGTGTTCAAATCCACCAGAGACAAAACAGCCCGAGCTGACACCGTGATGACCTACTTTTAATAATAAATGAATGCTTCAGGACTGTGTGTTCGGGGTAAATGTGTGAGGCCCTTACAGCATGGCCAGGAGATATTCTACAGGAAAGATGCTCTGGGATCTTTTCACCCTTCAAGTCCTGACCTTCTCCAGAGAGAGGTGTGACTAGATCAGGAAGCAGTACCGTGGCTTTCATTTGTTACCAGCACACAACCAGAGCACTGAGGGACAGACAATCATTAAGGCTGGGAAAGACCTCCAAGATCATCAAGTCCAACTTTCAGTGAAAGCAGCCCAGGATTTATTTCATGCCAGGGGTCCAGAGTACTTCCAGCCAGCTGTTAGGTCATCCCAAGGCTGCATTCCTGATGCTGTAGCGACAAGGACAACATGCAAACATTGTGACCCAATGCTCAGATATCAACGATCAGCCAGCCCTTCCTCCACCCCTGTACTGCCCCAGAGCAGCTCCCTGAGCAACTACAGGAGCTCGTTCCAGCTGAGCTCAGGCATTTCCACGCTGCACCGAGGGCAGAGCAGCACCGGCATCCCCGAAACCACCCCGAGAGAGGCGACATCCTCTGTGTTCACACCTGCCCACGGAGAGTGTCCCCGGTGCGCGCTGCCCCAAACCCTCACCCCCTGCACGGGAGCTCTTCCTGTGCCTCCTCACAGCTCTCTCCTCTTCCCACACTTCATGGCCTAGACAGGGTACTGAAGGTCACCTACAGCAATAATCTGTAATCCTTAATTTTGTTCCCTTTTTTCCTCCTCTGGTCTCCCAATGGGAGTTTTCAGTGCTTCTGTCCACACTGCTGTACCCCTTGGCCACAGTGGGCATGAGAGTGACACCAAGCAGAGTTGTGTTTCCAAGGGGTTGATGGAGTGGCCTCCAGCCATTCATAGGAAAATAGCAATGAACAGTGAGAACCACAGCCATGAAATGCCTGGGGATGGCCCTTTTATTGTCACCTTTGCTGAAATCCCATTCCTACTCCTGCTAGCAATGCTGCAGACTCTTGGGCACCTAGGTGGGTTATAATCAATTAACTCTGGCCAGTGACAGGGGGAGACGATCATTGCTTGTCTGAAATTCAGGTACCTTCCTAAAGCTGGAATTGCTCAGGACATTGCTCCAAGTATCTCCTCCTGATCCTAGCTGAGAACTCTGGAGCATCTACCTCTGAGGAGCAGCTCTCCTGGCTGCCAGAACTGGTCTGAGGGCATTTGGTTTTTAAAGGGAAGCTGGCACATTTGATACCATCAAATTTTGTTCTTTTCCATGCCGCTGAAAATTGAGTCCATTTTGTCTCTTTTTAGGTGTCCCAAAGCTGAGGTCATGATGGAAAAAATATCCTGGACACCCAGTGTCTTCCAGGGAGCAGAGCTTACTGTGGAAAGTCATCATTTGGAGAATTTTATGGCCATAATAGAAAGGATCACAGAATCACAGAATCAGTTTGGAAAAGACCTCCGAGATCATGAAGTCCAACCTGTGGTTGGACCACCTTATCAACACCACCTTATCAACACAGAATCACAGAATCAATTAACACAGAATCACAGAAGCAATTACAATATGTGACAATGATGTGACAGTGGTTCCTCTTTAACCAGACCCTGACATGTTTCCACCAGCCAGCCCTGATGGTAAACGCACTCACATCAGACATTTTCGTAGCACCGAGAAAACGCTTTGACCTTTCACCTTAACCACCAAGAGAAAGCAAGCCAGCAAACCCACTCCTCACCCCAAATATTCACCACACTGAGGTCAGGGCTGCAGTGTTCCCGTCAGCAGCCTCTGCTCACCCCGACTTACCTTAACTCTGCAGCAGAGAACGGCGACTTCTGGGAAACTTCGAAGGAGCACACACACCACAGCACCCGGCTGAATAATTCATTATTAGCAAAATTTCACTGGGAAACAACGCTGCCTGCCAGTGCCCCTGTTTCTTGTGAACAGGCCACTTCACAGGAATCAGCAGGCGAGCTCGTGTGGGAAACACAGAGAGAATTCAGAGAAATAAAACAAGCACCTTCACAGATCGTCTTTGGCTCGCACCTGCCCATGGGGAGGCTACAGGGAGGTAAAACACACAGAAAGGGCTGGGCTTTGGGTGGTTGGTCCCAGCTGAGGGGTGGCACTGGCAAACCAAGCACAGGAGGTGGATCAGTGCCCATTTTGCAGCAGCAGGAAGGTGCCGGCATGGCCTCAGCACACAGAGGGGTAGCGGGATGGGAGAGGAGAAAGAGGCTGCTCAGCACCCTGCGCTGGGTTGGGGGAAGGCAGAACGGGCTGAGTCAGGGTTAGCACCTTGCAAACCATGGCTCAGGTTACAGCCCCACTTCCTAAACTGCTGGTGACTTCTCTCAAAGCCTTTCTTTGGAAAAAGCACTGCTGAGAACGTGAGGACCTGTAATGAGCATCTGATATGAATTTGGTGAAGTCTGCTTACATCTTCACCAGTGCTGTGTGCACATCTGCAGCTCCTCTTACAGCTTCTGGAGCTTTTCCCATGCTAAATCAGCTCTTCCTTTGCCTAAGTCTTCACCACCTGCAGCAGCTTCCACCATTCTTTACCCAGAGGGTGGTGAGGCCCTGGCACAGGGTACCCAGAGAAACTGTCAATGCCCCATCCCTGGAAGTGCTCAAGGCCAGGTTGGATGGAGCTGGGAGCAACCTGAGGTAGTGGAAGGTGTCCCTGCCCATGGCGGGGGTTTGGAATTGGATGACCTTTAAGGTTCTTTCCAACCCAAACCATCCCAGGATTCTATCATTAGCTTATGCCATGCCTCAGGAAACACTCTCCAGTGGGAAAAGTCTCCATTTTCTTCCTGTCAGGCCTGACCTGTCAGTTCTCACCACATGCCTTACAGACATGTCCAAGTGCAAAAAGACTTGCAAATAAGATGTCTTGGGACCTATAACATGGGGATGTGTGACTGGCTACCCAAGAGCCAGACATTGCCCTTCTGTGTCCCTAGGCTTTGATCCCTTGTCTATAAAAGAGGGAAGGCTGATGCTTTTCAGGGCACAGTAAGGATAAATGCATTAGAAACTAGGAGATATTAATACAGTGAATGTGAAAGTCTCTGGTCCTGCCTTAAACAACTTCTATCTGGCTTTCCCCCTCCAGACTATTTGCTGTTGGAAGGTGGTCCCTTTTAGGACCCAGCACAAGAGGTTTCTGTATTGGACACTCAGCACTTGTGAATTACCAGTGGTGAACTTGGAGTTACTGCACTGTATAGCCCAGAATCAAAGTTATCAGGCAAAACCTCTCACCTCCTCACCATTACATGAGATGGCAGTCATTTAAGATCCAAATCTGGTGTCTTATTGCTCTTTCTGGCAAACTATTTTAACTGTGTGTCTGCTGAAACGGCACAGATAGTAATAAAAATGAAAAACATTTTTGGATTCCTGGGAGGAGTTTTCAAACCTGCTGTGAATGCACAATCACTGCATCAAATTCAAGAGCCCCCACCAGCTTTCAGTTTGAAGGAGGTGATTTTGTCTCCAAGAACATCTGTCCCACCCCTGCAAGCATCATCAGCACCTTCCAGCCATGATGCTCCTTTCAGATTTCAGTTATGCTGCAGCTTTAATCTTGGTACACACCTCACCCATGGGAGGACACCAGGGTGTCAGTTCTCAGCAGAAAGGAGGATCAAAACTGAGACACCCAGATCTAAAACTGAAAATAAAATTAAAAAAATAAAAATCAGCCTCCCAGTCACCTTGCCTTTAGAGTACCCTCTAGAGGGGTACAAAGGGTTGCAAAGATAAATGTGAGCATACTGGAAATCTTGCAGATCTCTTAACCTCTGTGACCTCCCTGGGCAGTGCCTTCTACTGATTTCAAGTGAAACTAAAAGGCCTTTTAACTGGCAAGGCAGGGGATGTATAAACACACAACAGAAAGAGCCCAGTGTCATTCAGTTGCTCAGAGAGGTCCCTGGCATCTCCACCCCATCCTTGGAGACATTCACAACCTTCCTGGACACGGTCCTGGGCAGCCCGGTCTGTGTGACCCCGCTTGAGCAAAGAGGTTGGACAAGGTGGTGGTCAACAGTCCACTCCAAGCTTGGAGCTGGCTTTCCATGACCCCCATTTCAGGGAGAATTCCTAGGGATGGTGTTTCTGTGCAGAAGTCATTGGGGGGGTATTGCTTTCACACAAGCAATGGGAGTCTGTTCTCCAGGACAGCAGAGGAGTTTTTAATCACAGGTGACTTTGCATTTTTCCAGCAGTTTCAAAGCAGCACAGCTCTCATGCAGTGTCAAGTGGAGTGTGTGTGCTCACACACCATGAACGTTTTGGGTGTGGGGAGGTTTCCACCCACTCCCACCCCTCCACCACCCTCCCCACCTGTTCTGCACCACCACTCTGACTGCCCAGCCCTTCACGTGGCCATTTCCTTTGAAAATGACACCTCTTACCGGCAAAGGGCAACCCCTTTTTTTGTTTTTTGTTTTGTTTTTGTTTTTTCCTTTTTCAGTTTTGCTTTGCTCGTGTTTCTCACATCCAGGCTGTTGTGTTGCTCTGGCTGAGAGCACGATGAGGCCATGGGTTGAGTCAGCAAAGTGAGGGAGCCATAACCTGGAGTGGGGAGGCAGGAGACAGCCAGGAATGTGGCAAAGTGTGGGAACAAGCAGGTGAAGGCAGGCAGTGCCTTTGCCTCCCTCAACCTGAGCCTTAAAATGCATTTTATACACCAGCTTAAACTGATTATTCTGAATGTTGCTGGCAAACCACAGTATTGAGCCCAAAGTGACTGAACAGGGACTGAGAAAAAGCTTTGAAACTTTATAAAATCACAGCTGAGCCAACTTTATGGACTGGGAACACATTTAGCACCATATGTTTGGATGATCCTTGGCATGAGACTATCAGCTATTGAAGGATACCCTAACACCACCAGTGTGAGGACCAGCACCACAGTTGATTTATTTCTCTTTGTAGCTTGAAAGGGACAACACATATCCCCAGTCATAGAGTTCCAAGGAAGCAAAATCAGGCTGGACCTTGTAGAAAGATTCTCCCATGGTTACTCAATGTTTTCTGGTGAAGCCTGGGAGATGTGTGTGCCCCGTCACAGAGCATTTTGCAAGTGGTTTGATTTGCTCACTGCATTTCCTGTCCTCTTTTGGGGAGGCCAGGGGACTCCCGAGCTGGAAGCATGTGACCCCCAGCTGGACTGACACCTCATGGGAACAGGGGAGTTGGGAGGTGTTGGATCCACCGTATGGGAGAAGGGATGAAGTGATCTTTCTCCTCCTTTCTAAGGTCTTTCTTTTTTTTTATGACTTCTAGAAGAGACTGAAATGTAAACCTCGTGGTAACGTGCAGAGAACACTAGGGGCAGAAATGAAAACCTTTGGGGGGAAAAGAAAAAAACCCCCAAAATACCAAAAAGCTGAAAATAACCTAACCTGCTATATTTTCTTTTTTTTTTTCAAAACACATTAATTCATTCATTTCAATGAATTCAAAGCACAAAGAGGAATATTATATCTTCTTTTGCAGCCCTTATGAAATATGTGCCCTTGTTATTTTAGCCACACACATCTTTTAAAGGAACAATAAATTACAAACCACTATCCTTAAAAAAACAAACAACAGAGCCCAAATACTTCGAGAATGAAACTCTTCAGAAAGGCCCACTGCCCAGGCGAAACGCTCAATCAGTTCTGGATTTTTTTTATTTTTTTTTTTCTTACTGAAAATGTGGGTGGTTTTCAAATACAGGAAAGAAAACACGATGGCTTGTGGTGATATTTTCCACCAGAAAGATGCAGCTTCGAGGGCTTTTGGTTTCCAGATACCTCCACCCACAGGAGTGGCCTCGTCTGTTGCCTGATCAGTTGTACAAGTCAGGTTAAATGGCAATAACAGTGCCCAGCAGCCGGTGTGTGTGTGTCAGTGGAAGCTCTGTGTCAGCTCTGGGTAATTATCCTGTGGCTGGGTAATTAATGTGGCAGCTGCCTCCGAGACCACAGCGCCGTCGCTTTGAAACATGAAAAAAAGCTGCTGTGGAATAAAAAAAAAAAAGAAGTGGACAGAAGTGGAAAATCTGTTCTCTGTATCCCTGGTGGACAGGATTTAGTTGAAGATGTCCCTGCTCATTGCAGAGGGTGTGGACTTGACGACATTTGAAGATCCTTTCCAATCCAAACTATCCCGTGATTCTATGATCCCACAGGAAGAAGTGGGCTTAAACCCCAGCAAGGAAGGTTTAGGTTGCACATGAAGGGCAGTGAAGGACAATTTTGGGACAGGCTCTGGCAGGCAGGTGCGGAGCTGTCACCTGAGCCTGGAGTGACAAGGTGGGTGAATGCCCCTTTAGAAAGGGCTCGTGTGGATTTTCCCTTGCAGCAGAGGCTGGAATCCTCACCTTGTCTTGCCAAGGATTCTTCCTGATCTGAGACCTTGTCGTTGCACAGTGAAATGTTTTGCTGGGGGAGGATGCAGGCTCAAACCCCCTTCTGTCACACTGGAGCTAAGTGGCCTGGTGCACAGTTCTGTGTGTGGTACATGGACACTAATCCTGAGCCTAAATATTTGCACATCTGCAGGATTTCCCACAGGCAAAGTGATGCCCACATAACTGGCTGCTGTGTCACGCTCTGTCCCCCAGGTCATAGAATCACAGAATCCTAGGATGGTTTGGGTTGGAAAGGACCTTAAAAACCATCTCATTCCAACCCCCTCCCATAAGCAGGGACACCTTTCACGAGACCACGTTACTCGATAACTGGCCTTGAATACTTCCAGGGCTGGGATCAGATCTATGTAGGTGAGGCAATGGGGTCAGGGAATGGGGGAGAGACCATGGGGCTGCATCCCAGCTGGGGATAGGCCACTGCAATGCCCAAAACTTGCACCCAACCCAAGTGCAGGGGGATACGATGGTCCTGCAAGCACCACATTCCTGTGCAAATTTTAGCAACAGCATCAGCAGCCAGTAGAGCTGAAAACTTAGAGCTTGGGATGGGAATACATGGGGTTTTAATTATCTCCAGCTCACCTTCACTTGGGGTGAAAGAATCTATTCTGTATGCTTGCAGTAACAACTCTGGTATAAAGGACTCTGACACAGACGGGAAGGATGGATGTGTAAGTTAATGGTGTGTGAGCAATTAAAATGCAAAATCATCTGCCTCATGAAATGTCTTTTTCTCTGCTGCTGGTGACAGCAATAGGTATTATAGTCAGTCCTAATCATTCCAGAAAATAGGGAAGAACCACTCTTTGAAAGTAATTCATTTCCCCTCATTTCCAAAATCCCAGCAGCCTTTCCCTTTGCCTTGCCTTGCCTCCCTTTTCTTTATTTTAATGCATACTTTACATTTTAGAAACCAGCATCAAGGGCAAAATAATCACAAGAATATTCAAAAAACTACCCTAGCCTGTTCAAAGTGAACACTTACAGGCCCTAAAATTTCTGAACACCTCGTTTGGGTCATCTCAAACAAAAGATCATTTACAGGCCTGGCAGGTGTCCTGTTCTGCACCTGTACTGGTACATGGACCTCCTAGGGAAACTATTTGAGTTCTTCACTGGAGCTTTTGGAGCCACAGAAGGTACCTGAACATGACCTCGTGTTTTCTGTGGGTACACCAGTGGGGTGAAGGATATCTGTAGGTCTCCCTGCTACAGCTGTGATCGTATTGATTTGTCTGTTGGCAGCAGCAAAGCCCACAGAGCTGGTGTGGTGCTGGAGGATGAGGGGATTTCCCACTGTCTTCACCAAAATCCCTTGGCATCCTCATTTCTGGGGTTTTCTTTCCTTCTTGTGGCTCCTCTCCCATATTCCTGGGCGAGGTCCACCTGTCCATGGCCCCCAGCATCACACCTTATCATACAGCACAGGGGGAAACCACGATTCCTGTGGAGCTGAGGTCTCCAAGGGGATACCGTGGGCAAACTCCACTTTTGACACCCTCAGCCCCTGAAAGGGGAGCACCAAACAGGTACCCCCTGTCCTTCTTTCACACAACAACCTGCTCTGAGGTTGGACCTGCCTGGGAGAGTTGTTTCACACACCCATGGCCGAGAACATGGGATGAAGAGGGAAGACTTTTCCGTTGACATTCCCCCTGCACTTCTCAGCAAAGCCCTCCAGCCAGCCACGACGACAAGGCTCTGCAGCCTGGAA
>VZRJ01002460.1:565249-670674 GCA_013397565.1 Ptilonorhynchus violaceus
AAAAATCAGACTGTCCTATTTCATCATTTTGGGACAGCGTTTCATGGCAGCCACAGTTTCCCTGCCTGCAACAGGGACCCCGTGCGCCAGCCCCAAGGCAGGGTCCTGCGTGGGACCCGACACGATGCTCAGCCCCCAGGCAGCTCCATCCCACGGGATCGGGATGTCCTGGGGGCAAACACGGGAGGAGTCCCGGGGGCGGGGAGGGGGACGCGGCGGGGCGCGGAGCGGGGTGGTGCCGAGGAGGAGGAGGAGGAGGAGGAGGAGGAAGAGGCGGNCGGGCGGGACTGTGCTCAAACCGAGCCGAGCTCAGCTGAACCAGGCTGCGCCGAGCCGAGCTGAACTGAGCCGAACGGGACTGATCCGAGCCGAGCTGAGCGGAAAGGGGCTGATCGGAGCTGATCCGAAGCGAGCCGCGCTGCGCTGCGCGGGCAGCAGGTACCGCCGGGGGAGCGGAGCGGGACGCGGGGGATGCGCGGGGGATGCGCGGGCAGGGCCGGGCAGGGTGTCCCGCTCTGGGGCGATGTGTCGGGGGCGGGTGGGACCCCCGGAGGGAGAACCTGTGCAGCAGCACCGGGGAAGTTGCGAGCACTGCTCGGTGCTGTCGGCGTTTCGCTGTACCTGGGCGCTCCGCTCCAGCCGTCGGCTCTCCTGTTACGGGGTTTTAAAGCTGACAACTTGACGTTTGTCCAGAGAGTTGTTTTTCATTGTTTTACTTTTTTCCCCCTTAAATAAGACTCTAAATTACTTTCAGCTTCTCCACCTGATGTATTTAGGGAGTGTTTGTGGTTTCGCCATCACATTTTCCTACCTTTTAAAGCAGTGTTGTTTTCTCCCGTGTGTCTTCATGCAACAGAGAAAAGGGGAAAGTGAGAAACAGAATGAAAACCGACTACAAACAGTGTTAGTCAACACAGTGAACAAACTGGGGGAAATATAGAGGGAAAATACTTTCCCCTGCCGAGCTCAGTGATGTTTTGTAGGTGTTTCTTGGTTACAGCAGGATGCGATAAGACAGCCAGATAGAAGTCTGGTTTTGGGGGCGATGTTGTACCTCAGCAGCTGGACATATCACTTTTGGAGGGAGTTTGTAATGTGCTAGAAACAAGAGCTGCGCTAAGTTTGAAAGCGGATTTGGGCAATTAAGGAGAAATGCGCTGCCTCCATCCCTCCTCCGCTCCGCGCCGTTTGAGCTGCATTTCCTTTCGAGGGAGGGGACCCGAAGCCCCAGCCGGGCTGAGTTCCCTGCGTGCACGTTGAGCGCTAATGGAGTTAAAACTCTGGGGTGTAATCGGACCCTTTTTAATTGCAGCCACAAGGCAAGTAACTAACTTCTCGCCTCTATTTTAATCTCCAGTAATGTGATGCTTTTCAGAAGGGGAAAGCTCTTTACAGGCTATTTTTTTTTTATTTCCACCGATGAAAGAACAGTAGCAAAAAAAGCGACTTCAGCAGCTGAAAGCCACTCAATTGAGTCATGCTAACAGCAGATTATTTAGTAGGGTTACTAGGGCAGGAAGAGATAAAGTTTCACTGAACTTGCTATTAAAAAAAAAAAGGCAGGCGGAGAAGCAGAACTATTTGCACTGAAAAGGGCAATGTTTGAACTTTTGTATTTTTGAGCAGTGAGATCCTTGAGGCCCTGGAAGTGTGGGTTTTATAGTTCTTATTTTATCCTTCTTTTTAATTGAAGAAAGGACTTCACATCCCTATTGAGGTCACCAGGCATTCTGTGTTTCTGGGGAATGTGCTTTAGGAGCAGAGTTGAGGGACCAGCAAGGAGCACCTGCTCCAGGGAGGTTCTTGTCCCACCTGGTTTTTGGTGGAGGAGGGCTGCATTCAGCTGGAAGTATCAGATGGCCTCCTAAGATGCTTTCCTGGAGTTCATGGACCTGCCAAGCTGCCATTGCCTGAACTCAGAGTTTAATCTGAATCTCAGTGTGGACTCTGTGTCTCTTTTTTGGTGTCTAGGCTGGACATGAGACTTTGGTGTCTTCCAGCCTTTACTTGCCAAGGCTCCCTGAGCCCTGCTGGACCCCTCATTTTCCTCACATGGCTTTTTAGCCAGCCCCTGTGAGGACATGTGGTGAATTAAGCAAGTGATGCTCAGCCCGTGCCGAGGTTTTGGGCTGGAAAGACTCCCTGCCTTAAAATGATGCCACAGTTGCACTGGCACAGGCAATGCAAAGTTTAATTACATTTTCTCCTCACTTCTATGTATATTTTGTGATTTTTTTTTTTTTTTTAAAGACGTATTGAAGATTAAGATCTCCCTCCTGAACGTCCCTCCTGCAGCTCAGCAGCCCCCTGTGCCCAGGCTGGTTTTGTGCTCACGTTGCTACACTGGGGAAACCTTTTCGGTTTTTTCACCCCTAGGAGAGCCGTGAGCAGCGGGTTATTACACTGCCAGGGTGGAGCTAACTAAGCTCTTTTTTTTTGCCTCAAATGTGTTTCCTTTCAAAGAAAGTGACTGAGTTGACTTTCAGAGCTTCTCACAGAAGGAACGTGTGCCTCACTATCCCACCGGGGGTGGAGAGCTCGGAGGAAAGGCTTAAAGGGAGAGACGAGGAAGGAGGGATGGAGGGAACAGAGGAAGCAGCTTAGCGTCCCAGCATGCCAGGTTTTTATTTTTCCTCCTTGGGATCTTTTCCAGGTTAGTCTCTTTGTTCTGGAGGAAGTGATATAGTGAATATAACTTTTGATGGCAACTTTTTGGTTTCTTCTCATATTATCTGAGTTTAATTGCCAAGAGCTCTGCGGCAGCCTGGGAGGGAAGTGAAGTACGAACCACCTTCCAGGGCTTTATCAGGAGGGCTGCTCTGCTCTTGGCATTTTTTGCATATGTTCGTGGATCTGAGTTAAAACACTTGGCTGCAGATTCAGCTGTTGCTTCCCGTTTTGCTGAAGCCAGGATTTGTGCGAGCAGAGCGCCGTTCTTTGCCTGAGCTTCGGAAAAGTCACTCTTAAAACGGAAAAGGAAGAGAAGGTCAGTGCAGGAGTACGAACATCCAAAACCTGCGTGTGTGAAATGATGTGTGGGGCCAACCAGAGCCTCGGTGCTGCAGTCACAGGTACCTGCAGCGTGGTGTGCTCCCTTCACAGGGTTGCTCACGTGCCTGTGCTCACCCAGAGCCGTTCCCCGGATCGTGTTGGTGACTGACATCGGAAGCAACCAGCGAACACAGTGACAGTTTGTTTCCGTTCCATGCTGGTGTTCTCCCTTTGCCTCCACTTGCATCCCGCTCCTGGCTGGGAGGAAAACATTGGCAAAGGCAGGGTAAACTGCAAACCCTTCTCTGTAGCCAATTGCGAAGTGGTTTTATCGTATCATGGCTTGTTTGTGTCGATTTTGTGATTTATCTGCAGCGTTGCTGCTTTGTGTTAATATTGGTATTTATCAGGCCTGTTGGAGATGTTTAATCTCTCACCACCAACCAGATCACATCCAGGAGCAGAGATAACGTGTATTAACTTTGATGGTGTGAGTGGAAGGAACCAAATTACTTTTCAAATCACTCCCAGCTATCTTAGCAATGAGTAATTCCTCTCTTTAATAACACCATTGCAGTTTGCTGGGGCAGGATGGGGCCATCCCATTGGGGGATATTTTTGTTGTCAGCCATGTGTAAGAACATGTGCTGTGTTTGCTCCTTCTGGGCAGAAGTGCTGAGTGGAATAAGTGTAAGGTTTTAAAGGATGTATCCGGGGTGAGATGAAAAGAAAATGGTGCAGCTCTCACAAAACTGTGCCCCATCTCTCTGACCACGGTGCCACGTGTGGTGAGGATGTTGGGCTCAGTTATCTCTCAAGTGAATTTCTTGGTATTTATCTGAGCCATAAAGACCCATGAGATATACAGGGGATAAGCTTTACATGACATCTTTCTGGGGTTTTTTGGTAAATGGTCATTTCCACATGACATTCGACCCATCCTGGGCTGGATTGCTTCTCAGTGGTCAAATGCCTCAATTACGATGTCATTTAATTTGCTTGGCATTCATTGTGAAGAAGTGTATCCTCTTTTCCTTGTCATTGTCAAGTACAAATGTCCCACTTATCTGCAGGAGATACCAAATAATCAGAGCATGTGCATAGGGAATACCAGCCCTAAAAGACAAAAAAATTTCTGGTTGATAAATGAGTGAGGACAGGGAGGTTATGAATCTGGGGGCCATCCATGTATCATATTCAGCCTGATTCTGTTAGAATCCTAGATCATAGAATTCTTTGGGTTGGAAGGGTCTTTAAAGATCATCCAGTTCCACCCCCTGCCATGAGTAGGGACACCTTCCCTATCCCAGGTTGCTCCAGGGCCTGTCCATCCTGGCCTTGGGCACTGCCGGGGTTTTTTAATGAGAAATCTGTATTCATTTACCAAAGTATCATCTCCTGGCACAGACAAGGCACCTACAGTGATGAAAAAAACCCCAATTTTCATTCAGGATTGCCAGACTATGACAGTTAAAGGAAAGTATTTGATGTGACATCTCTGGGAGTAAGTTGGAACATCTTCCATGACATGTAAAGGAATCCAAAAATGGCATTAAAAAAACTTTTGTATTTTGCATGTCATAATTATCAGCAAACATGGCACTGGAAGGACTCTCTGCATAATTACAACTGCCCTGACAGGAGCTAGGGATGAAGAAAGCACAGGAATGCATAAAGATAAGTTGATCCTAAGGTGCTTAAAATGTATATAAGAATGAGTGAAAGCAAAAGTAGCAAAGCCATGGTACATATGGAAGTAGAAAAGGTGAAAGAAGGAGATGGAAGGAAGGAGGAAATCTTGCAGCCTTGTGTGTAGCAAGATTTCAGCTCTTCCTGGGCACACTGCTCCCAGGTAAGGTGTTAAAACAGCAGGATCTAAGCTGGAAGCATCAAGTTTGCAGACTCAGATGGCTTTAGAGGACAAGAGAAATAAAGGTGTTTCCCTTTCCAAAACACAGAAGATTTTCAGGGGTTTTAAGTTCTCTCATGGAAATATTTTGGTCCACAACGAGGATGTTTTGATTCTGGATTCTGTTATTGTGTCTTGTAGGAATTTAGTTAAAGGCGATATAGGTCTGCTTTATCAAAACATTTCAGGCCCTACAGCAAAATCCATCACTTTTCTGCAGAAAATATGTGTATTGTTTAGTTGAAGAAGTGATTCTTTATCAGATACGTTTAACAGAATTTTCTATGGCAGCAAAAAGCAGCGGCTCACCAGCTGCTGCCCATGGAGGGTTTTATCATTTAGAAAGGCAGGAAAATTATGTTTGAAACTGGCTTGAAAAAGTCATCCCAGACACTGGTAGTAATGTGGGAGAAGATGTGAGTGATCCTGCAGAAGTGGATCCCGGAGCTGAGGAGGTGGGTTAGACCTCAGGCTCATCGGGACAGAAATCTGAGGTAGGAAAACACCTGAAGAGAAAAAAAAAACCTGGGAAAAAGGTGCTGGTTCCAATGAGGTGGGTAGAAGACAGACAGGTCTATGGTGAGAGGGGGGTGTGGGGCTGGGGGCAGCTCGTGCAGGCCTCCCTCCTGCAGCAGGGTGAAGGTTTAAGGTGGAGATTCAGCTGTGTTTGGGTCTGGCACGTTGTACTTGAAGGGCTCTGGTGGTGAAGTTGTGGCTGATGAGGCAGTGGGGGATCGCTGTGATGCACAGGAGCAACGTGGTGCAGTCAAAGTGTCCCTGTCTGTGCCACATGATCCCTAAGGTCCCTTCCAACCCAAACCATTCTGTGATTCTGTGAAGTATGAGGCTTTTGGAAGATGGGAACGTACAGCAGACAGCTTAAATGCCAAACAATAGCTCTAAGTCAAGCACAGAATCCTCTTCTGTCATCACACCAGGATATTTCATTGCAGAGCAGCCACCCACCCAGGCCAGGAAGTGCAATTCCCACCTCAAATGCCGTTTCGCCACGTGATTCTGGGAAAGCAGATAGACCCAGTGCACCCCACTAAGCAGCAGGGCTGTCACACCACTGTAAAGGCACACATTTGCTGAGAGTGTGGATTTGGTGTAGCTCATCTCTACATGCAGGGATGCAGGGACTGAGGGTGGAAGAGGATTCTCAAAGCAGGCTGCAGGGCTTTGGCTGACCTGTTTTGTGTAGTTTTGCTGGGGTTTTTTGTGGGAAAAGAACCCTTCTGACAGAGGTACTTCTCACTTTGGACTGACAGCAAGGCTTTTCTTGGGTTTAGTAGGGGAATATTTTGTCTCTGTCTGTCCTCAGTGAAGCAGTAACTCACTGCTTTGTACCCAGTTCTTTCCTTGGGATCGAACACACAGCAGCAGTTGCCTCATTTGGCGTAAATGACTCTAAGAGGCCAAATTTAACCTGTAATCTATATAAACTGCCTGGATATGTGGCCTTAATTTTTTTTTTTTTTTAAAGAAACAAACCAAAAAAAACCCCAAAAGAATCAAAAACAAAAACCAAAAAGTAAAAGAGAGAGAGAATTGCTATTGGCAGCAGGATTGTCACAGAATCCTTGACTCACAGAATGGTTTGGGTTGGGAGGCACCTTAAAGCTCACCTCATTGCAACCCCCTGCCATGGGCAGGGACACCTTCCTCTAGACCAGGTTGCTCAGATCCTGGCCTTGAACTCTTCCAGGGATGGGGAAGGAGATCAAACACACTCACGTAAGGCTGGAGTGACTTTCCTGACTCATGCAGACTTGTTGCAGCTTTGCCTTGGTACAAGTGAAGTCCTAATTCAGCTTGGTCTTTTAATGAATCCGTGATTTTGTAAAGAGCAGATAACAATCCCCAGGGATACTCAGGGACACCACAGGATCGCTGTCACATTCCCAAAGGGGCCAAGCTCTGGAGTCACCTGGTGCGATAAATCCCGAGGAACCCCACTCCAGAATTCTGCGACTGCTTTGAGAACAGAAGTTTAACTTCTATTTTGTTTCAAAACTAAACTTCCACGTGATTAATTTTTCACTTGGGTCCAAGCGTTTTCGTCCGAGGAGGTTTTTGATGCGGTGGATTCGCTGTGCTGTGGAGTTTCTGTGTGCTGGTGGGGCTGCTCCTCTTCCTCACGTAAATCAGCAGCAAAAGTCAGGAATAGCTGAGGTGGGAGGAGAATCTGAGCGAAAGGGGAGGCATTTTGGGGCTGATAGGTCAGGAACAGAAAGAAGAGCAACAGTGATCTGTTCTGACTTGTGAATGGGGTTTGGACAGGACAAGGTTGTGCCCTGCGTATCCATGGAAAACAAAGAGACAAGTGCAGTTGTGGGAGTCACTTGCTTCTCTTGAAGGACTGTGCATGGGTTGAGGGCTGAATTCACCCAGGTTTTCCCCTCCCACCCTTACAGTAACACTTGCTATTTATGTTTTGATTTACAACACTGGTGAAATAGTGAAAAACGTGCATCCTCCAGCTTCCGTTTTCAGCTCCCCTGTCCCTCCTCCCCCTTGTGCAAGGGGAGGGTGTCAGGACAACTACAGACATTGTTATTGAAACAATTAACACATTGTTTCATTAAATAAAGTAAAGAACTCCTGAAAACAGCTCTTTTTCTCCCTGTCCCCGCCATCAAAGCAATGCACTTTGTAGTGAAATTGGAAAGGATGGTGCTTTTACTGAATTTCTTCATTAGAGAATTCAGTTATACGGCTTATGTCAATTTTTCCAGTTCCTAGTCATTAGCATCGTCCTTCTGCCTTATTTATAGACCGGATTCAAACCCCATAGAAAGCAAATAAAGGTTTCAGTGCATTTTGATTCAGTCTGTTGTACTTAGGCAAAGCTGTGAACCACCCTGCCCTCAGCTTATTTGTCTCTATCCGCAGTACATGTGTTAGTTCGTGTGGGTTCCGATGCAGAAAAAAAGACCCATAAGCTGATCTGTGAATTTACTCAACTTCTGCCTGTCTGGGAGCCATCCCCTCCTGTCTCAGAAGCTGGAATGCCAGACAGACACCTCCACCTGAACCAGCTGCCTGCCTTCCATCAGCAGTGGGGAGGAAGAGGCATTTGAGGTCACCAGGCATTTGACCCATTTCAGTCAGCGACATGGAGATAATGGAAATTGAAAACCCAGCAGGTCTCTTTCTCTCTCCTGTTTATGGAGGGGGCCTGGGGTGAATAGTCCATATGCAAATGCGTGTGGAGTAGGTAGGAGAGTGAGTTTCTAAAGCTGGGTGTCAGGAATTGGTTTGTTTGGGTAAAGGGGGAGGGAAGGGGCCTCCAGTGTGTCCCTGTTTGGGATTTTATGAGTGCACCTGGACATCTGAGTGTGTAACTGAGCCCATGGTGTGTGCAGGAGGAGGGACAGCACATCCCCTGTGCTCTGCATGGCTTGGCTGAGCTGGGACAGTGATGCTGAGGTGAAGCAGATATTGTCTGCTTGTTCATGGCTTAGCTTTTCACACAGGGTGAGGATGAACGCATGAAGGTTTGTTTAAGCAGCCAGATGTTGATATAAAAAAAAAAACCAAACCAGAAACTAAATTAAAAACTAAAATAACACCAACAACAACAAAAAAATCCCCAAACCCTGATTCTCAGCACTTTGGGCTAAAATAGATTTTCTCTGTGTTTTGTATTTCATTCTTCCACCCAGTGTGTGTCCTATATCCCTCCCAGTCAGGGAGGTAACTAAGAGCAGAAGCCCAGAGAGAAACTGGTGGATAAATGATAAAGTTGATGTGAGTTAAATGGTGAGTGGAGTGCAAAGCTATGAAGAGGTGGAAAGTCTCCCAGGAGCTGATTTGAAGCTCTGACAGAGAATAGGACACCAGACTGTAAATGGGAAGGAGACTTTCAGCCCAACTGGAGCCAGAGCTTCTTCATTTAAATAGAAGTGTAGTTTTAAATTGAGTATGACTGAAGAAGAGGAAATGATGTATCAGAGGTTATTTAAGGAGGTGGCTGGAGTCCAGAGGCACTGGGACCGGGAGAGACATAGAAGTTGGTGTTGGGATGGTGTTGACAAGAGATGGCACAGATGTGGCACCTGAGATTGATGGAAACAACAACAGATTGGGGGTGGTTGCGGTGAAGCCATGGCAGCAAAGACCGATGCAGCAGAGCATGAAGGCAGAAGCTGTAGGTTTGCCAGCTTCTGCTGTCCAAAAGAAGTATTTCTGCTTTTAATATATATTTATGTTATTTTATTTAGCAGAATAAACATGAAGCTGCAAGGGTGTGGAAAAGGCTGAATTATCTGAGATATCCATGGTGCTGTTCATTGTAAATTGTGAGCTGGGCCAGGTGCTTACAGGGGCAGAGATTCCTGCAGACTTCCTGGGAGGATACATATCCAAAATTCATTGTGTCACACAGGAATAAGGTGTGTGTGTCCAGTGTGGACTCCAGCTACAGTCTGAGGCTCCTGTGACAGCTTTGCCCACTTTTTTGAGGAGCGTGTGGTGACACCAAGCACACAAGAAGCTTCATTCCTGACAGATGGCCAGACAGATACATCAGGGATGATGTAGACACAGTCTGCTGGGGGCGGAGGGCTGGGTGAAATGCTCTTTTCCAGCCCAACATTTCTGTAATTCAGCATCCAAATACCCTGAGCAGAGTTCTGGATTAAACAAAGACATTAAATACCTGTACAGCTGAATGAGGTTAATCACAGCATGAAACTGTGCCTGCACAAGGAAGGATGCTCATAAGTCTGTACCCCTCCTTGGGATTTTTTCTTTCTTTTTAAGAGAAAGAAAGTAAAAAGTAGGTGCAGATGCTGGCACTGGCAGGAAGTCAGTGCATTAGAAAACATCCTGGTACAAGATGGTGAAGTATTTAAGGAACACTCCACCTGTGTCATTAAAAAAAGCACCAAAAACCACCCAAAAGACCATAGCAAGAAATCTGTGAACCGGTGCCAAAATCTTACATAAATACCAAAATTGCCATGCTGATGAACAAGAGGCAAAAGGAAAGGACATATTGTAGCTACATCTCAGTTCGAGATACTTTTATTTCCCCCATTACGTTGAAAAGCTCTTGAAAGAATTTTGTGTTCAGTGTTTGCTAAACAGGGAGGTGTCACTTTTCATTTGTTCTGCGTTTGTTAGGAGACAATTAAAACCTGAAAATATAAGATAGTATTAAAAGTTTTAAACAAGTGTGATGGGGATAAATACTTTGAAAACATTTCTTTTGAGCTTGTGTGGCCCAAGTGTTGCAGAAATGGAGCGATACTGGACAATAAATTACCAGAAGCTTTCCAGGAAAATAAGGAAGCAAAATTGACAGGTTGCTTTTAAAAATCTGAACCCAAAAAATGCACAAAAAAAACCCGAAAAGTTTTACGAAGGAGAGTAAACTGAATAGTTGGACATTTTTCCAATGGTACAAGTGAGAAAGATTGCTTTGTTTCAGGACCACATATGACAAAAACTCATTAAATGTGAGGGGGAAAAGGGGGTTTAACCTGGCTTCAGGGACAAGACCTGGAGGGATTTAATCCAAATAGAGCTTTGGTGGGTCTGCTCTGCTTCTCTTTCCAGTTTACACAAATAACAAGGGTTTCAGCTTTAAAAGCCCTGCCAGGGGAGATAAATTCACATTGTCTACGAGAAAACAAAAGGCATGTCTGAGAGTGATTCTCTTTCGATGTAAGAATTTGTTTCCTCCTTTATGAGCAAATTAAGAAGAGCTGAGGGGTGTTCCTGTGCATCGGACCCTCTTTCCATTTCTAGGGCCGATTTCAGACTGGATGGTTTTGGTGCGGGGTCCTCACCCAGCTGTATTTCACTGTTAAGGCACGAATGCATCTCCTCCTGGGTCAAACTCTAAAATCTGTGTCCTCTTCACTGGATCTCAGAACATCAGTGGTAGGACTGACCTTGGCCATCTTTGTGTAATCACAAAGTGCAGAAACAGCAATTCCAGGATGGGTTTGGCTTTATTTAAAATATCCTCTTTAGGAAGGGGTGATGCAGTCCTACAAATGTTTCTATGTCTGGATGTTCTGGGAGCTGAGGGGGCAGCCCATATGTGCAGTGCAGTTGTCTCTGTACATTCGTGTGAATCCACCCTTAATCTCTCCACAGGCAGCCAGGCTACGATTTCCCAGCCTCTTTATCCCAACCAAAACGCAGTTGCTGCACACCACCCCCACACATCACCATTCCTGCTGGGAGCAGGCCCCCGCATCCGGCTGGGTCGGTCAGACCAGGGGATGGATGCAGCTGCAAACTTGCAAAGCTGTTTGTCAGGCAGAGGAAAGAAAGGTTCCTTTTAGAGAAATCTGTTCTAAAGGGGCATCAGGCTGTGCTGGAAGAGATTGGGAACCTGCACTGTGACATGGGGTGTAAAGCTGAACTGTGTCCTTGGACACAGCGTGCATTCAGGTTGTCACGGTTTGGACAAACTTAGGAGGAAGACTCGAAGAGTCTCTTCTGCAAGAGATAGGGTCCTAAAACTCCCTTCCCCCCTCAGTAAGAATTTCTCAGAGGAAAGTGAAAAAAACCTGTTTATTTAACAAAACCCAGCTGCTCTGGGGAGTGCACGCAGGCACCAGGGGAAGGGAAAGGAAAATAAAAAATGAATAATGTTAGATAATAAACCTCTCATGGTGAAGACAACCTGGATGAATTCAGAGTCCTTTGTTTCCTGGGTGTAGTTTTCTGCTCTGTCTTCCTCCGGGCCTAGGGTGGCGCAGGCCTCTCTCCGGGCCTACGATGGTGCAGGCCTCTCTCTGGGCCTACGATGGTGCAGGCCTCTCAGAGTTCAGTGGTCTGGTGTGAAGTTCCAAAGGAAAAAGGAAAAAAACATGGTCCCAGAAAAAGCTGTCTTCTTTCCTTGCCTCAGGCAGAGGAGGGAAAAAGCCAAAAGTATGTTTTAACTCCCTCTGATATGAGTAAAAGCAGCGCCCAAAACTCACAGGAAAAAAAAAGTAAAAGTAAAAAAAGTGTCCCCTTCGTCTTTGGCTATAGAGAAGGCGACTGACTAGAGTTCTCTCCTGAGAACCACAACACAGCTAGCTGAGAAGTAAAAAATGTAAACACCTTCGAAGAAAACCAAAACACAGTGTCTGGCTTCTCGAGCCAGCTTAAAGACACAAAGTTAATATTTTTTCATTAAGCAGGCGATTGGGATATGTAGCATCATAAAGCTAGACACAGGTAAGGTTGAAGGAATTGTTATGAGGAGACCTGATAGGGAAGCACGAATTGCCTGCTTTTAAGACCCAGCTATACATCCATCTGCTGTGATGGTTGAAGATTCCATCCTAGAGTCCATGGATGTGTGGAGTGACCACTGGCATTCCCAGCAGCTGTTTCCTGCAGTTCCCCCACCGGGATGAACACCAGCCCTTCCACAGCTCTAAATCTGTTCACCCTCATTAACTCCACTGTAGCTTAATCATGTTTAAGATCTGAAAATAGACCTGAGGCTCCAGTCTCACCTTGTGCACCACGAATGCAACAGAAAGAACCCCCTGAGATCAGCTGATAGGAGGGGTCTGGGGACAGAGAGGGACTGCAGCCGTCACTGCTGGTGTTCAGTGTTGTTCTGGAGATCTGCAGGAACGCCTAGAGGTGTGTTATGCTCACGTGCAGGTCTCCACCAGCCCTACAAACAGATTTCTGTAGGGTCAAGACCTGCTTTTATCATTAGGAGATGCCTTGGAAGGGGGTGAGAGAAAGTTCAGACCCCCCAGCTGTAACTCCTGGTTCCATTCCCTCTTGGTGATGCTGATCCAGAGATTATGAACTTATTTTGCAAGCAGAGTTTTGCCTCAAAAAGGAGAGAGAGCTGGAAATGTTGCCTGTGACCGCGAGTAAATGAGAGTTTGACGACATTAGGAAAGCAGCATCTCAAATCCAGAAATACTTCCCTTTTTAGTTGGCCTTTTTTTCTGTAAATTGCAATCTTTACTGTGTCACACATGAATCCATTTTCAGTCAGTGCAAGGCAAAAGCAGAACTCCCACCACAGGCAGCTGTTCTCCATCCAGATCTTCCGCTGACTGGGAGCCGGAGCTCGTTTCTTCCTCCCTACTTAACCACAATTGATTAAGGATATTAAGGAGTTTATTGCTTCCTAATATCATCTGGGAATGGTTTCCATATGTTGCATTATTCTCCAGCGTGGGCAAAGCTCCCCTGTGCCAGCAAAGTGGGGTCCAGCACTGCTGAACCCCAGTTACACCGCATTTCAGTGCAGGAGAGGTTGCAGGTGGCCTCTTACAGAAAGCTGCATTTCATCCCTTGTTTTCAGATACCTCATAGTATCCTTTCCACTGGGAAATTAAGCAGACACTCTCCATATCCACTGCAGCTGTTTCTGGTGTTAAATTAAACTGCTGCTATTACAGCGAGCCGTGCTGGAGCTGAGCTGTGTTGTTCCTTAATTGTTTGTGGCTGTGGATACCAGCCAAGTAGCAGTCCTGTAGTGGCAAACGTTGGAAATCTGACCTGGAAAACAGATGTTTGGGCCAGAGCCAAGGTGGTTTCAGGAAAGACAGTGAGGGAGAAGCAGGAAACCAGTTATCAGTCTGATTTATTGGGCAGGGTAAAGGAATTCACCCCAGGGCAGAGTGCTCACACGAGGCTGGTACAGCGGTAAACTCTGATTTTAGCAAGCTTGAGCCAGCTTTTGCAAGGTTTCTAAGGGCAGCTGTTGGTTTACCAGACCTAAGTCCCAGTGTGCCAAACCTATGAGCTTTGCAGCTGGTGGAAAATTCCCACCTCTTCACTGGTGCTGCTTCGCTGCAGAGCATCTCCTGCAATGAACTGGTTTATGTGAAGTTCCAGCATAAGTCTTTTAGATCTGAGACAGTGAAGGGATTTATTGAAATTTAATGTCTTGATGAATCTGATGAAAACCAGATCTTACAGTGAAGGTGAACAGATTATCCCCAGGTATTCTCATTTGCTCTCGAAGGAGAGAGATCTCACACTGATGGTTCCAGCTCATGATCTGAGGGTGCCAATTTCTGTCCTGGTCCTCTCTCAGGAGTCCAGTAACTGCCTGACAGGGGGATGCAGATGCTGTAGACATTTGGGTCTTGGTGAGATCCATCCCACCCATGTCTTCACAGAATCACAGGCTGCTTGAACTTGGAAGTGACCTTGTCTTGTCCCCCTCTCCTGTCCAAGCAGAGACACCAGGATTTGCCCAGGTTCATGCCCAGATGGCTTTTGAATATCTTCAAGAATGAAGACTCCACAACATCTCTGGAATACCTGATCAGAAAGGGCTTGGTTGCACAGAGCCAAAATGAAGCATTGCACTGGATGGGAGGGAGGGAACGTCCAGCATTTAAAATTAAGGAAAGTTTTAAATGTCACTGTTTAGGGAGCTGATCCACAGACCTGAGCAGGTGTCTTGTAGCGCATCCAAGCAGTGATTTTTGGAGCAGTGATATGAGTATTTAGCAGGACAAGATGCTTTCACAGTTCTAATTATATTGTGACTACATCAATTTAGTTGAAATGTGGTAGATTCCAACTCAAACTTTTAGCCCTCATTTTAGTTTGTTGATACCTGAGCCAATAGTGTGACCACATTTTATTGCTGAGGAGTCATCAAAAAAGCTTCAGATTCTTTTAGCAATACTCATGTTCTCAGATGCTTGACATATTGACTAATAATTCTGACTAGCACTCTGAGCTTTTAAAGGTGAATTTTGAAAGACCTGGTTAAGGGAATGCTTGACCCCTCTGCACTCCTTCCTGCTCCTGTCTGTGGAACAACAGGTTCCTAAAGCCAAAGGTGCAGAATTTGGGGATTTGGAAGAGGTTCATAATCTCTTGCCCAGCAGTGACCAGAAGTATTGGTGGAGTCTGGTAGAGGCAGAGAGGACATCTGTGTTCACACAGAGGCGTGAGGAAGATGTTTGGCATTAGTCTTTGGCCATGTTTAGCTTTCCACACGGATGCTATGGAACATGGAACTCCTTGGATTTCTCCTCTTCTGCCAGAGACAGTTTGATTTGTTTTTCCTTTCACCTTTAGACTAAGTAGGCACCTTATTTTTTGAAACAAAGGAAATGTCTAAATAGTAATAAATGTCTGCATCACACAGAGAGTGAAAATATATATACATGTATTTCTTTCTGCTGAAGAGATTTTTCCCTACTTAATTTGATCAGATTTCTCTGTTTCTGACAGTTGAGACAGAAATTTTAGCCTTTTCTTGCCATGGAGCACTCATAAACCACTCACTGGACATCTGTGTCTATCTAAATGCAAATGGGTCTCCAAACCACCCCTGAAACAGCCTTCAGAGGGGTGCTGCCCTCATCCAGAGGAGAACAGGATCATCCTAATCTCCTGCATCCAGCCCCAGCTGGTGCTTTGCCTTCCCCACAAACTTCTGGGAATTTACAGAAGTGCTGATGTTTTCCTGGTTGAGGGCAGTGCCACATGCAGAGGTCCACGACCTGTGCATTTCTAGGGATACAGAGAAGACATGAGTCACAGGATATTTTTCTCTTTTTCTGTCCCATCCTGTCTTTCATGATGATTTTTCTTCTGTTTTAAGCCCAGTATCCCAGAGGGTTTATGACTTTTTGCCGTTTTCCTGAAAACTCAGCCCGGCTGTTGGCTGACACACCCAGGAGCTCAGAGAGTCCAGATACTGCTTGTTGTATAAATTGGCTTTATGTAGGGTAGAACATTTAGGGGAACCTCCTGGGAAGGCAAAACCTGTGTCAGAGAACACAGACAGTTGGCTGCATGAGCGTCCGTGTAGGAAAGCGTTGGAATGCGAGTGCTCAGTGCTCGTGAATACTCGGCCCAGAGAGTTGGTGTTCCAGTCCCAGCACTAACTGCAGCTGTTTGTTTTATAAAGCAGGAAGAAGGAGAAGGTCCCATCAGATCCAGGATACAAGTGGAACAACAACCTGCTGCGACCTGGCCACACACTGACCGGAAGTCGTTCTGGGTTTTGCAGTGGTCCCAGACTTTGGTACAAGGGGCTGATGGAAACTCATCGCTCCACACGCCTGGGCAAGAGAGAAGACACTCAAACAAAGGGCCACGTCTTGGTTCCTCAAGTTTTCCTCTCTCCTTGATGGTCTTGCTCTCCTTGAGCAGAGAGTCAAGTTTTAAAGTCATCCCGGCCAGGGGAGGAGTTATCCTCATTCCTTCCGCTGAGAAAATCCTTCCCATGTTGTCTTCAACTGTGATGAAAAGAGAAGCCACTCTCAGAGACTGAACTTGTCTGTCAGGAAAATACCATTCACAGGTAAGAAAATGCTATTCTCAGCAAAGAATCTGGAACTTCTTCCGTGTGAGAATAGAGAAGCTGCCCTACAGATAGAGCATTTTTCATATGAAAAAGGGAGGAGGGACTTGCCTGCATCCCACACAGCACGAGTCATTCAACCGTTTGCTGTTGTACTTGAACAGCAGATCATTGTCAATATGTTTGACAGATAACAGCTGGTGATAGCACTGATGTCTTTCAACTCTGGTGGTCCAAGACAGACATCTGCAGCTGAGTTCAAAGTGCCTCTTGCTCCCCATTGACTGGAAGAGAAGCCAGGAATGACAGGCTCAGATGATGAGACAAAAGTTGGGTGGTGAATCCCAGTTTGGGGCCCAGATGGCACAGTGATGGGCACTAGCTACAGCGGTTAGTAATTCCTGGTTTCACTAAATCTTCTCTCTGAAAGCCTTGAAAGAGCTTGCAGAGAAGAGCAACCCAAAGGTTTTGTAGTGTTTCGACCCAAAGGTTTTGTAGTGTTTCAAGCCAAGGGTGTTGCAGTGTTTCCTGGCATCTTGATTATATTTGTTTCTGTTGTCAGCTGCTTGAAATAATCCTGAGGTACTGATCTTTTTTGTGAGGTTTTTTGTTTCACTGTCTGTACAGTGTGGTTCATATGAGCTGAATTTTCTCTTTATAGCTTCACTTGTGAATATGATGGTTCAGCACCCAGGAATGCCCAAGATCCTTTCCATGCCGTATATAAATAGTGCTCAGTTATTTCACAGTTTCATGTTCAGCTCTCAGGCTTCCAACAGTATTCCCAAACCCCTCTCTATTCCCATAGCACTCAAGTTCTTGATGTGACTCAACGTGAGTTACAGCAGAGGCTTCTCCCAAGCCAAGAGAGCTCTGATTTGACTCCCATGCGTTGCCGTTCTGGTTCCCGACGGTTGGTGTGAAGTCATCGCTGCTCGGAGCCGCTTTTGTGGGTTTTTCCAGCCCTGTGATGAGTTCAGCTCCGTGGTTCAGCCAACAGCTGAGTTCCACCACCTTGGGCACGTCCAGCAGCGCCGGGTCAGTCCGTGGAAGGAAGCTGTGGAGTCTCCAGCTGGATGGATAACTAGCGGCCGCCGTCCCCCTGTCCGACGGAGATAAGAGGCTGGTTAAAAACCAGGGGAATTTTTAGACTCTCTCCCAAGTGTTGCCTGTCTTTTGTTTGGCACAGGACTTGTCATGTCTCCCTTCCTGCGTATTGGCCTGTCCAACTACGACAGTGGCCCTTACCTGCCGTCCCAGGGGGAGGTGATTAACCCCTACTGTGCCGTGATGGTTAAAGAAGCCGTGGAGTCAGGTGAGTGGGGAGGGGTTAAATATGGGTGGGAGCTTTTATAAGTCGTGCCTGTGCCTTTCTGTGTCTTTTCCAGCGTGTAGGAAATGCACTGGTAAAGCATGGAATGAACCATAAAATAGGTTGGCTGGGAAGAAACCCTAAATATCATGTAGTTCCAACCCCCCTTTATAAGGGTTTGTGAAGTCCTTTTTGTGTCCCAGCAGAGTGCAGGTTTGGGTTTGGCATGGTCTGGCAGACAATCTGATCTTGATACGATGCCCAGCAAATCTGTGTCTTCAGTTTGAGGTTATTATCAGCTGCATTACAGGTCCCAGCATGTGACAGAGCAGATGAGCTGAGCTGTATTCAGTTTCACCCCTCCGTGAGCAGTTGTTGGTTTGTCAGTGGGACTCCAGACAGGTGAAATACGAGTGTCCTAAAATATTCTGGCAGGACCATCTTTGTTAATCACATTTTTTGGGGGGAACTGACAGACCCAGCACTTCCATAATTTCAAATAAAGGCACTCAAGCAGTCCAGTCTTTGCAGAGAGAGTTAATTTCTCTGTGTAATTGCTGTGCTGTGTAAAAGGTTTGAAAATTAAGCATCCTGAGAAGCTGTTTTCTGTTTGGTTTTATGGATTGTTGCACATTTTCCCTGATTGAACAATGCTGATGAGTCCTCATTGGGAAAGCATTGATTATATGTCTTATCCATTAAAATAATTCCAGTGAAAGGATGAACAGTCCTCCAGTTGTGCTTCTGAAGAATCATGAAGAGCAAGACCTTCAGTATTAGGGAGTTACTCATGTTGGTTGATATTTAGCTTAAATCTTTGAGAAATTTCTAATTTGAGTGCTGTAATCCTTTAAAAAATTAAATCCACTCAGAAATCCCTATTTATTGAGAATACCCATGACTCTAATCCCCAGAGAATGTTAAAGCAGTTTTAAAAAAAATCAGAATTTTAAAATAATTCAGTATTTCACTGGGGTTAGATTTTATTTGTTTTAAGAGTCAGCATTTATCACATTGAACTTTGTCTTGCCTTAAATGAT
Organism: Ptilonorhynchus violaceus; assembly: GCA_013397565.1. Taxonomy (NCBI): domain Eukaryota; kingdom Metazoa; phylum Chordata; class Aves; order Passeriformes; family Ptilonorhynchidae; genus Ptilonorhynchus; species Ptilonorhynchus violaceus. The sequence continues at coordinate 583,759 of VZRJ01002460.1, forward strand.
ACTTAAAATAATAATGGAAGATGTGGTGACTAGTAAACTCAAAAGGAAAGAAAATCCTGCATGACAAGATATCCCTAGGATCTCAGTTTTATCAGAAAATATGTTCTATTTTAGCTCTGTGCAGAGTTTGGCTGTTTGCTTTAATGAGGTGTTTGAAAGCCATAACTGAGATTGGAATCTGTGTCAGTTCAAAAGTGAATAAAATCAATTTGGTCAGAACAGGCCTATATTTATTTGTGTGACACAGAGCTGGGAGTGTTTTCTGGTATCTAACAAACACAAAAGTACTTTCTAAGGGATATAATTTTTGTGCTCCTGAGAGTCAATAATCATAATTATTATAATAATTACAGTTATTTTAATTATTATTGTAATTATTATAGTTATTGTAATTATTATAGTTATTGTAATTATTATAATAATAATTCCTCTACCAACAAAAAACAAAAAAAATATGTTTGAGGGAACTTTTCCCCATTAGTGAGGACTGAATATAGGAAAAGTGATGTTCTGCTATTACGAGATTTCTGTTTGCTGGGATGTAGTTTCATCTGGTGATTGCTCATGGTGGGACAGCCAGAGGGACTCATCCCATTGGTGATAGCAGCAGGAACCTCTTGGGACTGAGTCAGCTCAGACTCCCCTCTTAGGGTGGGTTGAAACACCCTTGGGAGGTGTTAATCTGCTGCTGCTGGAGTGTGTTTAAATGAGAAAAGCTGAGGCCACCATGGGATCCATCTACCCCATAATTCCAGGATATTGATGTCTGGGCAGTCCCAGCCTGAGGAACACATCCATAATGAGTGTGGGGAATCACACCCTGGAAAAGCCCCGTGCTCACCCCTGACTACACAGACCACTCAGAGGTCCATGTGTGACGTTCAGGGAGCTGAGCCTGACTCTAAATGCCAGGAATGCTCTCAGCATGACCATTCCAAGGAGCTGTCATGCTCTAACAGGCTTAAAGAAGGCAAAAGGTCTCCAGGCAAACATTAGCTGAATATATTTGACGTAGAATCATAGAATCACTAAGGTTGGGAAAGACCTCTAAGACCATCAGGTCCAACCATTAACCCAGCACTGCCAGTTCCACCACTAAACCATGTTTTATTCCTGTTTCAGGATTTATTTATTTTTTATCATAGTTTGCTCTCCAGCTCCCTGGTTTGACAAAGCATTTTCTTCTCAATTGTAATGGGATTAAAAAAAACCAACACATATATATACTGATTCCCTGATATGCAAATTTTGGGTAAACTTTTGGCGTAACCAAGGAGGAGGAGTGGATCAGCTGCACATCTGGTGAGAGATGCAGATCATCCTGACCACCAGCCTTGTGCTCTGACACTTGGCCATTAAGATGTCTTTCAGAGCAAAAGATTATTTCTGAGCAGGGCAGGACATGTCTAAACCCGGAGCTGGATCCAGGATAGATCCAGTCACAAATCCCTTCAAGCTCTGTGCTGAAACCAGCTTGGAAGATGATGCTGCTCTGACTTTTCTAATGCCCTATTATGGATCAGATATATATACCATGTTAGGTATACCATGTTAGGTATGCCATGTTAGATATTAGGAGGAAATTCTTCCCTGTGCGGGTGGTGAGGCCCTGGCACAGGTTGCCCAGAGAAGCTGTGGCTGCCCCTGGATCCCTGGAAGTGTCCAAGGCCAGGTTGGACAGGGCTTGGATCAACCTGATCTGGTGGAAGGTCTCCCTGCCCATGGCAGGAGGGTGGAACTGGATGGTTTTTAAGGTCCCTTCCAACCCAAACTATCTTGTGGTTCTATGTTTAGAATTAGTGTAGGGGTTTTGTTTTTGTTTTCTGCTGGTTGGTTGGGTGGGTTTTTGCAAACAGAACAGTGGTAGATGACAAATGTGTTTGGTTTCCAAAAACAGGGAGTTTGACTCTGACCTTGGAGTCATGCCAAAGGCTGTCCCTTGTCAACCAGTCATGATGAAAGGTCATTGGGACAGAGGTCCCCAGGGACATGGGAGTGAAGAACATCATCTGTGGACACAGGGGTAGCACAACAAGACCACCCTGAAGAATTTTAAAAGTTCTGCGAGGATCTTGGGCAGCCTTTTAGATTTTTCCACTTGCTTATTTTGTAAAAGGGACCCTGGCACATTATAATATAATCTTTTAAAACAAACAAACAAACAAACAAAAATCCAAACCACACCTCCATACAGTTGGAAGTGTTACAGCAATTTATTATTGATGACAAAAGATTTCAGGAATCATATGTGCCTCTGAGATATAAAAAGAATCTGCCCTTTAAAAGTGGCTGCTGCCTTCACGAGCCACCTGGCCGGGTGCCACTTTGCCACCTGCCTTGGTGGCATTTGCTTCATGAGGGATCCTGCTCCGTGTTTGAACTCAGCAAAGCCTCCAGGAAAAGCACTCCTGGCTACAGTGGGAGCTGCTCCCCGGGGAAAGACAGTTGCTGTTTCATTTTTCGGGAGCCCGGGGTTAGATTAATCCCTGGCAGAATTCCACAGCCGTCAGCGGGGACGCGCCAGGGGTGACGGTCTGATCCCATATATCGGGCAGTTCATTCACATTCCAGGGTTTGTTTGTTTAAGCCTGGTGTTCTGGAGTGCAATGCAAACGAAAGCCCTCGTTTTGCAAGTGCTGTGTCTCACATCTGTGGGTTTTCACTGATGTAGCAAAGAAATAATGGTCCTTACTGACACTTCTGTTTTCCGGGATGCTGGGAAGTTTATGTCTCATTTTTATCTCTGATTTTTTGTGCTTTTTGTTGAAAGAGTGTGTTGAATGTATATTTGCAAGCTTGATGTGAATGAATTAACTCTGCAGACAATGAGCTCAGTATAGGATTCCCTCAATCTGCGTATGTGAAAAGTCAACCGCATTACAGAGATGGATTCACCTTAGATTGAGGTGCTCTGAGCTTTGGGGAAATTAGATTTGTGCCTAAAATTTAGCTGCACAACTGCTCATCACATCAGGCAGGAAGTTGAGAAATTGTTTCATGCTGCAGAAATGATCTGGGGATCAGATCATTTCTCCCCAGGGAAATAGTGGAGTAACCATCCCTGAAAGCGTTCAGAAAATGAGTAGATGTGGCACTTGGTGATATGGTTTAGTGGACAAGGTGGGATTTGGTTGAAGGTTGGACTTGGTGATTTTGGAGGTCTTTTCCAACTTTATGATTCAATGATCTCTGCTCAGTTTTTGGGGCAGACCAGTGCTGATGGTCAGAACCTAAATTGAGTTTGTGTGATGGCACCAAGTGCAAAACTGCTTTGTGAGAGGCAGGTGTTGAGTCCTGGGGTGGAATTTCAGCAGGATCCTGTCCTCAGGGAGCTGTACCTCAGCCCAAATCTACCCACAAAGTGTGGTTTATGTGGAATCTCTGGCAGCCATTTCTCCATGTACAGGGTGGTCAAGGGAGGTTTTTGTTATAATCTTACAGCCCTGATAATGGTTCTTTCCTCAATAAACATTCTCTCTTTTCCTGAGATGAGTATTACACAGTCAGGAATCACTGTTCCTTTTATTCTCCTTCTCTCCTGCTTTCCATAACATTGGAGTTTCTTTGCCAGTTTTAATCTATCCTGAAGGTGTGGCACAAGCCTCAGATATTCTGGAGTTGCTGCCTCCTGTGTAAATCAAAGCTGAGCAGAGGGAAGAAACCTGAATTAGTCCTCCTATATCTAGGGAAAAATTTCTTCCAGCATGTCACCTTCCAGGCTGTCAGCTGCATGTTCTTTTCCAGATGGGTGAGAGGAGGGAAATGCTGGGATTATTGGAGATAGGAGCAGGGTCTTTAGCAGACAGGGATCACAAGTCTGCTGCTTTTTTTCTCTTGTTCTTCCAGCTTCAGCATTTGATGGGTTGAAAATTTTGCAGAGGGTAACTGTGATATACAATTTACTTTGAGTAAGCGTCCAAGACTTCTACAGGGCTGTGTGATACAAAACTGGCTCTGTGAGATAAAGAAATCTGGCTGAGACTCTTTTCAGAGAGAGGTAATTGGAGAGAACCCCCTGCAAGCCTCAGAGATACCAATTTTTTTTACCTGTCACCATTTGAAGATGCTGTGAAAGAAAAGGAATTAAAGTATGAGGGAAAGTTTGCTTGGTGGAAAACTCTACGTCCCTGTGGAGTGGTTGCAGGTCTGCCAGACAGTTCATGTTTTAACATCCCTTAATTGGCTATTGACTGGACATGTGCTCCAGCCGAACCTTAATCCCAAAGGGTGCCCAGTTTTTGGGGGGGCTCAAGCAAACCTGTCTCATTTTGCATTAGAGGTCTCCTCTCTGGAGCTGATGGAGTCAAGGGTGGAAATCACCTTTTTGAGGGTAGATGTTTGTATTTGGTCACATGAACCGCCCTCACTGCATGGATTTCTGTTCTCCCTGTGGACAGAGAATGGCCAGGTGTACGTGCAGAAGAAGCCCACCATGTACCCGCCCTGGAACAGCACTTTCGATGCCCACATCAACAACGGCCGGGTCATGCACATCGTGGTCAAGGACAAAAGTGCTGAAATGGTCTCAGAGACCACGGTGGAGCTCAAGGTGCTGGCAGAGAGGTGCAAAAAGAGCAATGGCAAGACAGAGATATGGGTGAGCATCTCCATCTTCTCCTGTAGGATGTGCTGGGGAGCTGCTGTGGGGTGGGGAAATGCCCTGTGTCCACGCCAGGGGGACAGGGGGAACTGGCTGCCACCCAAGGAATAATGTTTTGAGTCTGCTTGGGGGTGACTTGAGGCAGAGGCTTGTCAGAAAAGGAGAGCTTGGTGCTTTTACATTGCCTGCTGCTGCTGTGCTGAAATGTGCCCTGTGCTAGTGGGGATTCTGGTTCAGGTGAGCTGTGCCCACGTGTCAGTCTCTGCTGAGGAAACCCACTGGGAGCAAATGGTGATACGAGTGGCTGAACATGAGTTATTTTATGTTCTCTGGGGAAACAGCTTTAAAAATTCAATCTCATGTCAAGGAACTGATTCACAGCTGCCTGAGTGCAGAGTTATGTCAGAGCAACTCCTTAAAAATCACTGAAGTTACGGTGGAGTAAATTTGAACAGTTTTCATAAGAATGCTAAATGTGAGGTTGTGTTCCCTGGTAGCCCAAGCAAGAAAGTTCTTGATAGAAGTCTTTAAAATGTAGTATCCAGATTATACCATAGTCCAGTGGATTCAGATTTCCAAAGGCACTTGCAGATGACGAGTCAGGTAGGTGGGAATTGTCAAGTCCGGTGGGAAGGCCCAAATAAATGCCTGAGTAAGCTTGTAGCATCCCTCACATTGACTGGAAAGGAGTTAGACTGGCAGAACCAAGTGTCCAAAAGATTTCAGCATCACCTGTCTGAAGCTGGCTGGGTTTTTTGAAGTGCTCCCACTTTCCCCTTGCAGGATCCATTGGGAAGAAGTTTTCTGTATAGATAGTGCTGGTCCTAATCTGGTGTCTAAAAACCTGCCTACATCTTCTGTGGTTTGATCACATTTATCTCTCCTACCATGCTGCTCTGAGTGTTTGATATGAGGTGATCTACCCTCCTCTCTCTGTAGTTGCTCCTACCCTGCCTTGTTGCCTCACATGGGTATGAGCCACCCAAAAATTAGCGTTCATTGCTATTCATCAATTCCCACTGGGAAAAGGAGATGGCTTGAAAGTCATCTGAAATGATTTTTCCTTCTTTGAATGACTGTTTAATGGACTTTTTTTCTTGCTTTTCACTTATCTCAACCAGCTAGAACTGAAACCTCAAGGGCGAATGCTGATGAATGCAAGATACTTCCTGGAAATAAGTGGCAAGTGATTTTGTTTGTTAATTTATAGCTGTGATTTCTGATCTGTGGGACAGACATGGTGTCTGCACTAAAAGCAGTGCCTGTGTTATTACTGATGGATTCATAACAACAAAAAATAACTGTTTGAAATGAAAACTCCAGAAAAGTGATTTTTATTGTGTGGTGGGGATGAAGATTGACTATTCTGTGATTTGCAAGGCAGATTTTTGGCTGTTTTACCACTAAAATGGCAGATTTTCCCATTATGCTAAGCAAGACAGAATTGATACATAACATCTCTCTCTGAAGTCATTCTACTGTACGTACTACAAGGAAGACATTGAGAGGCTGGAGGAGGTCCAGAGAAGGGAAGAAAGCTGGGGAAGGGTCTGGAGCACAAGGAGTGGCTGAGGGAGCTGGAAAAGGGGCTCAGCCTGGAGGAAAGGAGGCTCAGGGGCGACCTTCTGGTTCTGCACAACTCCCTGACAGGAGGCGGCAGCCAGGGGGGATGGGCTCTGCTCCCAGGGAACAAGGGACAGGACAAGAAGAAACATCCTCAAGCTGTGCCAGGGGAGATTTAGATTGGATATTAGGGAAAATTTCTCATGGCAAGTGTTGCATTTTGCTTTGTTATAGAAACATAGAAGCACTGAAAGCAGCCATGGCTATGCTGATATTTTCTGAACCATCCCTAGCTTTAATATAGACTGGACTGCTGTTGTCTCCTTGTGTGTTACGAGATGTCAGAGGGGCGAAAGCACAGAAAATGCAAGTTGTGCTTCTGTTACAAATACCAAGATCAGCATCAGATCGTACAGATCCCACAGATTACCTGTTTGACTTGCTGTGTAATGCAGGAGTGAGACAAAACAGAGATTGAGTTCCTGTGTGGATATCAGATTTGTAGGCACAAGCACATCTCTAAGTGCTCATGGGCATGTGAAGTCAGAATTGGTTTGTTTGCTGTTCCAAAAAGTTCAAAGGTGAACTGTGAATAACAGCACAGACACAGCAAACAGCAGAGCAAGTGTTGGCATGGAAAAATAACAAGAAAAAGAATATCCTAGGAACATACATATCTGCTTACAGACACACACATATGGACACATAAAGGATTCAGTTAAATACCCATATATATAAATATATAAAAATATATATATACACACACACACCACATACACGTGTTTGTGTCCATATACAAATAATTATTAATTTTTATGTAATTTTATCTGGTTTAGGGCATGTTTCTCCAGTGCTATACAAAGTTAGAATTTTATGTTTAAATTATCTCTCCTTGGGAAATTTTTGTTCTACGTTTCAAAAGCAGCATTATGAATGTTCAAAGGAGCTCAGAGTCCCAACTCTAAAGCCATTTTAGTGTAGGAATGGTAGATAAAAACCATCCAAAGAAGACTTGTGTGTGTTTCATAAAACGATATTTCTTTGAGTATTCATTCCCATGAGTGAATCATCAGCCTCAGTCACGCAGGATTTGAGCAACTGCATTTTCTCAAGGCACCTGATGAGAACAGGGTCCACTAAAATACCTTTCCTCTCCCCCCAGATGCAAAGGACCTGGCTGACTGTGAGACTGAAGGCTTCTTCTCCTTGCACCAGCGCAGGGGAGCCATCAAACAGGCCAAAATCCACAATGTCAAGTGTCATGAGTTCACAGCCACCTTCTTTCCACAACCCACCTTCTGCTCCGTGTGTCACGAGTTTGTGTGGTAAATGGAAATGGATCTCTGCTGCTTCTCCTTTTAACCCTAGGGCCCAGTTCTGGGACGCTTAGGAACGTGGTTTAGCGTTGGACTTGGCAGATCTGGGTTAATGGTTGGACTCGATGATTTTAAAGGTCTTTTCCAACCTAAAAGCTTCCCTGATTCTCTGATGAATATCTGTGCTCCTGCTGTCTGACCCTTGACATCCTATGTGTAGAGTTATTGCATCACTTCAAGGATGTGGTTTGCAGTTGTAATTCCAACTGGGAAAATTCCCTTCATTTTTTAGTTCATTATTTACAAATATTTTTGGGGGTTGGCCAAAGGCACAGGCATTTCTCATCTGTCCAGTTTGCTGTTTGGCTGTTGTGAAATTCAGGATGTGAATATGTGCTGAAAAGGCTGTGAAAACCACAGACAATCACTCCACCATTAGACTGAATGAAGATGATAATGAAATTAAATAAGCTCTACAAAGACTGATAAAAAGCAAAATTATTTTGTTCTCTTTCTTTCATAAACGTTGCTCTCCTTTCTTCTGCTGAGGCTGTCAGACAACTCAGAATTAACCACTTCTCTGTTTATTTCAGGGGCCTGAATAAACAAGGCTATCAATGCAGACGTAAGAAACTTCTTTGATTTTCTTATTGTCATTATTTACTTAATCTTTCCTTAAGGAATTTCTTTATTAACACCCTGACACACTTGCTGTTGCAGAATGTAACGCTGCCATCCATAAGAAGTGCATTGATAAAGTAATAGCCAAGTGTACAGGCTCAGCAATCAATAGCAGAGAAACAATGGTAGGTGGTGGTATTATTATTATTTTATTTTATAATTGTTCCTTTAAAAAAAAATTCAGTGTCATTCAGATCTCTCCTATGTCACTGCAAAGCAGCTTCTGATGAAGCAGAAGGTCCTGCTGAACTAAAGACTCTGTGATCTGATCTGTGCCCTTTGCTTCTTGCATCCCCAGTGGTTTCATTACCTCCTACTTATGATTTACTCAAATGCAGCTGCTGATAAGCAGTTGCTGAATCAGAGCTGACATTTTGTTAATGCATAAAGTATAACTCAGAGGGAAGCCATGGACATGAAGTGGAGATTTACTGGAGAAAGCTCTTGACTATCCAGTGCTAGGCAGGACATCACATGGAATTTTCAGATTTGTGCTGGAACATCCCATTCTGTGTTATCTGAGATTTCCAAACAGTCAGTGGAAGATCTGACATCTCCACTATTATTTGCTTTATTTGTCTCATATCAGTTGGTTCTAAACTTTACTTTTTGGTAGGCAAAGCCAGAACTTAAACCCCTGATAGAACTATTCCTTTCCCCTTGTGTTCTGCTACTTCTGTTTGCTCTCAGTCCCACCCAGGCTCCTGTTCTTCTACAGTTCTTAGGGATGAAATTCATCTCACTTCTCTTCTGACATCTCCAGGGTAGACGTAACCAACTCTGTCATCACCTCTCACTTCCTTTGTACTAAAAGAACCAAAACAGGCTCTTCCAAGGAGTGATTCATGACAACAAGTGTAGACATCCATTGCAGGATGAGGCGAATAATTTTTAGAAGTACCAATGTTTTCCCGCTGAGCGTTAGGGGAGTCTGGGTACATAAATGAGGCATAAGCAGTTCTTTGGTCAAGGCCAGGGATGAAATGACCCAATTCCCACTGAATTACAGTTATCAGGTATCAAAATTTGAGTCTGTGTGCCTGATAAACAGTTTCTTCTGGGCAGTCGTACCAAAAGGTAAGAGAGCAGTAGACAAACGAACTTCTGTGGTTTGGTTTTCCACGCGGAGCTGAGGTGGGAATGAGGAGGGAGTTTTCAGCCTGGCTTTTGTCTTGCAGTTCCACAAGGAGAGGTTCAAGATCGACATGCCCCACCGCTTCAAGGTCTACAACTACAAGAGCCCCACGTTCTGTGAGCACTGTGGCACCCTCCTGTGGGGCCTGGCGCGGCAGGGGCTGAAGTGCGACGGTGAGTCCCTGGTGAAGGCGGCACCGGCTGAGCGGGGGAGGGGTCGCTGTCTCTGGAGGGTGGCAATCTGAAAATCCAAACCTCGTTTATCACCCTCCTCTGCAAGACCAGTGTGAGATGGCACCCAGGGTGGTGGAGGGAGTGGTCTACAGGACAGTCCTTCAAGGAGGATCGTTCTTCAAGAAGGACAAGTGTCCATGTACAGAGAGAAGTGTGGTCCAGAAGGATGATGAGTTGCTTCCCAGGGAGGCAAAGAACATCTCAGTGACACTGTTGATCTTCCACAATCACCCCTAGTATGAATTGCAAGCCGTATTTCCACTCTCAGACCCAAGACACTTCACTGTCTTCACAATCCTACACCAAAGGGAGGATCCTGTTCTGTGATTATGCTTTGTCTCTGAGCTATTGGACTGTAGAGTTTTGGTAGCCTATACCTGCAAAGGCTGATGGGTGTGGGAATGCAACCTCTGGCCAGAAAAAAATACAAAAAAAGCATCCATAGAGAACCAAAATACGACCTGAGTGCCATCTCATGAGACATTTGAGCTCTTTAAGTGGCTGATCTCTGCCCCTGGCCAACAGCAGCCCAACCCTTTCCAGCCTTGGTTGTCCTGACACCTCCTGTTCTCTCTTTCAGCATGTGGCATGAACGTGCACCACAAGTGCCAGACAAAAGTAGCAAATCTTTGTGGAGTTAACCAGAAACTAATGGCTGAAGCTCTGGCAATGATAGAGAGCACTCAGCAGGTAAATAATTTAAGCATTTTGAGACGCTCTTCTCATAAGCAAAGACCTCTTGTAGGTCTTGGCTTTTGTGAGTCACACAGCGTTCATGAGCTCAGCACATGACATTTGGCTCAAAAATTTGCTGTTTTCCGTGCTCCAGGCTCGCTGTCAGCGTGACACTGAACAGATCTCCAGGGATGGACCTCTGGAAATCGGCTTCCCGGTTCCCGTGAAGGACGTGACACCGCTTCAGGCACTGCCAGCATCTACAACAGGGAAAAAAGGTAATTCCTGCTGGAGATACAGGGCAGCAGCTTTGGTAGTGATTTGGTTGGTACGTGGTTAGTTGGAGGTGGCAGGGGTGGGAAATTTGTTATCCAGTGAGTCTTTCACTCCAGAAAGATTCCCTCCAACCTAGAATAAGACAGACCCTTTCTGATCCCAGGATATCAACAGCTCTTCCCAGCCACTTCACTTGGGTGTGGCAGAGACCCTGGATTCCAGCCCTCTGCCATCCCAGCCTCTGGCCACATGAGACACCAGCCACCACTCCTTCACTCTACCCCTAAAAACCCTTTCTGACCTGGTTCTTGAGCACATCTCATCCCTCCACCAGCAATGATGTGCTTATTCCCTGCTTGGGACTCATAGATTTTAAAATCTGAGAACTTTATGGAGCAACCAAGCTCTAAACAGGAGGTTTGGGATCCTTCTGATCACCATGTCCCATTCTCTTTCTGATTTCATGTTTTTGGGTGGGGGCTGACTTCCAGTAGCTTTGAAAACCATTGATGGATCCCCACTTCACTCACCCAGGGGCTGATTGAGGTGTCACAGCCCTCTATGCTACAAGAACAGATGTTGAGGAGGATAAATGAGAGCCTGTGCCCTTTGGCCCTCAAGAAGAAATTATTTATGTCCCCATCTGTGCTTATTTTTGTTCTGTTCTACAAGTAGAACTGGCTATGCTGGTGTGAATCAGCAAAGCCCCAGATGGTTTCACATCTGTTTCATGTGTGGGTCTGTTTGTCTGCTGAGGAGAGTTCTTGCAGGTCAGCATTTCAGAACAGTACAGCAATGAGATAAATCCAGTGAGGGGCAGAATCTCTTACAAATCCTTGAACCTCCAAGTTATTGGAGTGTTGAAAAAACCCTGAGTGATTCCACTCCAGGACAGCTGGAATGCTTGATCTGGAATGCTTGACACCCAGAGCAGGAACACAGTATGAAAATGCTATCCCATCTTCTCATCTAGCTGTGCCAGGGTTTGGAAAAGACCTTTTAAAAACAGGACCACATCATAATGGTGAGCAGCAAGAAGGGATGAAGAAGAGAGGTGGTCAGAAATAAAGGGTTAAGTGCCACAAAACAGAAAGAGAGATGAAGGAGTTTGTAAAGTGGTTTGTAAAGGGAAAAAAAATCCAGTGAAGAAGGTGGAGTTCCACCAGAGTACGGTTTCCTCTGGACAGAAAGCAGTGTGGGAGCAGAGCCAATCTACTTAGAAATGGCCACCACACTTCCATTTGTTTGAAATACCCTTTTAAACCTCCAAGCACAATACCTAGGAGTGTTCTGGGGATTCTCTGCTCGTTTCCAGGGGTTTATCTGAGCACTTTAACGTGTGTTGCAGAGCCACAAGGCATCTCCTGGGAGACTCCGGTGGAGGGCACAGTGAAGGGGGAATCTCTCATAGAGACAGACTTGGGAGAGCAGTCCCAGGAGCAGCAAGAGCACCAAGTGCAGTTAAAACTGACCATTGAAGATTTTGTCCTGCACAAGATGCTGGGGAAGGGCAGTTTTGGCAAGGTAAGCATTGGGATTGAGTACATCTGCGTGTTGCTTTGTATGGCACTAAATAACGTGTGGTTTGAAGGGACACTTAGGAAAAAACACAGAATCAGGGAATTATTTAGGCTGGAAAAGACCTCTGAGATTATTGCATCCAGTTGTTAACCCAGTACTGCCAAGGCCACCACTAAACCATGTCCTCAAGTGCCACGTCTGCATGAACACTTTCAGGGATAGTGACTCCACCACATGCCTGAGGAGCCTGTGCCAATGCCTGACCACACTTTCAGTGAAGAAATTTTCCCTAATATCCAATCTCAACCTCCCCTGGAACAACTTGGGGCCATTTCCTCTTGTCCTATTGCTTGTTATTTGGAAGGAGAGCCTGACCTCCCCCCCGTCCCCCCGCAGCTGCCCCTTCCTGTCAGGGAGTTGTGGAGAGCCAGCAGGTCCCCCCTGAGCCTTCTTTTCTCCAGGCTGAGCTCCCTCAGCCCCTCCTGGTGCTCCAGCCCCTTCCCCAGCTCCGTTGCCTTCCTTGGACACTCTCCATTCCCTCAATGTCTTTCTTGTAGTGATGGACCCAAAACTGAGCACGGGATTTGAGGTGTGGCCTCACCAGTGCCCAGTACAGGTCACTGCCCTGGTCCTGCTGCCACACTATGGCTGATAAATCCCCAAGTCTTCAAAGAACCTTTGCTCTGGCATGGCTGAACCCTGAACTCAGCCTTCCCCTTAAAACAGAGAACTTCCTTGCCCTTCTCTCTGTCCCAATTGTTACTGTCTCATGACAGGAGAGGAGAGCCCCAGGTAAAGCTTCGACTTCCCTTCTCTGCAGGTTGATGGCTCCTGGATATCCCCAGAGAGCTGGTGGGAAAGGTCTCTGTGCTGTCCCTCTCCATAGGGAGGTGGAGGCATGAGCTGAGGAGCTGGGTGTGGATCACTTCTGCTGTCCAGAGCAGCATCTCCCCAGCTGGGAACAGTAACTGCTCTTTCCCAGCTCTGATCTGTGCTGGAGCCCCAAGCAAATTTTGCAACAGCCAAGAATTTGTGCATTTGCAAGAAGAACCACCTGTTTTCGGTGGATTCATTAATCTTGATGAGTTGCAGACTCTTCCTCCTCCTCTCAGATCGCCTGGAAGGGGAGTCACGTTGCTCAGTGCCAGCACAAAGCTGCGTGAGGCAGTTCAGAGGAACTCACAGCTGTATTTTCACAGCCAAAAGGGAGCAGCAGTATCATCATGTATCACATTGCTCACTTCCCACATCTTTCCAAGGTGGAAACTTAACAAATGGCTGCTTTGTGCCTGCTAAGTGACCTGGAGCAATTGCTGCAGCCTGTTTTCATATTGGTGAAATATTTCCTGTGTTGGTTTTTCGTACTTAAAAATCTTAGAATCATAGAATGGTTTGGGTTGGAAGGGACCTTAGAGACCATCCAGTTCCAACTTGATGGGCAGGGACATTTTCCACTGGAAAGCGTCGTGTCTACTTGAGACATCTCAGAGCTAAGCCAGAATACCCCAAAACTCACAGCCCAGACTGACTTGGACTCAAGAGCACAGATGCCATAGAAACATTTTTGTGGGAAGGAAGGGACCTCTGGAGGTCATTCAATCCAAACCACTGCTCTAAAGCAGATGTTTGCTCAGGTGTTTGTCTATTCAAGTCTTGAATGCCTCCACTGAAGCAGATTCTGTGCCTTGTTTTAGCCCTTGTGCTGACATGAACTCCCCAAGCCTGCAGGCATCTGCATCTCTCTGAGTGCACGCTGTGGGTGTGCAGAGGATGGGCCATTTCATGCCTTTCTGCAACAAAAATTCACCCACAAGTTTCCTGTGTTAGTGTCGCTCCCGGTGCCCTCATTTGCTTGGAGCAAGATTCACTTCCCCAAAGAGGGGACAGAGAGTGCAGATCTCGGTGCCAGAGGGGTCTCTCCAGCTCTGCATGGTCGTGGGAGGTTGGGGGCCAGATCCATGAGGAAGCCTCCCTCCACCACCTCTGTATGAGGTCTGGCACTGGCTGCCTGCTCCTTGGAAGTCACGGCACGGGTCAAAAATGTAGCACATTCCCCAGTTTCCCCAGGAGAGCAGTGCCCAGCACAAAAACGAGGCTAAAAAGGGTGCCTGCAGCATCAGCACTGTGAGCATTTCTGGTCATTCAGTGCAGAGACAGAGGGAGGCTCTAGGCTCTACTCTCTGTCTGGTGCTACAAAGTGAAATGCAGCAGCAGCCAAAAGGGTAAATAAAACTTTTGTCAGGGCTAAAACATGTCGGAGCTTACTCAGTAAATAGTGCCTGGTAGAGAACTTCAAAGACCTCTTTGATGAATCTTGCATATTTATTCAGTCCATAGAAACAGTGTCAACAGGCTGTTAGTGTGAGGATCAGGACTGGCACTGCCTTCCAGCAGAGACTTTTTTGTTCTGTGGTCTTAAAAACCCTTCTCTGCTGCTCCAGGTCTCATTTTCCCTGACTATAAAAATGGATGGAGGTTGTAACTCCTCTGGGATGTGTTTCCCATTCTCAGAGAACTCCTGCAGAAGCATGGGGGAGCCAGCCTGTTTGTTCAGACCTGCTACCTGGGAGGAAGGGGGGAAAAACACATCTGATATAAAAGCAATCTCACTACTGGTGGACATCAGTTTCCACCTGCTGAGGAGCTGGTGCAGGGTATTTGCATTTCAAATGCTGACAAAGCAAAATTCTCTGGTTTATTATTTGTAGTCAGAAAACAGGAAATGTATCTCAGGAGCATTTGCATGGGGATGGTTTCTGTTATCAGAAGTGTTTGGCTCTCTGATGTGTCCTGTCCATCTGGGCATGCAGGACCCCGCTCGTGTAATTACCAAAGACTTCTCATCCTTCCCCAGGGCCCAACTTCATCAAACTATTCTGGGTGTGGGGAACAAACTTAAAGCCTACAAAGTCTTTAATGGCAGAATTGGGCCTCAAACATCGAGGTTTTTAGGGTGTACTCAAGTGAATTCCCTGGAGCTCAGCTCCCACCCTCACATGGCTGTGCTGCCAGCTCTGAGAGGAGAGAATCCCTCTTTCTGAGCAGCTGTTTCCCCCTTAGGTGTTCCTGGCCGAGCTGAAGAGCACAGACCAGTATTTTGCTGTGAAAGCCCTGAAGAAGGACGTGGTGCTGATGGATGATGACGTTGAGTGTACGATGGTGGAGAAGAGAGTCCTGTCCTTGGCTTGGGAGCACCCATTCCTGACTCATGTCTTCTGTACGTTCCAGACCAAGGTAGGACAAGGATCTGCCAGCTTCCTCCAGGGGCTGAGGATGCTTTACTGAAATACAGGTACTTGGTGAAGAATGCTGGGCTGTACTTTGGACATGAAGTGGTGCTAAGGGAAGGTTAAGCGCTTGAAAAGTGGCTCTAGAAATTTAATCTGCTTTCCCCACATTAATCTGGGGGTGGGATGGTGTGTTTGAGGATTATGGCATCCAAGACTCATTGAGGTATCTGTGCTGAGAGCTCCTATTAAAATCTGCATCCTGGTACCCTGGCTTGAGGATGTGCAAAGGCCACATTCACAGCCAGGGTAAGGATGTGCCCACACTGGTGTTACCTGAACCTCTTGAACCATGAAGCAGCGTGCTGGAACAGCTGATCTGGATCAAAGCTAACTCAAGAACCCCTGGTTGTGGAGAATAAACCTGCTCTCATTCACTTCTTTGCCCCCAGTTACTGTTGAATGGCATCAGGCACTGGTGGTTCTGCAGTTCAGAAGGGCAGCACAAAGCACAAATCCTGCTTACGACTCCAAACCAGAACTGAAGTGACATTTAAATAATGCATATATTTTCGTGGTCCTACGTGTCAGCAACCAGCAGCTGATCGGCTTTCCAGAGCTTTCCCTACTTTTCCTACAGCCACCACCAATCATCTTAACACCAAAGCACACACAAGGCACAGAAAGAAACAATGAAAGTTTGAGGCGTTATTGATACCTCTTAGCTTGAATTCAGAGCAGTCACTGTGTCATGACTGCTTGTTCAGGGTTTTGTTAGGATGCTCCCAGTCCCTGCTCAGCCCCAGGATGCCCCCAGTCCCTGCTCAGCCCCAGGATTTAGTGGCACAAGCCACAGCTTGGTGTGAGGTTGGGACCTGCTCAGTGAGAGGCTCTTCTGCAGGATCAGGAGAAACAGATGCAACCCCTGTGGTGTATCCCAGTCATCTGTGGGATGTGGCACCTGTTTAAAGACAGGTTAAATTTATAACAGGGAATGTCTGGGAACTGCTGTAGGTGATCTGACACTGAGCCCAGGCATTCATGTTTAACCCCTTTGGGACTGGCAGTGGGGATAGTGTGTCCTGGGAATGGATCCTTGCCTGACAAGGAAAGGAATTAATTCCCTACTTAGGGTGGGGCTAGATTTAATAGGAAAATAAAAACGCCACAACTCCAAAAGCAAAGAAAATCAATGCTTAATTGAAGAATTAAAATATTCACAATAGCCACAGCTCTGTGAGGGAGCTTTTACTCCAGGGAAGCTGCTTGTGCTGCCTGTATCTCCAGAGGGGTGCTGGCTCATGCCAGCAGCTGAACCATGTTGTCTGTGCTCCAGCCTGGTCCAGCCCTGGTGTGGAAGGAATAAATCAGGTTCAGGATGGATACAGCAGTGACAGTCTGCAGCTCTGGCTTCAGGCAGGGCAGGCAGGGCAAGTGTCCACTTCCCTCATGGGACCGCAGCAAAAAAAGGAGAGACCAAATGGAGTCGTGTCAGGATTCGGGTGGGATTCACTGACCATGTAAAGGGGATGCTTCCAGCTGTGGAAAACCTGAAGGATGGAAAATGAGTGCCTGTAAAATTCAGGAGTGCCAGGCTCAAAAACCCAGGCAATCTTTCTCCACACTTACGAGCAGCAGCACAGTGTTGCCCTCTGTTGTACGGAAAGAATCTCCATCCATCTCCTCCCAAGCCATCAGTGCCACTTTAAAGTTATGTGGTCTTCTTATCTTGCCCCCAAGTTCACAGATGGAGAAGCTGGAATGGGGCTGCCCAGGCCAAAGCTGCTCTGGGCTGTGATTGATTTTTAGCTCGAGTTTTTCTCCTCTGACCTTTCCCAGCCGAGCAGCGATCACTCAGTGCAGGAAAGGCACCCCATGGATGGTCTTTCATGGCTCAAAGGACAGCGTGGTTCAGGTGTAATGCCTTTTATAGCAATCATTTTAGGATCATAGAATGGTTTGGGATGGAAGGGACCTTAAAGATCATCTATTTCCAAACCCCCTGCCATGGACAGAAACACTGCTGTTAGAGTCCCTCTCTGGACTTCGTTACTGAAAACTTTAATTGAAAAATTTTATATTCTTTGGTTTTAAGGTTTCACTGGACAGATAAGGAGTTTCAAACAGGAATGCATGTGTCGATGCCTTTCTGAATCCCTCGTGCTTTGGCTTCCCTGAGCTGCTCCAGGTGCTGAGCATGACAGTAAAAACAGGAATATTCCTACACTGAAACAAGCACCTCAGTAGTGCACCTGTCTCCAAAGGGTAAAAATAAGTCCTGTAATCTGTTGACACTTCTCTGAGCTCTGGGATGAGTTTCTTCCTCACCAAAGCTGGACAGCCCTTCAGACAGGTTTTAGTAGGCACCAGGCACCTAAAGCTCCTCTTTACTCCTGTGGAGCCTGAATGATCAGTGCTCTCAAAACTCAGAATACTTATCTTGTCTCTCTACATGAGAATTAATACAGGCCCGTGGTGGTTTGGGTTTTGTTTTTTTTTCCCCCAATCTCTTTTTGAATTTGACTGTTTCATTTTACTGCAGTCATCTTTGTATCCAGATATTCAGCTGACATAATTATATAGTGTGAGTTTTAACAATAAGCTCAGAGAGCTTTTCTGCTGTGGTAGATTTAAAGGGACGCTTTTATGTTAAAGAGGAGGAAAAACATGTTTGTAATTCTGTGAAGTCCCAAAATTAGTAATGCCAAAACAGTGACTAGCGTCCTGGTGCTTATGTTTTATTCTTTTTTTGCATTTCACTGATCTTCTGCCATAAAAATAGGCATTCCCTTTTTGAAAGTCACTTTTGTTTCTAACTGTTTCTTTACTTCATTGACCAGGTTTTATTAACACCCTTTACCTAAATGCAAATTAAATCTGGAGGCATTTTGACTCATAGCACAAAATAGCAGCAGAGGAGACTATCTCAAGCCAAAAGAGAAGTAATCTTTACTGCAATTTAAAAGAAAATATTACAGAAACGTTTATTTTCTGCTTTGCTGGTGTATTATATCTTCTCAAAGTCCTGCTGGTGTGCCATTTTCACATGCTCTGTTGGTTTCATGTGCTTAATACTGACTGAAAAATCTCTTACACCGGCAGGAAGGAGAAAAGAATTGTAAATAGGGAGTGTGGTTCTAATTTGAAAATTCTTAGGCTCTGAAGTGTTTTCCATGAATATTTTCAGGAGATTTCTCATTGAAATATCTCCTCAGAGGTTACTGCAATTCCTGCAATTTTTTTTTCCAAGTGCAATTTCAGTTTTCTTCTCTCTTTGCGTTGCTGCTGGGGAACAGGGCTGATTTCATTCTCTTGGATCAGAGCATGGGGTTGGCACGTGGGCATTTCACACCCATGAGATGTTCAGCTCCGGTGCCTCAGTGCTCCTGAACAGCCCTAGCTCCATCCTCCTATTTTTTGGGGTTGATACATCAGCTTGGAAACATCTGCCCTAATATTTTGAGTACTTTGAGCTTGGAAAAAATCTGATTCAAGTCTAGCAGGCCGAATTTGAGCCAGCTGATGGGAAAGTTGGGGAAGAATTGGGAAGTTTAGGGAAGCTTTGAGGATTTTCCATCTTGCAGCCAACTGGCAGGAAAACTGGCAAGGTCTCCTTCAATCCTGGCCAAAATTTCAACAGGATTTAGCAGAAATAGCAGTATCTCAGCAGAGCTTGGGGATTTCAGCAGGGTTGTGCCAGGGAAGGTGTGAGCAGCTGTAATTATAACATCAAATATATGAAGTTTTTGCAAGACGCTTCTAGGTGGTGTCAGCCCGTGTGGTGTGAACAAGGGGAATGTTTTAGCCAGGAAAAGAGGAGGACAGCTCACAACTGTGGTTTTTTTAAGTGATAGGTGATTGATATATTCAATACACATATTCTCCTTGCCTTCCCATTGTCCAGCCTGAGGAAAATCAGCCCAAAATGCATTCAGCATTATTGCCTGAGATTTCTAAAAATATGCAGTGTAGCTGCTCTTTATCCTGAAAAAAAAAAAAAATTGACTTCTTAAAATAAAAATATTAGGTTTTTTTCACCTACCTTTCAGCTGCTAAAATATTTATGTTTCAGGAATTTGACTACTTTTTGTTCCATTTTTGATCTGCTGATTTTCTTTTTATCTGCAAGACTTCACAGAAATCCTTTTCTAGCCTTGAGAAGATCAATCTCTTGCCAAGATTCTACTGAATAGTGATAGGGAAAGCCACTTCTTGGAAGACATGGGCTGGTGGTACCTCAGTTTACCAGTGAGTGATGAACTCTGTCTGCTCTGAGTGTGAGTAAAGGCCTTGGGATCTCAGGTGGAAGGAGCTATTGTCAGCCAAGTCTGCACTTTTATCTCTGCAAATGTATTTTTTTATATGTGTGTAAATATATTCCTATGCTTTGTGCCAAGCAGATGGGCACACCACGCCGAGCATCCCAAATGAGCAGTTTGACACACAGGTAGAAATGCTGACAGGGCAAAGATTAGAGTGAGGAATAAATTGTGAGATCAGGGACTGGACTGGATGGATTATTGGGCAGCTGTAAGAAATGCTGCCATCTCCAGAAGATAGGCTGATATTACACAAGAGGGGGGGGGAAAGTCTTTAAAACAGAGAATAAAATTAAACCTGGGGGTGCTCTGGTGCAAACAGCAGTGCAGGTGAACTCCTGCAGTCACCTCTCAGCAAGGAGTAACCCTGTGTTAACTGTTCCTCGTGGGAGTGGACACAGTGAGCACTGCTGTGCCTTCTTTCCCACTGGATGGGATTGCAGCACTGAGTGGTGTGTTGGAAAAGGCTCAGAGGCTTCTGGCTGCTATCCATCCCATGGAATAAAACACATCCGAAGCACGGATGAGCACCCAGACTGGGCTGAGCTGCGTGAAAAGGTGAGACAAGAACCAGCTGCAGGAATTGCATCATGTCCAGCCTTTCTCTTGGCCAGGGACAGCCTAATTTACTGGGAATGCAGCACGATTAGGTCACTTAATCTGGAGCCTTCTCCACATGGAGCCATTTGTTAGAGTAACTGCTCTAAACGCAGGTAAAGCCACGCTGTCCTTCAGCATTAATTATTCTGACATTCATCCTCCTGGAAGCCCTGGGAAGAAGAATTTTTTACTTTTCAGTAAATGCTGTTAAATTGTTTATTTGTATGTATGCAAGTGCTTTTGAAATGCAAAGGAAACAAAATCTGAAAATCTCTGCAGCAAAAGAGCTCTGGAGGGCTTCCAGCTGGTTAAAGGATTTGAAGAGCCTGTTAAAGGATGTACCTTCAAAAGATCAATTTAAATGCTGCCTGCTTTATACTCATTGTTTATAAAGTTGAAAGCATCTCTGATAGTGACTATTCATTCTCGCAGCAGTAGCAGGCTGAGCAGAAGCAGGTTGGTTTAACCCCATCCCTGCCGTGTCCTGGGGAGGCAGGGGGAGCAGGTGGCTCTGTGCAGAGAAGCTCAGCTCAGCACAGGGATGGTATAGGGCAGAAAATTGAGTTCTTACAGTAATCCAGGCTTTCAGCACCTGGCAGGCCTGGCTGGACTGGGGAGCTGTGTTATTTTGTGTGCAGGGGCTGTGTTATTTTGTGTGCAGGACACACAGCCGCTGTGTCTGTGTGTTGTGCATCATGTTGTAGGGCTGTGTCTGCTGTAGGAGCAGCACTTCAACTTCCCACAGAAGGGTTTGTCCCTGTTCCCTGTGCTGCAATGGAGAAAGCCCCTGGAAGGTGGTCTAGAAGTAGGGAATGGCTGATACATGGATGTTTTAAGACCACTGGTGCCAGCTAGTTCAGGAGGTGTTTGGACAGTGCTCTCAGGCACGTGGTGTGATTCTCAGGGTGTCCTGTCCAGGGCCAGGAGTTGGACTTTGATGATCTTTGTGGCTTTCTTCCATCGCAAAATTTCTTTGATTCTATGATTCTGTAACTACCCAGGGGCAGTGTCCATCCCCAAGTGCAGGAAGTGCCTTCACAGTCCTCCTTGAGCTCTGTGGTTGTAAAAGAAGGTCCCAAGCTCTGCCAAACCTTTCTTGTTCTGTTGTGTGAGTCTGGAACTGTGACCAAAAGTTTGGCTCGAGCATTTGCTACCCGGGGACGCTCCCACGGGTGGTCAGTGAGTTGTCTGTCACCTGTCTGCAAGGCAGAGGGGCAGGGCACTCTTTCCAAGCCTCCTGCAGAGCTGTGTGGGTCTCACCACTGAGGAACAACATTCCTGCTTCTTTACTTAACATCCACAGGCAGGGGATAAAGGCGTGACAGAGTCTTGAGAATCACAGAATGGTTTGGGTTAGAAGGGGCCTTTAAAGGGCATCTAGTCAAACTTCCCTGCAGTGAGAAGGGACATTTTCAAATAGATAATCCCCCCTTAACCCCCTCTCACCTGCTCCAAGTGCTGACAGACTCCAAAACATCTCAGTAGCAGGCAGGAGCCATCAGTTGACCTTCCGAGGACAAGAGGAAGTGAAGTTGGAGCCTGTCTGCAACAACGTCCTCTGTGCCACTCTAACCCTTTGACCTCCTGCACTGTCTTGAATTTTTGGTGGTTTCAAGTATGGGTTTTGCCACTTCTCGTTTTTAATGTGGCTCTGTAGATCTCAGGCTTAGGAAGCTGACTGCAATAACTTGTTGCAGTTTGCCCGACTTGATGATAATGACGTAGGGCTGATCTCAAGCAGTTTTCCTCCGTGAGCTATTCCAGACATCTGCCCTTTGCAAGAAGCAAGGGGAACTTCCAAGCCTCAGAGCAGAAAAGTCAGTGTGATGCTGTCTCTCTTTTCAGTAGTGTTTCTGTACCACTTTATAGCTTCTGGTAGACCATGAGCTTCAGTACTAAACATGCCTAAGTAAAGTTTGTAGTCTCCACCTTCACAGCTTTAGGCAGCTGAGTAATAGAGTCCAGATATTTGGATGTGAATTAATCTGAGGGGTTGTCCACCTTGTCTTCCCTCAAAGATGCTGCCAAAGTCCCCAGTTTCAAGTTAGAATCCTTGGTTCAGTTAAATTGGTGCATCAGCTGGTTCCTCAAACCCACGAGCACGCAGGGCATGACTGCTTGTTCTGCTGAGTAAACATGGACTTCATGTTACATTTAAAGACGTGTGATAAGGTGTTGCCAAAATCAGTGGACTTTCCAGGGAAATCAAGAGGTTTTCTCCTTCCCAGCCCACTAGAGCCGTATCTGGCCTGTTTGAAGACCCATGAGGTTTCTTCAGTCCCAGCAGGACACATGTGGTTGCTGGTGTGTTCCTGACTAAACCCCATCACCTCCCTGCGTGCCTTCACAAGGAGCATCTGTTCAAGTATTTTCCTGCATGGGTTCCCGAGCTCACGTTGCTTCCACGATTTATTCATTTCTTCACTAAATTGCCCATCTTCCCTTGGCCTTTTTACTTGCTGGAGCTCATTGACGTGCACAGCCCTCTGCAGGTGCAGGAACTTCAAACTGAAAACCTGCACCCGTTGGGTTTAGTGACAAAATCTGTATTCCTTCCCCAGGAGGCCAGATCTGGCTTTGTGCTCGTGGGATGACAGGTGGGGTTTCCAGTGAGTCCATTTAAATAAGAGTGCTGTAATTAAGAGGATCTGGCTAAAGAAATTGCACAAATTAGAGCAGACAGCTGTTGTTTGAAAGGAGCAAGCACTTTTGTGGTTTTTTAACATAGCCAGCTCTTGGATTGCTGCCACGGATACTTCCATTAGAACTTATGGATAAAAACCTTCAACTGTTAAAAATATAAGGGAAAAGAACTTTATTTTCCCCCCAGAAAAAAATGTGATGGGCAATAGGCAACACAGGGAAGATATTCATAAACTTTATAGCCCAGCCTAGAGATGACTGACTTCAGGTGTGTAGAGAACAGAGAGAGGCTTTTGAGGGGAAATAAAAGGCATCCATTTTATTTTATTCCTGCACTTGGGTACAAAATGTGAGATTGCCAAAACAGAAGTTTAAACTGGGAGCATAACTCAGTGCACAGATACTCCTCCTCCAGAAAAAGGTGCCCTTTCTGCTTTGTGGGTACAATTCAACATGGAAGGGACAATCTAAGGCAGCTTCTGCAGGGCTTTGGTGGTGAAGTTTTGGCTGGTGGAGCACTGAGAGCATCAGTGTCACATAAATGAGCAACTTGGTGTAGTGGGAGGTGTCCCTGGCCATGGCAGGGGGTTGGAACTGGGTGGTCTTTAAGGTCCCTTCCAACCCAAACCATTCTGTGATTCTGTGATTCTGTATCAAGGATTAGAAAGGAAACCTCAGTGATCAGTTCTGCTCATTACAGAGAGAGATTCCATCATTTCTGTGTACCAGGAGAAAAGATTTCCACTGCCCTGGTCAAACAGCTGATGGTTGCATGTGACTGGGGACAAGAACTGGACTTTTTTCCAGGCTTCTCTGATGTGCAAGTGCTCAGTGGGTATCCAAAAATATGATGAATTCATTAATTTTCCCACTGGATAGTTACACAGAGCAGCTTTCAGGCTTAAAATCAAGCATGTACTTAAAACAAATTGCTGCGTGTGGCCGGTGTCTCTGACAACTCGAAAAAGTCAGACCCAGGTGCCTCCACTGAAGATGTGCAGGGATTCAGGTGACACCAGCTTGAGGTCACCCCACTGGATGGAAACTGTACTGGGATGGGGACCAGAGGAGACCTGGGAGTGATTTTTGCCTCTCCCACTCCCCTAGGAAGCTCATCCATCTGTCCTTCTGTTATACAGGCACTGCAGAGTTACTCTGTGGAGTAACTACTCACCCCGTTCTTGTGAGCCTGGAGGTCTGCTGGTAAAAATCCACAGCCCCAGCTGGTTATTGAGTGGCTTTGCAATGTTTGCTAATGGTGTTTATACAAATCAGAGCAGGGAGTGTGAGTATGGGCTTAGGGAACCAAGAGGAGGAATGAGGAATCTAAAAAAGAAGCTGCTTTCTTTCCAAAACCCTCACAGTAATCTTTTCCTTCCTCTTTTTGAGTGCTGAGTGGTTTGATTGGTTTTTTTTTAATATTTAAGCTTTTACCTCGCTCTTTCCCACCCCTTATTTATTCTCATCTTGTCCCATCCTCTAGGAAAACCTCTTTTTTGTGATGGAATACCTCAATGGAGGAGACCTCATGTTCCATATCCAGAGTTGCCATAAGTTCGACCTTCCCAGAGCAACGTAAGATATTTGTGATTGCCTTTGGGCCTGCAGGGTGCACACAGGAGAGAAGCAGGGGCAGCAGCAGCGGACTGGGAACTTGATTTTATTCCCAGCTCTGCTGCTGCCCTGTAGAGGAAACCCTTGGCAGATGATTTGACCCTTCCATTTGTTAGAAGTAATGGGATTTTCCCTTTCTCCCTTTAAAGTTCAAGACGGTGGGGGGAAAGAGATAAAGCCTATCCAAAGCACAAAAGGCAAATTTAAACAAAAAATTAATACACCAAGGCAGAATTAAAAATGTATTTAGCTTTGATTAAAGTAAATAGAAGAATTAGAATAAATGGAAGGGGCTTTTAATCCTTCTGCAAGCAAAAGGTGTTTTGAAAGTCAATATTGAAACCACTATAGGAATTACTTTTTATTTAATAATTTAATAATAAAAGAAGCCCACACCGTCACTTAAATCAATGTTTGATGATTTTTTCACAAGCATCTGAGTGCTCAGAATTAAGGGCCAATGCATTGAAGACTGAGGGAGCAGAGCTGTGCCACACTGGAGGGGGATATGATCCTGTGGTTCCATTCCCTTCTGGAAGGGCACTTTCATCCTTCACCCTGCTGCTGCCCCTTTGCAGCAGGATGTGGTCGTGTCCTGTGGGTAAAAATGTGTGGAGAACAAAGGCTTCAAACTCAAAAAAACTCCAGAGAAAGGCCACCAAGCTGACAGTTAGCTCAGATCATGGGTAAGCATTCAAAATCAGAAAAAGTTTCCTCACTGAAAGTGGGATCAGGCATTGGAACAGGCTGTCCTGGGAAGTGGTGGAATCACCATTCCTGGAAGTGTTCAGGAAATGTGAGGATGTGGCACCTGGGGACACAATTTAGTGGTGGCCTTGGCAGGGCTGGGTTAATGGTTGGACTCTGATCCTAGAGGCATTTTCCAACCTAAATGATTCCAGGATTCTTTGAAAAGCAAATGATGCATCTGAGCAGTGAGGAGGGCAATTTGACAAGCCAAGGAGTCTGACTGTGCTCCCCATCCTAGATTCCCACCTGCTTTTGGGAATCTCACATCACCCATCAGTAAAATAGTCACCCCAAGCCTTCTGGACACACTCCAGACCTTCTGGGAACCTAATGAAATTTTGGCTCTTGTGGAGACGAAGTTTCCGTCTTTTTGGGTCCAGTTGAAAATGCCTTTGGAGAGCTCCTATTCTAACTTGTGCCTTCTGTCACTCAGGTTTTATGCTGCTGAAATCATTTGTGGGCTCCAGTTCCTCCATTCCAAGGGCATAATATACAGGTAATTTTACTCTTTAGTGTAATTAATATGCTAAATGCTAAACCTTTTCAGCTTTCCCCTGCAAGCACTAATGGCAACAGAGAGGCTGTTTCTTGGCTGTACTTACTGGCATTGCATTTCTCTGCAGATTTCCCTTTTACAGCATCTGGGTGTTTTATTTTGAAAAGATAGTGTAGAAAAGACAGTTTTGATCCGTCTTTCAGAATCCAGTCCTCTTTCAGTTAACATTAAAACAAATCCTTTGATGCATTTACACAGAGTCATCCCTACAGCACCCAGTATAGACACCCTGTTTAAGCTTTCAAAATATCAAGGTGTATAAGGTCAAGTTAGACACAAGAAATTTGGTATGTCTGTTGTGCTGGTTACCCTGGGACAGTGGGGACAAGCTCAGCTTAAGCAACAACAGCAGGGAGATAATGATATATCTTAATTTTGGATTATTAACAGGTCTGCTGTGCAGTGGGGAGATGGGATTCATCTTACATGAATCTGAGTTGGCTGTCAAGCTCTTCTTGTACTAAGCAGAGAGCAGTGGGCATTTTGAGGTTCATGAAACCTGTGTTGAAATGTGTATGAGAAGTGCCAGTTTCTACCAGAAATTAGGCCACAGTCTGATTTTCCACAGCCAAAAGGAGGAACTGGATTTCTGGGGAGCTCCAGTCGAGCTCATCTTCATGGCAAAATTCAGTTACTACATCGCAGCCTTCTTTAAAAGCAGCAAACAAATGGCTTGTCACAAACACAGGAGAAAGCTCACATCAGCAACGATGTTTGCTGAACCCAAAATGGGCTGATTTCAGTGTTTGTCATGTGTGAACTTCAGAGCAAATGCTGAAAGTGAATGCCTTGCTCACAATCCATTCTCCCTTTAAAACACGAGCTTGGATTCTTATCCAAGAATCCCACTCATGTGGGATCCATTTATAGTCTTTATTGACTGATGATGGTGATTGCATAAACATGAGATCAATATCAGTGGCATTAAGCTAAGATGATCTCTGAGGCCTCAGCAACTTTCTGGCTCTAATTATTATTCTTGATGGGTGAAGGGAAAAATTTTCTGAAGTGCCCAAATCACTTGGCCATTTCTGTTATTTTTACTCTGTGTTCTCAGAAAAGCTGATTAAAAATACCTGCAGGACATGGTGCGTTTATGGCAGCACTGCTAAGGCTGGCATTTTATTTATAATTCACATTTTTACTTGGAATCGCTACACCAGTGCTGTGTTGAGGTTTGGGACCTGTTTCCTTATGAAAGGAGGGGGGTGTTTAGAGTCTGGAGCCTTGGAAATTGAGGGAAAATTGGGACATCTGGGCATTGGGTAGCAGATGGATAGGAAGAAATACCTCATTCCCATTCCTCAATGATATTTCTTTGGGTATCAAGTGCTGAGAGGAAAGGTTTAACCAGTCCTCCTCTTTTTTCCCTTTTTCACCGAGGACAACAACAACAAGGTCAGTTGAGAACAGAGAGCCATCAGTATCTCTGTCAGAGCAAACTAAGCACTTAGGAAAGTGAATAGAAATCATTTTTGAAACTGCGTCTCTGGCGACGTCGTAAGGATAATGGATCCAGCTGTTCTGTCTCGCGCACCCACGTTTGGAAACGTTGGCTTCAATTTTAACGAATGAGCCGAGGCCTTTTTTTGGCAGAAACTCCAGTCCCTGGAGCCAATGAGTTTGAGACTCATCAAAATAACGAAAGGGAACCATAGGTGATGGAGTTTTTTTGTTTTGCTTCGATCTACCAGATGAATAAAAGCAGTGCTGGCAGCCCGAGATTGATCTCAGTGGTGTAACTAAAATAAGCCATTCCAGCTGGAAATTGTGACAACGTGAGCGGCTGCCACTTGGAAGGCAAATGTCTCAGTTGTCTCTGCATTTCTCTGTGATTGATGACTCCCATTTTGTCTTGGGCCGTGTTCTTGCAGCAACAAACAATTGCCCCGTGACAACAATTCAGTGTGTAAACACCACGATGGCCCCACCCTGATGAGGACCTGGCCCAAGCAAGACAAGGAGCTTTGCTCAGAGGGAGGCTGGAGAGTCATCCCTCCTGCAATTGCAGGCCATCATCTCAGGAGCATCAAGCATTAGAAATTACCTCCTTTGGGGAAGTCAAAGCCATTTCTGAAAAAAAATATATATATATTTTAAAACAGTTGTCAGTGGAAAAGTGGCTGTGCAGCAGCCTCGTGGTTAAGGCTCTTGCTGAGATGTGGAAAATTATAGAATCACAGATTCACAGAGTGGTTTGGGTTGGAAGGGACATTAAAGATGACCTAGTTCCAACCCCCTGCCATGGGCAGGGATGCCACCCACTAGACCAGGCCCCATCCAGCTTGCCCTTTTGGCCAAAATGTGTGTAGGCTGTGAATTAGCAGAGGTTGAGAAGGAACAGTGATACCTTCAGCTGTGGGTACAAGCAAATGTGTCTGGGTGCTTTGGGAGCCCTGAGAAGGAGCAGTGGTTGATAGCACAGAACAGGCAGTGCAGGAATGTGTGTGCCCATACACCAGGTGACCCAAATTCTACCCACACCCCAGGTTAAGT
Source organism: Ptilonorhynchus violaceus (assembly GCA_013397565.1). Lineage (NCBI taxonomy): Eukaryota > Metazoa > Chordata > Aves > Passeriformes > Ptilonorhynchidae > Ptilonorhynchus > Ptilonorhynchus violaceus. Next base: position 611,964 of record VZRJ01002460.1, read on the forward strand.
GCAGCATCACTGATCCAAACATCTCCCTCAGTCATTATCTCAAAGAAAAACAAAACCTTTAGGTAAGATTTTAAAAAATTGACATAGAAACCATGCCAGCCTTCTTTCTTTCTGCCTTTTTCTTTTCTTCTTTACAAGCTTTTCTCTCCTTTTGGAGTTAGTTCCCGCATGAGGGCCTCTTTGTTCCCTATCAATGGTTGTGATTCATCAGCTCATTTCCTTTTATTTCCTTCTCTGTGCATTTCTGTTTTCTTCCTCTCTCTGGGCTCTTTGCTTCCCAGAGTATCTCAGAGCCTGAAACCTCTGACAAGAGCCTGGCAGCTGAGTGTGAAGGGCTTTGTAAATTATCAGGTTGAGATGGTGGGGCCCAGCAGTGAGAAGGTGGGGAGGGTTGTGCTGATGTCTGGGATTATTCTGACCCTCAGCAGGGCTTGAGGGTTGCTACCTCTTGCAACATTTGTAGAGCCTGCACTAGGAGGGAGATCTGGTAGCAGTTCCAGAGGCAATATTGAGGTGTCCAGGAAAGGAGAAAATCAGAATTATCTGATCATTCTCCAGGCTGTGTTAGGGCAGAAGCACCAGCTGGCACAAAGCCCTTCTTAGCTTCACTATTCTGCATCCTTGAAGGAGGCAGCTTTTAGGAGATGTCTTGGGTGATGTGATCCCTGGAAGTGTTCAAGGCCAGGTTGGACAGGGCTTGGAGCAACCTGGTCTAGTGGGAGGTGTCCCTGCCCGTGGAAGGGGTTGGAACCGAGTGATCTTTAAGGTCCCTTCCAAGTCAAACCATTCTGTGATTCCGTGGTTCTGTGTCTTCTCCAGCAAATTATTCAGTGCTGGGACAAGAAAAATGAGGAAGAGAGACTGAAATGCAAGAGAGCAGCTCCTCATTGATCCCTCAGCCTTCCTTTGCAATTCCAACACAAAGGCCCTTACATAGAGGCAGAGAACAAGTTAATAAGTGTAATATAATAATTGTAATTATTAATTACATAAGTGTAATAATGAGTGTAACCTGCTAAAATAACTTGTGTGCTTCTGGAACACTTCAAAGAAGGAGTTTCCTTCTCTTCCTCCACAGAGACTTGAAGCTGGACAACGTCCTCCTGGACAATGAGGGGCACATCAAAATTGCTGACTTCGGGATGTGCAAGGAGAACATGTTTGGAGATGCCAAGACGAGCACTTTCTGTGGGACTCCTGACTACATCGCTCCCGAGGTAGGTGTGGGGCCCAGGGGGGTCAGCAAGTACTGGGGAGCAGGGGAAACATCCCAAGACATGACTGTGTGGAGGCTGCAAAGAGCAATAACCTGGTTTGGAGCAGTTCCAGGCCTGGAACTGCGTTTCAGTTTGACTCAGAGTCTGCGTTGCTGTCTGGAATTGCATATTTTTGTGGCTGTTTCATTTTTTTGTGCAAATGGGGCTGGGAAACAAGTGGAGCTTGGCTTAAAGCAAGAAACAGAATGCTTAGTGGAAATTCAGTTTGGGCCATGGCAGAAGAAACTCCAAGAAGTCCTGAAATTCAAGGACAGAAACAGCATGAGGAATGCTGATTGTGCCCTTTCCCTTATTTCTTATTCTTATTTCTTGTTCTGTTTTTCTTTTCCCCTGGAAAATGTAGGTGTTTTGAACTAGATCCCTCCAGAAGGATCTTACTGTGGAGAGGCTTTGACTGATTAAGTGGCCATAGAAAACATTTTTTGGCTCAGAGAAAAACCTACAAGTCATCCATGCATCATGTCTGACATGGGCCTGAAATCCATTTATTTGCCTCTCAAGATCCCATTTCGTAATTTTAGTGTTTTCATGATGGATATTGGTACTTGCCAAATAGCTGTCAAAGCCTTTAGGGGTTTTTTTCCCTCTACTATAATTCACTGATCCTTCAGTGTGCACTAAGAGCTCGATTCTGGCTGAGGTTACCCCACTGCTGACTCAAGGGTCTCTTCAAATCAATTGGATTTCTATTGCCTAAGAGTGGGTGTAAGTGTGCTCTGCAATCAAGCTGCAATTGTCTTTTATTCCACTTCAATATGCCTTTATTTAAGAAAAAAATAATGCTGTTTTTCATTCCTAAAAAAAGATAGCCAAGTGTTGATCCATTATCCATGATTTTATTTCATAGAAAAGAGAAAAACTAAAATAGCTCGGAGTTTTATTTCTGCACCGAATTTATTTTAGGGATCCAACGAGTGCATATAAAACATTTTACCTCTGAATTGCAAGCACTTCTGGAGTTTATGGCTCATCTCTCCTGCCACAGGCCAGAGCACTGGACTCTGTCAGTATTTCACTGCAGCTGCTACCACTGTAATTTGTTACACACCCAGCACCTTGGCCACAGCCGTGCAAACAAGCGGGTTTGGGGTCAGTAGACATGCAATTTTTTTTTTTATTTCAAAAAAATATCTGACAAAAAAAAAAGACTTAACCTGAAATTAAATTGCTGAGTTTATTTTTTTTCCCAGAGAATTTCAAACCTAATAAATCTCTTTTTTTTGACTGTCATAAAACGCTTAATTTCAATTTCCAGACACTTCATACTTTACAAGGTAAAGCCTTATAAAAACAATGTGTCTTTTCAGAAGAAACATTGAGATGATTTTGTTTATGAGTGATCCAGAAGAAATATATTAGAGAGTCTTGCTGATTCTTTTTTTTCCTTTGGCTCTATATACTCATTTTATTTATTACATCATATATTCAAATCTCTTTTTTGTCCTTTTTTCCTCTCCTCTTTTGGAGACAGATTTAGTATAGGGCATCCCATTGCAACCAAGCTGTGGGCTCAAGGGCAGAGATTGTGCCTTAAAATAAAATTTTTCCCTCTACAGCTCTAAAATTCTGATAAGAATCCTACACATCACTGTCATCACGTGAACCTTTAGATACCTGCAATGTAAATATCTATATATGATAGGCTCTATATATGTTTTTAGGAGACAAACAGGGGTTGTATTTCACAGCAGGTGGATATTTATCTGGATGATTAAAATTGAATGGACTATAAAAGGAGCTAATGATAACTGTAGTACAAAGGAGTGGTTTTGGCACCCAGGTGTCGCTGGGTGGCTCCAGGAGCCACAGCCCCTGCACCACTGGCAGATTTCTGTGTCCTGCAGCAGGCAGAGGGAAGCGCCTCTGCTGTCCCACTCTATGCAGGGTCTGGCCGCCCTTCTGAAGCTGAAATACTCGTGTCAGACGTTTTATTCCTGCCTTTGTCACTCCTTTCGGGGCAGATACTGCTGGGGCAGAAGTACAACACCTCTGTTGACTGGTGGTCCTTTGGTGTCCTCCTGTACGAGATGCTCATTGGCCAATCCCCTTTCCATGGCCAAGATGAAGAGGAGCTTTTCCAGTCCATCCGTATGGATAACCCGTTCTACCCCCGCTGGCTGGACAAGGATGCAAAGGACATTTTGGTGAAGGTAAGAATTACCATCCATTAAATGAATGTCTTTTTGCCAGGATTGTCATCCTTGATTGTTGCACCTTCAGCTGTCATAGAGAGAAATAAATGCAGTGTGATAGGACCAGGGACAGCCACTGCCTTTTCTGTGGGCATCAAACCACACCTGACCTAAGGCATAAGGACATCTGTGTGTCATCTTTCTCCTGAGACAATATCCTGAAATATCCTCCTCACAGATACCAGCAGAGATCAGGTTTTTTGCAGAGCAATCCCTGAGATATGAGGCATGTTACCTCCTGGAAAAGATGCTTCAAACTAAGGGTTACAGCAGACTGAGATGTTGAACATCTGTTTTCAGGGCACATGCTGCCATCTTTCTGCAGAAGCAGCCTGTGTTTCTGTCAGGATCAGAGATAGTAATCATCTTTATACCAATCAATAAACTTCCTTGTTTAGGAAAAAAGAAAAAACAACATTTTCTCCATTATGGGCTCTTCTCATTGCACTGACTCTGGATAATTACTATTCCACCCTGCTTAACACCTGTGTTATCAGCAGAGAATTTAACCTGTGGAATCAACATTCCAGCTTTTTGTAAGAGAGCCTGAGAGGAGACTGGGAGCCAGAGGGAACATCCGCCAGCATGCCTTTTTCCGGGAAATCAACTGGGAAGCTTTAGAAGAAAGAAGGATGGAGCCTCCTTTCAAACCCAGAGTGGTAAGGATGGATCTTTCAATTCCACCCATCTCCTGTCTCCTAGACTGTGCACTTCTACTGGCTGGGCTGATCCTCACAACTACTCCTTTGTGGTGGCTGTGAGCCCAGGTCTGGCATTTCCACACCTGGGAAACCATAAATTACTCATTGCTTTCCCAGTTACTGAAGCAGGGTTACACCTTCCCTTCACCACATCACTGCAGCCCGTTCTGAAGGGATTCTCTTTCATTGCACTGCAGGAGGTAAAACAGTTCAGGAACCAGGCATTTGGCTAAATCAGAATAATTCTGACTATTAATAACAGTCCTGTTAAACTGTTGAAGTCCTAATAATACCAATAATAGAATTTAATTTGACACGCACATCATACTTTCATTTTACAGTCTTTCACAAGTGTTATTCAGTTGACAGGTTCAGTCTGCCATGTTACAAAGCTATAACATCCCTGCCTGGCAGAGTTCCTGGATCACAGGCTCAGTGCCTCCTTTACAATATTTATATTTACAAGCTCCCATTTAAAGGTTGAGCTAAGCCCACAGAAGCCCGTGGGAAGCAGCCTGATAGGGACAGTACCATTGTAATGAAGATCTGACTATTAATGCTTTGACATCAATTTTTTTTTTCCTTTTCTTGAAGAAATCTCCAAGTGACTGTAGCAACTTCGACAAGGAATTCCTAAATGAAAAACCCAGACTGTCCTGTGCTGACAGAGCACTGATTAACAGCATGGACCAAAATATGTTCAGCAACTTCTCTTTTGTGAACCCTAAAATGGAGAAAATATTTTCCTGAGATCTGCCTTACTGAAGGAATTCTCTGTAATGGTTTGAGTAGCACTTTGTCAACTGAAGACTGTGTATGGTTATTTTTATCAAGGACCCTCCAGAAAAAAACACCTCAGTGAGAGTTTGTACCATGCCTGGAGGCTTCTGACTTACTCCAGTCTGTAGCAGATGCCAGCCCACTCTTCATTAATGATAAAGTTTCTTTGTGGTATCTTTTGGTCTCTCTTTTCTCTTTTCCCAATGTTCTTGAAGTTGAGAGCATCTGAAAAGGAGGAGATGCCAAAACCTGTTCCCCACTACTTGTACATGCAGCTAACAGGTTCCTCTGTAAGGAAAAATCAGAATATTTGAGCTTCTGGTGATGTCAGTGCCCATTTCTGCAACTCTGACCTAGAGCCACCTATTTCTGAAGGAAAAGTGGTTTGCTCAAAGGCCTGAGGGGATCTGGGAAGACTCAGGATGGATGCTTTGGTAACCTGCACTTGTACATGTGCAGAATTGCCTGTGTGTGCACAGTTTTGAAGCAGAAATTTGCTCCCTACACCCTTCAAAAATGATGTTCACAGGTGCTTGGAGTCAATTTTTCTCCGTGGGACAAGCAGATTTGCACGTGTCCGTTCCATCATGTGTTCATCTCAGTGAGAGGGATCAACCCTGAAAGAAGATAATTTCCACAGGAAGTGCAAGATCAATACAGAAAACCTGTGGTTTACACTTAGTACCTGAGCAGGAAGGATGGGAAGTTGCAGAATGCTTCAAAACCCCTGTTGTAAAGTGTCCTCTCACACACCAGGCTCAGGGCAAGATCTGGATGGGGCTTTCTGGTGTTTTATCCTAAAACCACAGGAGAAAAGTGACAGATGTTTCCTCAAACCATTGTTTAAGCATTGTAAAAGTGGCCTTCCAGTCACAGAATTGGGGTACTTGACTTGAAAGGTGCTAACTGGTCCCTGCAAAAGCTGATTTACCTTTTATGGCTCGAAAAGATGTCCCAGCTCTTTGGCACAGATCAAAGAGCTGCACCTGGTGGTCACAGGGCAGGAAGCACATGAGGTGAGGGTGGTCCTCACCTTCATCTTGTGACATTTTGCTGTGTGCTCTATCCCTCTGCAGTCTGGGGAAATGTAGGTGGGTTAAAAAGAAAAAGTCTTTTCTGTGATCCTTTCATCACAGGATCGTTTTAAATAAAGGTGCACCGCTTTCTGAGGTTGGAGAGTTGTAGAACCGCCCAGTTGCTGCTTTGTCCCTGAGATACCTGTTAAAAGTTGGGTCAAAATTAAATCAGAGCCTAAACAGAGGATTCAGTGACAGCTTAAACTCAGGCAGTCACCCAAGCTGGTGTTGGGGTCTCTTTGAAGAGCATACAGTTGGAGCTTCACTGCATCAACCTCCAGTCCATGGAGAAGCGAAGCTCTAGAAGGTGAGTTATCCCAAAATCAGGTTCCATTACAGAGGTGCCTTCCTGGCTCTGCTGGACAAAGCTGTCAACTTGGACCTCTCAAGAGGAAGAAGCAGCCTTGCAGGCAGTGCTGGGACATCACTGGCAGTGGCTGCAGGCACAGAATCCAGTAGGAACAAGAGCTGAAGTGCCTGAAGTCGACAAGAGGAGCAGAACACCCTGAGAAAAGTTTTAGTCCAGTGACTGATGAAATCCTTGTTTGTGCTGTATGAAATGCAGGCGGGGGCATCTGTGCTCACAGTTTGTGGAGTTGGTCATTGTGTTTAATTAGAACGGTTAACATTAATTTTTTAAAATGCCAGTGCTGTTTGTACAGTTTAATAAAATGTTGTGTATAATTGGGAAATGGGCATTGAAGTGATTAAACAGGGACAAAGAACAGAGGTGCTTAGAAAAGCCATTAGAATGGCTCTGTGCTGTCTGGGGAATGTTCCCCAGGGGAATCTCAACCCGTAAATACACAGCAGCAGCAGGCCCTTGAACAGCTGTAACTACTCCACGGGGCAATATCTAAAACAAGGGTTTGGCTCTGTGCAAAGGCATCCAAGAAGAGAGTAAAATGTTCCTTTTTGCTACCAGAAGGTGACACGGCTGTGAGTGGGGTCTGGTGTCTCAAAGGTGTTGCGGAGGAGATATGCAGAGGTTGTTACTGATATAGGGTGATTCAGGACTTCTTCCTTTGACACCTGAATGGGGCTGGATCAGCCAAGTCCTGTGAGGGCCTGAGTGTGTCCATGACTCAAGTCCACTCTGAGGGAGCCTGGACAGCCTGATCCAGCCTAGAGATTGCATTTCTAAGCATTTGAAGACTGGCAATATCCCTCAGTGTCTGTTAGGGATGTTGCCCTTGCAGCGGCGCAGCGCTTTGGGCTTGACACCAATGCAGGGACACACCACGAGCGTAGACTGAGGAAGGAGGGTGCTGGTTCACCTCTTGTGGTTAAATCACTGAGGAGGAACAGGCTTTAACACCTCTTTGACCGGGGGGAGGGCTCTCTGCACCCCAGCTGTGGTCCCATCCAGCCAAACCTAGGAGTGACTTGTGAGGAGCTCGTTGAGTAACTGCCAGAGCTGGCACAGGGTTAGGGTCGGTGTGAAGCTTTTGATGCAAACCACAAAAAGCAGCGCCTGCTTCTCTCTGCAAGGTGTCTTCAGCTTAAAAACCAAGTAAACCCATTGAGGATGGGGGCAGGGAGGTGGGGAGAGGTAGGTACGAGGCACCACGAATGTGGTCGCTGTGTCTCAGCGGTGCCGCAGCCGGAGCAGCCTCCCAGCTGTGCCTGTGGGGTGTGCAGAGTGACGTGGGAAGCAGCAAGAGCTTTCCTGTGGTGACACTGATTGAGAGATAACAGCCAGGGAGGGCTGAAAGCCAAACACCCACGCAGAAATGAGCAGGAGCCCAGGTACTCACCGAGTGCCTTTGCCTTAGCTGAACCTGGTGCCTCCATTCCCATCTTGTCTTTTCTTCTTTCTTCTTTTCTCCTTTCCCCTCCTCCATAAAATGTTCATTTTATGGCATGGTAGATGGAGCTTGCCAGGTTTGGCTATTCACTTGCTGAAGGCTCAGTCCTGTTCTGGAGTCCCATGGGATCACAGCACTACTGTAGGACCATGGCACCAGCAAACATCAGGGTCTGACCTCCAGCACCACCTGCTTCAACTCAAGCTTTGGGAGTCGCAAGTGCTCCTTCCTCAGTCTCGCTGCCTCACTTGACAGATGCACAAATTCCTACTTGCTGGCATCCACCAGATCAGGATGAGTGGGAGTGACCTGTGAGTGGCAGCCCTGATTTCAGCCCTCCTGCAAAGACCTCCAAGGTGCCTTCTGGAGAAGGTGGGTTGGTCCCACAGCTCCTCAGTGTTCAGAAGAGAAGACCAAACTCCATCCTGCAGCCCACCATGCTCTTTGCAGCCCATGCTGAGAGGAAAGACAACTTTGCCCAGTGATTACAAGACACTCTTGCAGCGCAGAGGTGTCACCAAAAGTCCCTGTCTGACAGCACAGCTCCTGCCAGTTGAAACGCTCCTCCCTTTGCAATTATATTTGTACCTTAGACATCTAAAACCCTAGTGAGAGGTCACAGCTGGGACCCGACCTGCTCTGTCACTCCAGAGATGCCACATCACCTGCAGCAGCCAAGGTCACCATCAGAGTGTGGCCCAAAGTGTGTCTTATGCCCTGAAGCCGGCGGAGCTCTCAGTGCAGACCTCAGGAAGCTTTTCTACCTTCCTCACTTACACAGAAGTTTTATCTCTGGCACATCACAGCAGCCAAGACAGCACATGCAGAGCTGGTGAAATACAGGAAATAAATGTATTTTTGGTTCTTCTCTAACCGGCACTGATTGTGGCCCCGTGACTGTACTTGATGTAATGGGGTCCATTCCACTGTTTGGTAACAGGCACGATGGAGTCCTCCATCCTCTACATCCTCTCAGTGTTTACAGACAAAAATATAACTGAAAAATGGAACAAAAGTGAAACAAAGAAAAAACATCGAGTTGTGGAAACAAGCACAGAAAAGGCAAGTAAGGAAGAAAAGAGGGATACAGGTTGGTGTAAGGTTATGCAACACTTCATTCATTGATTTCAATTAGAGCTCTGCTGTTTTCCTTCAAAGCCACCAGTATCATCCTAGAGTTGCTTTTGTAGCCAAAGCACAGAACTTTTGGAGATTCCAGAGGATGGGACAGCCTGAGACCAGAGCAGATGAACAGCTCCGATCTGACCTCCCAGGTAGCACAGAGCTGCCACTCTTACCCTGACATCTCATCTAGAAATCCAAATATTTCTGCTCTGAATCTGGATTCAGGTCCCAATTCAAATATTTTAATTTGGCTGTTTAACTGCTCATCTTTAGTCACGTAGCATCACTGAGACACCCTGGGTTATCCTGGAGGACTTCTGCTAAATATGGGTCTCTCCTACAACCTGTGGCTTATCCCACAGCCCTGTTACCCCAAAACACCCCTGACAGCAATGGACACCTCTGTGTAAGCAGCAGAATCAGGTCTGGACTTCACCCTCCAGCAGGCACCAACCACGCAAGTCTTGTACAAAAGAAGTAACATCAAAAATTATGTACCAGCATGTTTTCTGCAGTTGCTAAAGAATCTTCATGAAGGAAATCCTCCGTCCTCCTGCTACATCCTCATTGAGGGGGAACAGAGGACACTATTCCCTTTTCCACTGACAAGCATGTCCCTTTCTCCCACACTAAAGCAGTGATAACGAGAGAGGCACAAAGCTCAGTGTTTATGGTCTTTTGAGAACTGTCTTTGTTTTCAAGGTGGAACAAGGTTTAGATGAGATGTTCGGAAGAATTTTGTTTACTCAGAGTATGGTGAGGCCCTGGCACAGGTTGCCCAGAGAAGCTGTGGCTGCCCCATCTCTGGAAGTGTCCAAGGCCAGGTTGGACAAGGCTTGGAGCAACCTGGTCCAGTGGAAGGTGTCCCTGCCCACGGCAGGGGTAGGATGAGATGGGCTTTAAGGTGCCTTCCAACCCAAACCATTCTGTGATTCAATCACAGGAGATACATCACAGGAGATGCTCGGTTAAGATGAAGCTTAGGGGCACCAGCTCTTTCTCATTCCACATTTTCACACGTTAAATTTAAAAAAATCGTAATCCCTGTTCCAAGAGGCAACTGGATTTTGCCTGCCTGGGACCCAGCAATCACTCAACTCACGCTGCTCCTCTGCCTAAACAAAAACCTGCCAGTGCACAGCAGCTGGGGAGGCGAATCATTATTTTAATAATCACCTAGAGGAAAACATGCTGCTTGAGTGGAGAGAAAATAAAAATTAAGTATCACATTTAATTTATGATGTGGCCTTTTATTTTAAAGGAACATAAACCGAAAATATTCAGACATCAAAGGAAGGATCTCAGCTTTCACTTCTAAATTCTATTTTATTATTGTTGTTAGCCTCCCAGTAGCAAAGGAAATGAGTTCTCCGGTAATCATTTCCATTTAATTTTCAGCTCCCTTCTGTTGATAGCATCGTGTGTAACCTTTTTTCTAACAGTTACTTTAAATTGTGTATTTTGATATTCCATTCAGCTGGTGGAGAAAGAAAAATCTGTTCTAAAAAAGCCATTTTATCTCTGCTGTACATAAGCTCAGCAGGATAATGTGATATCTCAGTGAGCATATTTATTTTAAGTTATTGGTATTTTCCACTAGGGTGAAATTGTTCAAGATACAACCTCTCATTGCCTCCCCCCCTTCCTGCCCAAAAAATGTCATGGGGCCAAGGCAGTGGAGAAAAAGGGACAAAATAGCAACACTCATTCAAAAGGAACAATAATCCACCCACTGAATCAACTCGGTTCTGGTCATTCTGCACAGGATGAAAAGAGTGAAAAAAACTGGCAAAATGGAGCAAATGAAGCACACAATTATCATAAGGATAATAAACCCCTGACCACAGTGGCATTTTTGGGATAGTGAGGTGGAAGTCAGCAGTGGCACCAAGTGATCTTTCTTGGAAAGATGTTAAAACTTAATAATGTGGTTTAGTTCTTCAGGAGATCCGGTGACACTTGAATTCGGATGGCAAGAGGAATGCTGGTTTTTCCTTTGTGCTGGGCTATCTCCACACCAAATCACACACTTGCTTCTCTTTCTTTGGGGGTACTGAAAAGAAAGGAATAAATAGAAAGCCTCCACAAAAGACCACAGCAGCTTTGGCTGAAAAACAGCCAAAAGCAGGGCTTGAACCTTCTGAAACGAGGACTAAATGTCTTAATATTTCAATTAAATGCCTTGTCTGAGAATCAGCAACACTTTCACAGACTTCCATGGAATAACCACTGAAGGGAGACAGCTGTATCAGCTCAAGCCACTGTTTTTAGCATCAGCAACCACCTTGAAGCCCTTCCCATATTCCAAATGGAGGGTCTCCGATGGAGCTCTGGGGAACTGTGATGTGGGTCTTTGTCAGCACAGAGCATATGGGAGAATAAGATCCCCTGCATCCAAAGGCTGCCAAAATTTTGTGTCTAGACATAGCTGAGAAGGTGTCTAGGAAAATTCAAGGCTGGAGCTGCAAGGGAAAAGGTGCACTTGTTTTTGGAGTAAAGAAATAATAAAGTGGGATCACTGGGGTGTCGCTCTCTGAAACGCACGTTTCTTCCTTGGCTTCAGTGCTCAGCCAAACACTGACACTGAAGACTGGTGAAACTATGACCAAACTCTTCATTTTCAGAAGAAATAACTCAGAACTCAAATGGAGGCAGCTTTCCATCATGCCTTACCCCAGGTGTAACTCAGTGTCCCTGGCACAATGCCTGGCACAATTTACGCCAGGGAATCAGCCCCAAACATCTGCCTGTTCGTTTGATTAGAGATTGTGGATTAATCTCATGCTCCTCCTGCTGCTACAGAGTGACCTTGGTCAGAGGAGAGGTCTGGAAAGTGTTTTTATTTGAGTGTGGAAGTGACACAAACCTTGTTTAATAAAATGAGGATCCCTTTTCTTCAGGGTCTGTAGACCTGACTTTGATGTTAAGTCCCTGGAACATATTTTCCATGATAGCACAAGCCATATTTCTTTCATCTCACTTCAGCTATAGGGATCATGGAATCATAGGATTGTTTGGGTTGAAAAAGACCTCTGACATCATGGAGTCCAGCCATTAACCCAGATATTCCAAGTGTCCAGCCCAAAAAGACACAATCAGCAGAGGCACATGGAGAGGGAGGTTGATCCCATCCCAAACAGGGGATCAACAAACAAGCCCAACGAAACACTCCCCAGGTGCCTGTAAAACCCACACCAAGTGAGCCAGCGCTGTGTCTGTGACACATTAAAGTGCTGGAGAAATCAGGTCTGTGATTTATACCTGTATTAGAGTGTGTAGTGTAGGTGTTTGTACCTGAATAAGCACAACCTCAGCTCCCTCTACAGTCACTAAGGACTAATTATTGCTGTCAGAGAAACTTATAATGCTCTTCTAGCCTGCCCCTGGAGTGTTAAGTATTTATTACCTTGACAGCAGGCACCAAAAATGCTGGGAAGTAAACCCAGTTGTGATCTCTGTGCTATCTCTGGCCGAGCTACTGGTGATAACACCAACAGGCTGAAGATATTACCCTGATCCCTCACTTCCTAGACCATAAGGAGAAATCAGCCCATCCTGAAGTGACCTCATCCAAAAATTTCAGTGTTATTATTCCAGATTTACACTGCTGTAAAACATTCCAGGCATCTCCTGAGTCCTTGACAAGGGCAGGGCAGCAATGGGCTGGGACCTCTTCCCTTTGTTTCACCCATCTGCACTTCTGCACCCCTCTGCACGTGCAGATGTTCATCCTCCTCTCACCTTTCAGCACAGAGAGGGGGGATTTCATCTATTAAGGGTTATTTCAGAAGTTACTTTGTGCCAGTCGTGCATTTGGAAATGTCCGGTGAAGCATCTGGGTCTGCTCTAGGGCAAAGTAAAAAAACAATACCCAGAAGCCTCAATAAACAAATTTGAAATGAAATTCCTTCAAGTAGCTTTAATGAGTATCAAAATATTCTTCCTGTGAGGGAAAGAAATCACTTTTACCTACTCCAAGTCGTAACATCTTCTTTCAGTGTTCTCAGGAATGTCCTTAGCAAGTTTAGGACTTGGATCCACAATTCCCGCATGTCTGGCCATCTTTGGACATGGAGATTTAATTCACATCAGTCTCTCTCGGGCTCCTTTCCTTTCATGCACTCCCTGTGTTTAAATCATTCCTTCCTTTTACTCACTCAGCGGAGAATTGAAATTTGCTGATGTCAGGATCTGGGAACAGATGGGAGAGCAGTATTGATTAGGCAGTTGAGAGTAGGGCATAAATAGCTTGTTAAAAGTAAATAATAATAGTTTAAATGCTGTGTACAAACCTTTATAAAACCTAGTGAAGCAAATCGAATAATCCTTCCAGAAATCTACCCGAGTTTTTTAGCAAGGTGATGAAATTCAAGAGGCTTTTTCACTTCCTTATGTTAGTGCTGATGTAAGAGCTGATTGAATCAACAGTCTGGAACTGCTAGAGATGAGCCTGCCTTCAGCATCCCAGCCAAATGAGATGTTTGCAGCTGATGTGTGAAAGGGAAAAGAGAATTGATGAGGGAGAGAGAGCGGGAGGACAGGAGCTGCAGACTGTGAGCCAGTTTTGTTCGGAGTGGGGAGGGAAATTTATTTTTCATCATAAATTCAGAGTCTGGGCCCAAACTCGCTGCTGTGTGTGACATCCAAACTGGGGTCTGGGACAGGGCATGGTATAAAGCTGTGGATGAGACATATCCCTGTTGATTTGGGTTCAGGTTGGATATGTACAAAGTCCTTCAGAATTGAGGGCTTTGTGAAGTCCGTGTCTAAAATCCATCTGTTCCTCCATCCACAAACCACGCAGCACCCAGCTGGTCGTGACTCCCAATGATCATGGCGGGTATAAAAAATAGATTAAAATTCTAAGGTTGTGTATCAAAGAGGAGGTTTGGAGAAAGGAAATTCATTTTGAGCTTGGGCAGCTGTTATCCCTCATGTAAATGCCATGTTTTCCTGATCCATGTTTGTGCTGATCAGTCAGAATCAGGACAAAGTCTGCAGCAGAGACTGAGTCACTCCATGAGAAGTGTTCAAAATTATAATAATAACAGCTCAAGCTGAGAAACAGGATAATTTTACCCAAAAAAAAGTCTTGCAAGTTATTTGTTTCGGAGAAAACAAATAAGTGTTGTTGTCACTTTGACCTATTTCACTCAAGAAGGTGCACAAGGACGTGATGCACCCACACTGATGGCAGGGCTGGCCCTGTCCCCTGAAATGCTGGAGATGCCTCCTCTGGAAGGACGTTGCTTCCCTCAAGTGTTCATCAGTGCTGCTGCAGAAGAGAATGCTGGAATCACGCTGGAATCACACTGGAATCACACTGAAATCACACTGCCTTCCACATGTGAGCCCTGATTTCCATCCCCCGTGTGGGGTTGGGCACCAGGAAGGGGCTCCCTCCTTTCTTCCCACCCTGGTGTAATGAGTCAGGAGGAAACTCTGCACATGTGGCTTTTTCAAAGGTTTCAGTGACTGATTTCAGAAAAATTAAAATACCCTGAACATTCTGTTGGGATGTTTGCAGCTGAAATCTCCTACAGTTTCAAGGCGCTTTGGAAAAATCCCCATTTAAGGAAGAAGTGAGCAATCCCAAAGACTTTTACAGCAGATTCAACCTCCCAGTGCAAAGATAAATTAAATATCTGGCCCCAGGACTTTCAGCAGAAGTGACAGCCTAGGAATCTGAGCTATGGGCACACTGAAATACTCAGCACTGCAGGGAAGCAAAAATTCTAACACAGCCTCATAGCCTAAAAGACAAATCAATTAAAAATTTTTGAAACAAACTGCATGAAATGAATAATTAACTTGTGGAAATCGCTGCTGAAGCATAGTGTGGAGTTTAACAGCACGCCAAATGTTTCAGTCGTTCTTAGTGAGAACACTGGTGGAATAGGAAAAAAATAGAATGAGACAACTCAGAGCTGGGTCAGGTCAAAAGAATTCATGGACAGAATCATCTCTCCAGCCATGGTGAGAAGTCCTTGTGCAGGGAAAAAGTCTAAGAAAAGAGGGATCCTGCTAATTTTCCTTGTCTTTCAGCTCCAAACTTAATGTAAGGAAGGAATAGAATATCAACAGAAAATACAATTTTGTGACAATGGCAATACGGAAGAGATTTGGGTATAATCCCATTTTCCAGATTTGCCTGTAGCTAAGGGCAGATATTACCTCTGCACACTTCCTTTCCTATGAAAAAGGGATTAACAAGCAGGTGTGGTAAGTATAGAGCCAGAGAATTTTGGAGATTATCTGCGAATATGATAATGAAAAACACAGACATTGGATAAAAAGATCAATAAAGGAAAAGTTGTTTAAGTTGTGCTACTCCTGAATCACCAAAAAAAAAAAAATTCCTACAATGAAGAATTTTCCTTATGAGCAGCAGGTTGCTGTGTAACGACACTAAAATATCACAGCAACATTAAAGAGAATTGCTGCTATAAACAAGTTATTGGATATATTGAAAATATTTTGTTTGTTTGCCTTAATTATTCACAGACAGGTGGTATTTTTACTAATTTGTTCTCTATTCAAAATAGTTGGTTTAAACATATTTTTGTCTCTCTGATAGCACATCAGTAGTGTTCTCATTACTCCTTCCCGGCTATTTGTGGCACTGTTGGATATTAAATCACACATCAGAAATTATGATTTTGCCACTACACAATCAGCTGCCTCTCAAAATTAAAAAAAAAAGGGAAAAAAAACCTTCTTCTTTTTTTTTTTGGTTGGCAAATTATCTGCAAAAAGCTCAGCATTGTTTGAATAATAAAAAAAGCTTTTACAGATGGCCACAAAAGCGTTCGAAACGAGAGTATTCTCATGAATATTTATTCTCACCAGTTCTCCTGACAACTTAACTTTCTGCAGACATTCTTACAAGTAAACATTCAAACAGTCTCCAACAAGCAAATAAAAAGGTTTTGCACACAAACACAAGAAAACTCACAGATTCTTTATTTTGCAGCACTTTCTTGAAATCTCACCCAGAAGAAAAGCCCTCTTGTGTTCAATCCTGTAGGTGCACAGATGAGAAATTACCTCCTTGGAGAGTTTGGTCTAAGTGGACAAAGAAAAATGATCCAATAGTGTCCTCATTTTCCAGACAAGGAGCTGATGTTGACCACAGTGGAGACTTGTCCTAAATTGGAGAGCAAACAGAAGAATCACAAAATTAAGCCTCTGCTCTCCCTGAATACCCATCCTTGCACAATGTTTAGATGTTTGCCAGGCAGGGATTTAGTGACTTTTTAGTGTATGGATTTTTGGCCTTTCACTCTTTGATAACTCCAAGAATGTGCTACCCTATAAAGGGTTCCCTATATAGAACCTTAGGGTCGTGTTGGAAAGGACCTTAGAGACCTTTTTGTTCCACCCCCTGCCATAGGCAGGGACACCTTCTACTATCCCAGGTTGCTCCAAGCCCCATCCAACCTGGCCTTGGACCCTTCCAGGGATGGGGCAGCCACAGCTTCTCTGGGCAACCTGTGCCAGGGCCTCACCACCCTCACAGGGAAGAATTTCTTCCTAATATCTCGTCTAAGCCCACCCTCTTTCAGTTTAAAGCCATTCCCCCTTGTCCTGTCAACCTATGCCTTTGTCCAAAATCCCTCTCCAGCTCTCTTGGAGCCCCTTTAGGTCCTGAAATGGGATCTAAAGTCTTCCCAGAGCCTTCTCTTCTTCAGGCTGAGCACCCGCAGCTCCCCCAGCCTGCCTCCGGAGCAGAGGGGCTCCAGCCCACGCAGGATCCTTGGATTCCTCTGGACTCACTCCAGCAGCTCCCCATCCTTCCTGTGATGGGGGCTCCAGAGCTGGAGGCAGCACTGAGGGGGGGTCTCAGCAGGGCAGAACAGAGGGGGAGAATCCCCTTACACGAGCACTTTGTAGTCAGTGTCAGTCAATACACCCCATATCCCAGCAGAGGCAAGGACTGGAATTATCCACTTTAATGAGCAGGGTCTCTTTTGCTCCAGCCAAATTCCGCGTCCGTCGCACGGTTTTTTGAAACGGAGGCAGAACCTTTTCACGGCTTGCCATCCCTTTGGATGGAGCAGCAGCGGGGCCCAGGGGCTGGAGGCACGGAGGGTGACGATTCTTCTCCCCCCACGGTTCTTTCACGGGAGCTGAATCCCTGCAGATTGTGCCCGGCTGAAAGGAAAGAGTAAATTCCGTGGCGTTCAGAGGTGTCACGCTCCTCGCAGAGCTCTCGGAAAGCAGTGAGTCAGCAGGAGGAACACAATGCTGGTTCCAGCTATTAGGCGGTTATTTAAAACAAAACAAACAGAAACAACCAAAAAAAAAAAAAAAAGCCACTTGTGAATTCAACAGATGCGGTGAATTCCCTGCTTTGCAAAGGCTGAAGTGTTTGCACAGAGGGGAGGGGCACTTTGATTAACACAGAGGTCACTGCGGTTCAGTTCTTCGTTCGAATGAATTATTCAGTATTTCCTTTTAATCTCGTTAAATGTGGGTGTCTGTAAACAAATTCTGAAGATGCAGAGAATATCGGACTAGCGAAAAGCATGTGCAGTGATGGAAAAGCAGCAGAACCGGCAACTTTCGGGGGCTCAAGGAGCACAGCCGGATTTTGGCTCAAGGAAGGAATCGTACAGGAGACCTCAAAATGCTGTCTGATTTCTTGTGAGCCACAGCCCTTCTCATACGTGTCTTGCCTTCCCCCTGTGTGGCTGGTGTGTTGCAGATGTGTTTCCAGCAGTGCAGTGCTTAGACAGTGGAAAAGACCCACAAAATTCATCACTGAACCCTCTAGATATCCAGGCCACCCGGTAAAAATAGGAACAAATTCGCTCAAGGCAGGATTAGAAAAACCCAGTTCTCCCAAGCCCATGTGTCCAGTGTTTCCCAGTGGCGTTTCAAAGCTTTCAGAGATGTCATCTGCTTATAAAGACTGGTTTCATGCAATTAGGTGTCATTTTAATATCAGACTGTAACTCATTGCTTTATATTTTCAAAATATGGAGATGCTTAACTTCCTTTATTGGAAACAGGAAACCTGAAGTCACCATAGATCACACGACAGAATGTGATTACCTTAAGCTCTCTGACACAGATCTGCTCTCTCCCTGTCTGTACATCTATGAAAACTCAGAAGAGACTTGGATGGACTCTCTAGACGTAACTGGAACTTAAGAAATACTGTTTTTCACTTTTCCATACATGGTAACTAATATATAAACAGAAGCTCCAGAGCTGTACATTCAGCATCTGAATGTTGGAGCTCTGGAGCCAGCTAAGAAATCAAAAAAATGGAAAGGAGAAAAAAAAAAATCACAGCATCATCTGATTAAGAATTGTCTGTGCACAGACTTTTAATTTTCACCAACTCATTTGTCAGTCACAGCTATTTGAGGAGTGCTTTGAGCAGCCATCTCTTCATTGATCTTTGTAGCTTATTCTTTTGCAACATCTGTCTTCATTTGCACTTAATTAGCCTGGTTGGGTGATGGTCTCGCTGTAAATCTTCCCTTTGTGTGCTGGTTTGGGGTCCATAACACTCTGCACTTCCAGGCAAATCTGTTTAGACAAAAGTAGAATTAACATCTTTTCTGGTTAAAGGGAACACTCTATTTCCAGGAACAACTACATGCTTTGTTTTCATCTAATGAATTCCTAGTGTTTAGTTACTAAAACCCTTCAGTTTTATTTGCAGCCCTGTCTGAGCACAGAAATAAATCTAAATCCAAGACTCATGTCCAGTGTAAGATTCTCCTGGTGGACAGTGATTTGAGGCTTGGTACAGGTGTACTTTGATCTGTGGATTTTGTCTCTCCTGGATTTGTTCTCCTCAGTTTGAGAACAGAGTGAAATAAATTTTTTAAATGTCTAAAACAAGCTAAAGTTACAGAGATTTGCTCATTGCCAGTCTGAGCTTGTCAGCAGGGGAAGGTCTTGCAGAAAACTTCTTATGAACTGTTTAGTTCTTGTGTGCCAGAGAAATGTCCTTTTTTTCTCAGAACCCCTTTTCCTTGTAACTACAACAACTTATTCCCATGGCAATGGCACCAGCCTTTTTTTTTTTTTCAATAGTTCACAGAATTTTTTTTTTTCTCTGAAACAGAAAACCACACTGCAAGTTGATCGCCCTTGTGTATGGTTGAGTCAGATTCAAAAATAAAGAACAGACAAGTTCTAACCCAAACAATGGCATGAAAGAAGGCTCTCCAAGACTGAGTTGGCTCATAACCAACCAATTTCCAGTAAAATTTCAGAGAAAGACTTCAAGGGGATACTCTCAACCATATTTGGTGCTACTGTACTGGCTCTAAATAGTTCTCTCCTTAAACCCTTTGCATAGAAAAGGACAGATCCAGCAATACCCATCTGCAGTCTCCTTTTTCTCCTCAAAACACTGTTGTGCCAGTGCCTTCCTGGCAAAGGAAGGAAAGGAACAACAGAGAGCAGCCAGGACAGGGGTGGGACTGTGAGTCCAGCTCAGGACAGCACCCTGATCCTGAGCCTAACTTCGATCACTTGGATAATTTCCTGTCTCCTAAAGTCAAACACTAACTCAATCTGCTTGACTGTTACACACTCCCGGTGTGAGATCACTGGTAAGTGATTACAGCCACCTAATACACAAGTCTGACCGATTCTGCCATCCTGTCCAGTCAAGAGGAAAAAGCAATGAAAGTTCAGGCACCTGAGCTGAATTTAGGACATAACCCAGATTTAAAAACTGAGCAGACTTAATGTAATGCAGTGCACCCCTAGAATTCCCACCCCAGGCACTGCATTGAAATCTATTTGAGTAAAGGAAGGATTTCAGTCTTCATTTTCCACCTCCTCCTTTTCTAGTGTTGTAAGACTTAACAGTCCTGTTCTCTGATTTCTTCTCTGCTCATCTTTTTCTTTGTGGTCCATTCAACTTCTGGATCTACTGAAAACAAAATTAATAAACAGAAAAAATGAGTGCCTACAAGGAAAGTCACCAAGGTCAGGGCTCTTCCTGTGGTCCTGAGGCCCCGTGTGACAACCTGTTCATCTCCATCAAGTGCAACTCTTTCATCTCCAAGAAGAGTCCCATCAGAACTGATTTTTAAATTGCCCTTTGACCCATGCTAAGTTTGGGATGGTGGAAGTTGACTGGAAGAATCCCAGCCAGCAAGAGTTTAAATTTTTTTTTTAAATCATTCTAGGAACTGAACCATTGCAATCCAAGCCTTGTTTAATTTCTTGTTACGGACACAACCACACAGATGTGATTGAAATGTGCCCGTTCATGGCAAGTCAAGACCCATGTTTGTACTGCCAGATTCCTCCATATCTCTGCTTTTGACCTAGGAGAGCCTCAAAGGTTCACAGAATCCTGAAGGGGGAAGAGAAGAGCTTTTCTGAAAGAAGCTGATCCTGCCCAAACTGCTCTGACATGGAGGACAGCACAAGCTACGCAGGGAGCACAGGACCAATCATCTTCTCAAATAGCTTCTTTCCCCCTTTCCCCTTATTTTTGGAATCAGCAGATGGGGATTTTTCTTCAGGCTGGAATCGCAGTTGATGGTCAGTTATTGCCTAATCCCCTTGATTATTTGTAATTCTTCCACAAGCAACACTCCTCTGCCACAAACTCAGTCTGACACTAACTGTGGACCGTGTGAATTGGGATTTGATGCCCTTGATTTGGAAATAGCTCTAAGATCATGACCTTCTGCTGCAGCTTTTCAGCAAAGCTTTTTCTTCAGAAAACAAGGGATTAAAGAAGATATTTTTGTAGCTCTGGGTGACCAAGCCTGCTGGTTTGTCCCCATCTTTGTGGGACTGTGAGGCCAATCAAGGTCGCTCACAGCATCTTTATTGTGCCCACCTGGCTGAGGGTTGCACTTAGAGCCTATTTCCAGCGTGCCTATTTCCTTCTTGCAGATTTGAAATCTGCTCTCCAAATGAGTTGCTTTAATTAGCTATTTGAGTGGAGTTTTCTGCCAGCAAACTCATTTGCTAAAATGTGCCTAGAAGGTAAATGCAGAAGGATATCAGTTGTGAGCGTGTCTAGAAATTAGAGTGAATATCCACTGCACTTATTTGACAGTAATTGCTATGATGTAGTAAATGTGGGGCATTTTTAGGCCTGGAACCATGACTCCTGAGCACTGAAGTTGTCTGAGTCTGTTTGATGCATCCACTTCACTTGTACAGCTGCTGAACCCAGTTGAGGTCGGCTATGAAAGGAAGTCATTTTTATCTGACAGCTGTTTGTTGGTATCAATAAAATCAGCTGGCAATCACAGCTCATTTCCTGCTGCTGAGAGGCCTCCCCAATAATTCCCAACCCTCACATGACTCCCTGCAGAGAAGCCTGAAGCTGGATGAGCGAGGTTGGTCTCCTCTCAGATCCACAGGGTGGGAATCACACACCATCCCAAGCCCCCTCTGAGCTCAGAGGGAGCAAAAGCTGCAGGGTACTCACACCCCACTGAACTGTTCTATGATTAAATGGTTGGACTCCATGATTTTAGAAGTCTTGTCCAACCTAAATAGTTCTGTGATTCTGTGATGGTTCACTTTAATACAGGAGGGTCACAATTCACTTTTTTCTCCCTGAACCTCCTCTGTGCTGCCTGTGCAAGAGCTGCATGGCTGGGAAATACTACAGTTTATATCACATCTTACATCTTTCCAAACTCCTTTATCCCTGCCCTTGAGGTCCCCATGTCATTAAACACAGTGCCCAAACCCTGTGGCTGGAAGGGAAAGGGGAGGCTTTTCCAAAAGTTTTCCAGCTGCATCATCTTCTGCCACATTGTTATGGCTTGGTGGGAAACAGGGCAGGTAATGCCAGTGCAAAACCTTGTTTCTACTCATGGTATTTGTTTGCATTTTCCCTGTTCCTGTATCAATCTATCCTCTCCTGTTTTCCATCTGGATTATAAAACTTCCCGTCTTTCCAGTGAACTGGGCTTAAAACCATTCACACTAATGAGATAAGAGTGCCAGGGGATGCTCCCGTGTGCTGGGACCACCTCGTATGCCATGGCTTGGCTCTGTGGTACTGAGCTGGCAGCTCCCAAAGCAAAGCCATGAGCAAACTGCCAGCTGGGAATGGTCCCTGAACTGGACTAGTTGCCAGATGTGGGAATGGTTTGGAGATAGCTGCGTAGAAATAAGGCAAATTTGTGCCAGGGAATGTTCCACCATTTCACAAACACTGGCAATGTCCAAAAATGTTCCCAGCACCCTTGACCAGTTTTATCTACACAGTTATACATGGAGTGTGTACCTGTACTGGTGGAGTTATGTCCAGGGAGACCTGGTCCACAGTGGGAATTCCTAGTTATCCCTCAAAGCAGAGCACATGAATGGGTAAATGATGGTCAATCCCATCCCTGTTTCACAGTCTCCAATCTCACAGTTGTCACAAACAGCAGTTTGTGACACACACGTTATTTTGCAACCAGCAGCAAATCTGTCACTGCTTCAAATCTGGCCAAATGTCACCTGGTTTCTCCTGAAAGTGTCCAGTGCAGGTCTAGGTCAAAAACTGGGCACTGTCACTGAGGTGACAGCAGGGTAGAAATTACACAAATGACAAATGCAAATGTTGCTGTGAGCACTTTTTTGTACGTGTAGGTTGGCTGGGCAGGATTTAATCTGGCAGTGTCTCACTTTTTGAAAACAGGCTGAAAGTGTCTTTTATAGTTTCCAGAGCTCTTTTTAGAAGGGAATTGCTGGCTGGATGTAATAACATGATAATCAAGGCCAGATATAGCCCATCAGACTAGGTAATGCAAAGTCTCTATGCATTGAAACTTTACAGGGTGGGCAAAATGATCAGATATTTAATTTTAAAGAGTGGTTCTAGTGACTTGCCAGACCATTTATGATAGGAATGAGCACAAACCACCTCCTGGGATACGAGTGGCACACACCTTTAAACAATTGTGATGTGCAAAAAAAAAAAAAAGTACTACCTGGAGACCCTAGGTGTGATGGAGGGTGAAGCCTGGCCTAGACTTTATGCCCCTGTCTTGTGTTGATCCAGGGTTCGCCAATAGTTATTACTTTTCTCAGGAAAGCTGCCAAAGAGATGGAGAATCTGTAGGCTGTTCAGTGAAGGAAAAAACTTCTGTCTGTTCTCCAGAAGTGAAGACAAGGTGGTGCTGCCATCCAGCAAGTGCCAGCCTTGCACTGCTTCTAATTCTTGGGGTGTTTAAAACAGGAGTTATCAGAAGCCATGGAAGTGCCTGAGAACGGTCACGTAGGAATTACGGGTTCTTCCCTAAAAAATGTGGTGGGATCTATAACCCAACTGAAGCGCATCTCAACACAGCACGTGCCTGGAATTGCACCAGAGGAGGTTTAGTTTGCATATTCGTAAAAATTTCTTTACTGAAAGGCTTGTCAAGCATTGGAACGGGTTGCCCAGGGCAGTGGTGGAGTCCCCACGCCGGGAGGGATTTAAAGGCATGTAGGTGTGGCACTTGGGAACGTGGATTAGCATCAGACTTGGCAGTGCCGGGTTAATGGTTGGGATTCGACGACGTTAGAGATCTTTTCCAAACTAAATGTTGCCCTGATTCTGTGAAAATCCTCATTAGTCTGGGCAGAAAGTGCCAGATGGCAAATGCAGTACAAGCTGAGCAAAACGGGATTGTGCTGTAACCAAACTCAGAGCTGCTGCGTCTGCAGTGTTCCCACCCCGGTCAGCATTCGGGAAAGACTTCTCAGTCCGCTGCGGATGCACTGCCAATTCCCAGCTCTTTGCCCCCTCTAAGGAAAAGCTGTGAGTGACGTGCATGAGGCTTGAGCCCCCGGACAACGCTGAGCCAACACCAAAAAGAACGCGGGGAAAAGAGGCATCCTGGGCCGGGGAGATGGAGCAGATGGCAACCGACGGCTCCCGGAGCCGTGTGATTATGTGAGGCTCGCTCCAGAAAAAGATGTGCCAGACTAACGAATCTTAATGAAAATGAGGAAACCAATTCCTCACAGGGTCAACACCCTTCCTCTCCTGGCTTCTGTGGCTGAGCCCTGCGGGCTCGGGACTGGGACGCTCACGGACCACGTTTGTGCTCCCTGCTCCTGCACGGGGCTTTCTGTGCCCAGTGGCTTTGTCTTCCCTTCATTAGAGGCTCCCCTGAAGATTCTTCTTTCCACCCAGCCCTCTGCTTGCAGAATCCATGGGCATGTCAGTTCCTGGGAGACATCTCCCTCCCTGCTGGATGGGATTAGAACCAGCCAGCTGGTTCAGTGGCTCTTGGTGGGACACACAGCACTGGGCAAGTCTCTTTCCAAAGGAAACAAGGAGATTTCTTTCCTCATTGGGGAGACATTCCCACATATTAAAAACATGATGCAGAGGCTCTTTTCACGAGGAGGGAGAGAGCTGCTCTGTGGTTTTGGACTCTGAGTGACTCGTACTGCATTAGCCCTGTCCCACTCCTCATTTCTTGGCTTCCCAGGCCAGAGGAGATCATTCAGAAGTGTGTCTTTCCCATCTTCATGGGACATCTGCTGTGGCAGGACCAGAGGTTTTGGTTTGTATAGGTGTGGCCTTAACATTTTTTCAGGTGTTTTTTTTTCCCATCAAAACCCAAATGGTTTCCCCCTCACACAGCCATGCCACTGGATCATGGAATATTCTGAATATCCTGAGTTGGAAGGGACCCACAAGGATCGCTAAAATCCAATTCCAGTGGAGATGTCTCAAGTTGCCATCCTGGTATCATCCAATGATATCATCACAGCAGCCCATGTAGGTGTCAGTGACACACGGAAAACCAAAAAGCTGTTATTGATATTTGCACACCTGAACCAAACCAACCTTCTCTTCTCAGCCCCCACAAACTGGTTTGATGCCATTCCTAGAACTCTCCTCTCCAGGTTTCCTCCTACAAGGCACAGACACACATTACCAAAAGTCAGTCCTCCCTTGGGAGTGCCTGTAAATTTTCAGCCTGTAATTTTTCAGTCTGGGCTCTGAGATTCACCTGCAATTTCACAGCATTGATAGCTGAGTGGTTGGGGGTGAATAAATCAAGCAGTGGAAAATTGGCTCAGGTGTTCACCAATCCAGTGGGTGAGCCTTGAATCCTGTGGTCAAATCCTCATCTTTTTTTAGATCTCCACTTAACTATCCCTTCCCACTATCACACAAGCCTCCTCCTTTCTGTCCCTATTTCTGTGGCATCCTATACTTTTAAAATAAATTTGGTGTGAGTGGGGATGTGGAGAGGAAGTCACTCCCAGGCAGACCCACAGAGGTCACTAGTCCTAAACTCTGGATTCTTTTTTAAGAAAGACAGATGATACCAGCGAGGGTAAATGCTGGATGGGATTGGAAACAGTGGAAAATAAGTGGGAAAAGTCCACATTTGAACTTTCAGTTGCCAAAAAGCAATTCCAGGCAAACAGCCTGGTTGTGATTCCTCTCGAAACCACACACTGTGTCCAACCCTTCCCAGTGAGGATGAGCAGGCTACAAGCCCAAAGGAATCATCCAATGATCCTATGGAATAGAGCTAAATCATGGAAGTTCACAATAGGTCTGAGCAGGGAAAAGTGAGTATCAACTCAAAGAGCATCAGCTCAGGGATCCAGGACACACCTAGACCTGCAAGGATGTACACACAGCTCAGGTTCAACAAGACCTGTTGGAATGGAGGCAGACAGCAGCAGGGATTGTCCAGGAGGAGGCACAGCTGTCAACACGGATTGGACAGAAATTCAGGTCCTTACAGCTGCTCATTTAATCCACCTATTACCAGCTGAAACCCTTGGGCCAGATGCTAAGCAGGAATACGTTGTCCAGACCACATCAGTGGCCAGACAAATGAGGGGAGGCACTTTTCTTCAGAGGCCAAGCACTTCTGTGCTCCCTGTCAGCAGGTACCACACAGCTGGGAATCCTGCCAGCAGCAGAATGATCCACCTCACAATTCCCCTTCATTCCCAAAGGAAGGCACAGGAGACTGGCCTTGCAACGATATGGACGTTTTCTGTTCAGGAGCACGCCAAGAACTGTCAAACTCATTCATCAGCTGCCTCTGTACAAATGGCAGCAGCATTCAGTGGCCAGAAGCTTGGCAGGGGTTCAGAGCACTGACCTAGAAGTTAAAGGCTCTTTGTTGATCACTAATCCCTGGAGCTATGCGGTCCCAAAGCCATTCCCTTTCTGTGCAACACAAGAGCAGCTTTCACAGCCGTCGCCTGAGCCCAGTGGAGTCAATAGAAAGGCTGTCATTGTCTCTGGTGACCAATGCACTGTCCCTGGATTCTGCAAACTGAGACTGGCTCCTGCTTTTGTTGAAATCAATACCAGTATTACCAGTGGCCGCTGCTGAGTCCGAACGGGGCCACAGCGCGTGTCCCTCAGGAGCCTGAAACCCAGGGTCACCTTTTCCTGAATATTTTGGAGAAGGCAGGATAAAGGCTTAGCTTTCCAGCAGGTTTTTTATGTTTTTAGGTGCCTTTTATTCCCAGAAGGACTTCTTAAAACCACATTTGGATCATGTGCTCCTTTGTCCTACTCCTACATAATCCTTTTTGAAAGCCTTACATCTCCTGGTGTGATATGAAACCACAACCCAGCTATAGCAACACCTTTTCTAGTGCAAAAAATGAGCTGGGAAGTGAGGGATCAGGCAAATAAACATCAGCTAATTGTTTTAAACAACCCAAGAACCTGTTTTAGCATTAGGAGCAAAATCCCCTGGGTTACATCCTTGAGCAAGGCTTCTCCTGGGCTGCTGGAAACTCCTCTGCTCTCACTGTCTGTGTGTCATTAATAACATCACTGGTGTTAATTAGGCCTTCATAAAGATTAGAATGATTCTCAGAACTGGGAAAAAAATAATAATAATTTAAAAATGAAGCCATGAAAACTTGAGCCAGGCATCCAAGAGGAGGATGAGTTGCCCTCTGGAATTGTCATCTTTCCCTAGGAATACCAAAGCAGTATTTTACACGAAGTCCTTGCCCTTTCAGTGACAGAACCCAGAGGAAAACTGAAAGCAAACCCATCCCACTGACCAAGGCCAACATAAGGTTAATAGGGACAGGTTTTCCAGAGTTTTCTTCTATTTTGGATACTTATCATAGGTAAAATGGCTTTTATTTGGGGATATGGGCACTAAAAAAAGTTTGCATATTGTTATCTTTTACCTTCATAGAATTGTTTTCATTGGAATCTTCAGTGTTGAGAAATAATAATTTGTTTCTAATTGATTTAGGGGGTTTTTAATTATTATTTTTATTTGAAAAAAGAGTGAGTGGGACATTTCTATGCAGAGCTCACTTTGTTTAATGCACCAGCAGAAGGGCCCAATACAGATGCTGATGAAGGACTGGCATTTCCCTTTATGGCAGTAGATGGAGCTACATCCTCAATAATGTCCTTTTCCAGGCAGGAGAGCCCAGAAAAGAAGTTCGATGGTTGTGCTGGTCACTTCTCCCAAAACTTCATCCAGAAGGGGACTGAGTGGACAAAGGAGATGAATAAGCAGGGGTGGAAAGAATGAAGAAATTTCCAGGACTGGGATCATTACCCACTTCTCCAAGGGCTTCATTTACCATACATTTACAGTGGGAGCTGTAACCCCCCTTCACACCATCCTCTGTGATGTGTTAGAAGCAAAATCCCCTGGGTTACATCCTTGAGCAAGGCTTCTCCTGGGCTGCTGGAAACTCCTCTGCTCTCACTGTCTGTGTGTCATTAATAACATCACTGGTGTTAATTAGTCCTTGATAAAGATTAGATTGATTCTCTATCCGGGGGGGAGAAATTATTATTGTTGTTTTTGTTACTGTTGTTGTTATTGTTACTGTTAATAACAATAATAATAATAAACAAACAAAAAAAAAAAAAAACCAAAACAAAACCCAAAGAACTTGCATGTTGCACATACAAATGTTTGCATGTCTCCACAGCCAGGCTGCATCCAGCCCTGAGACCACCAGTCTTCTCCCAGAGTTGTTTTACTCCCTCCTGTCCAATGGAAGAGCTGAGGCTCTTCATTAAATTCCTGGGATTCCTCATGTAATTGCCTGCTAAATCACTTTATTAGCCTGCATCTTCAGTGTCCAGATCTGGAACATCCTCTTTCTCCTGCCATGAACCCTGAGCTCGTTGCTTCTCTTCCTTTCCCATGCAACACCTGAAGTCCTGCAGATCTCCTTAGTTTATATGGGTTAAAACCTCCTCTGGCATGTGCTCATGCTTCATCTTCAGGACTCCATAAATTCCTTCAGTGTTCTCCTCCAGACCTGCTACTCCCAAGTTTTTGTGTATTCCCTCCAAAACAAGAACAGAGAGAGGCTTCTTCATCCCCCCACCCTGACAGAAGCCATAATTTTGAATATTATTTCCTTGAAGTGGTCGAAAAGTGAATCACTGTGCAAGCACAACACCTTATTATTTATGGGCAGGCAAATCACAGAAGGACATTTTAATAACCCCGTGTTTATCACCACAAAAGCCTCGGCAACGTTTCCACAGCACTGAGCAGCTGCAGCCCAGAGCCTTCAGGTTATTGTGAAAGGCACCCACGAAAATGTAAAACCACCTCAGCCTCCAGCAGAGCCTGAGCTGGGTGGGGTAGGATGGAAAGTTTATTTATTATTTCTAAATCCATTTTATTCCAACCAGGGCTAAACAAGCTGTTCCTGGATGACAGAACCTGCCTGGATTTGTTGTTTGGAAGCTCGTGGTTGGACTTTCGATGCCTGTGAGCTTCCAGTGGGGCTTTCCCTCTACCTCAGGTTTTAATTTGAATTCTTTGGTGCCTTGTATGGAATGATTTCGTGGCACAGACCTTCCCTCAGTGGGGGAATTACTACATTCTCTGTCTTCCTTCGGGCTACCTACTTTCATTAAACTCCTTGGAATTAGTACTTTTGCAGCCTTTTTCTCTCTGCCAGGTTCAGTTTAAACAGTCTGTAGCATCCCAAAGCTGTTGGGGTGGAAGGACTCACCTCAGCTGTCCAGCATCCTCACAGCCAGAGAAACTGGGGATGGAGCTGGAAAAATCTGGGATTTTGACACGCTTCAAAAATGAGGCAGCTCCCACGAATGTGTCATTGTCACCGGCCTCACAAATTCCAGGAAAAAAGTTGGATTTCCTGGGACAATAACTGCCAGTGTTGCCTCTGTGTCTGCTTCAGCTTGCATACCTGAGATGCTTCTGATTTGTGGATGGGGAAACGCTGGCAGAGCGATTTGCCCTTCTCCGGTGGATTCCTCCCCCTCTTCCCTTACCCCTGCCAACAAAGCAGGACTGAAGTGACCACTCCCTGGCAATCAAGCCTCATCTACGCATTAAAAAGGCAGCACCAGGCTCCTGCAGCTTTTAATCTGACCCGAAACATGTTGGGACCGGGCAGAGGGAAGCGAGCCTCGCTGCGCTCGTGGGGAAAGCTGGCAGACACGTGCTCTGCCCCGCTGGCAGGGCCGGGGCCCGAGCACGGAGACAATTTTGAAGGAGCCACGAGTCTGCAAAACACTCAGGCATTTCCAGCTGGGAGGCTTTTCAGTGCCCTCCAGCGAGGTTTCGGATCCTGGTGGAGAGAGGAGCCAGGTGAGAGAGGGAGAGCGCTGGCGCTCGTAAATCATTCCACCCGCCGCGGAGCGGGGCGAGCGCCAGGAAGGCATTTCGCAACATCTCTGCTGTTTTCCCCTCTAGAGGAAAAGCCTTTCAGTTGTGGTTCCCGCACTCAGATAGGATCACAGGGCGCAGGGCAGAGGGGAGGCACTGACTGAAGCTATCGAGACTCGCTCCGAAGCGCCCCGGTCTCAGGTAGGAGCCACGTGAGAGCAACACGTGCCGTGGGAATTCAGGCAGGAGGGGCACCCGAGCTGGATCTTGTTTATTGTTCTTGCCTGAGCCCGGCCTGGGAGGCGAGGGGCAGCTCAGGAGGACTCGCTGTACCCTACTCCCTTCCTGTGTCCACCCAAAGGCAGTTTATTCTCGAGCTGAGCCGTGGCCCCAAAGCAAAATAAATTCCCGTGTTTGGCTCCGAACGCAGAGTACTCTGCAATTAAGGAAACCTTCGGTGTAAAATGCTTCCCATACAGGAAATGTTGATGAAAAATGATGGACAAGGACTTGTCCCACATTATTGGCACTCTTGGCTGTAGCAGAGGGTTTCTTTTGCCCTTAGGAGGGATTTCTATAGGGTTCACACTCTTGCCTTACCTTCAATTCTCCCTTTTGGGTTTCTCTAACTATCCAGCTTGTGCCCACAAAGCTCCCTCTGTCCTGGAAGGATTCTGGATAGTTTAAGAAAGTCATGAGAAGGTCTGGAAAGGATCTCATGCTGTGGGGATGGGTTTTGTGCCCCACAGTCCTGGTTCTCCAGTTGCCCAGGCCGTGGTCTCATGCTCTTGGTGTCACACTGAACCTGGACACGTGGGAGCCCTATGTCCCAACAGGAAAAAAAGGAGTGTTGGTGGTGAGCAGGCCTTCAAGCAAACCATGAATGGTACTGAACACCTTCCTGTGTCTACAGGACCTGGGTCTTACCCATGCTGGGTCAGATCAGTGCCTTAATACGTTCTGAAAATAAACACAAACTGCAGAAATTCATAAAACTAATTGAAAATGGAGCACTGGCAGTGGAGAGTTCCCCACTCAAACTCACTTCATCTTTTGAAAATATTCCCTGGGAATGTTCAAAATCCATTTTTTTGTCTTCTTGGATTTAGAGGAAGAGGGAACAGGCAAGAGAAGTGGAGATATTTATCCCTAAGTATCTAAGCAGCAGAACGAAGATGAACCTCTTGCTATCATAATCTGAAGAGGAGGACAAGCATCTGCCTGTCCTGTACGTTTGTCAAAATAATGCGGTAGAGATTGTTTGCTCCTGTCACCTTCTTACTGTGATGAGCTCATCAAACCAGCCCCTCATAGATGTCTTCTGCACAAAAACCACGGTTGTTTGATTCCCTCCACAGCCAGTGAAACACTCCTAGCACACAACTGACCTGCTACACATCTGTGTTTGGAAAACTGAATCGAACATCGCTGTCAATAATCTGAGCAGTGACGTGACTCACTCTGTGTCAGGCACCTGCATGTGACTGGCTGGATCCCTGCCCAGATTCTGTTGGCTATTTTAACTAAATCTCCTTTAGGCTCCTAAATCACACAGCGACACCTCCATCCAGATGCCTACACAGGCTGCCTGTATCAGTAAGATGAATCTCATCCCTGTGTTGGCTTTGTGAGGTGGAAAGAACAGCATGGAGCACCCCTGTGGTCTCTGGCTTACACAGAAAGGAAGGAAAAAAAGACAAATGGAAATTTCACCCCTGCCTTGCCTTTGGCCCTGGGATTTGCAGGTCCCTCACACAACAGGTGGGTTCATCACTGCTGCAAAAATAGAAGCTATTTTTAAACCAGATTAGATTATCTTTATGGTAGGTTGTGTTACACAATTCCAACATGACTGTGCAAGTACCCAGTGTTTCTCCTCTGAAATGGCAGCACCCAAGAAAATATCTTGATATTCTCTTACTTGGACATGAGTAGAGGTGAAGTCTGGAGGGATGAAGCTACACAGAATCACAGAATATCCTGAGTTGGAAGGGACCCACAATGATCCTCGAGTCCAACTCCTGGTCCTGCACAGGACAGCCCCAAAATGACACCCTGTGCCTGAGAGCACAGCCACAGTTTCCCCAAGGGACATTCAGTTAGTTGGAAATGGCCACTTGCTTTCTAAACAGGCACTGAGGACAAGGCAGGTCCTCCAGGCATCCCAGATTGTGGATAACCACGGAGACTGCTGTCAGATCTGCTGTCACATCACACCATCCCTTGTACCTGAAGGAAAAGGACCTGCATTTCATCCCTACCTGCACACCCTGCCCCAGGCTGATCTCCTTCACCAGAAAAATGTTTGCAGTTGGGTTTCGATGTGTTCAAGTGGAAGAGTTACAGTGCACCAGCCCAGGGGCACCAGCTATTGAAAAGCAGCCCTTCTGTTTGTCTGAGCCAGCTCTCACCAAGACTGCCACCCCTCCTTCTCAGCAGGATGGAATTTGCTGGCACTGCTGCAAGGCTATTCCATCTTTTCAGTAATTGCCATGACCGTGCAGCGTCCCAGGGTGTTGGCAGATGCACTTCAGAGTAGGAGGGCATTGCTCCGCATGCCTTTGCTTTCAGAAAGAAAATTATAGAATTATTATATCAGCCCCTATTCCCAAAACATGTCTAGACAGAGTTATTTAGGATGGGCAGTGTCCTGCCCCAAAGAACTAACCACCACTGAATTGTTCAGCATTTGTTTATGGAGAGTGTTGCAGTCAGAGATCCCTGTCTCCCTACATGCTGGTCACAAAGAAAACACTTGAAACACAGATCTCCATCCCCTAAAGCATTTACAGCCTGAAAAAAGTGGAATAAATAAATAAAGAAAAGAAACTGATGCATAAGAGTGCAAAATTATTTACTTATTAAAGAGCTTGGAGCAAACACAGAGAAATTCAAGGGCAAAACTGGTGGTTTTACCTGTATTTTCTCAACCCCAAACTTCAGGAATTCACTTTCAGGGCAGTTCTTCAGCAAGAGGGGGTGGGGGAAAAGTATGAGGATTGTTTAGGTTTCGTGAATCTTTTGAACTTTCAAACTTAGAACAAAGTGTGGCCGGATATTTTTTGAAATTGGGGGTATCACAAAACATTCCTTCATGAAATCGAAGACGTTGTTTGTACAAGCGAGATGCCCTGATTGATTTCTTTGACTTTGTAACTGGATGCAAGACTGTGTTATGCAAGCTTTAATTATTCTTATTTGGAAACAATTTTCTCTTTTACTTTCAGGGTTCTTTGGGGAATAGGAGGCAGCTCAAAACAGAGGGGTTTGCCAAAGCTAAAGCTAAGAAAATCTTCCAAAAAGTTTCACTCTGTTCTGAGTCTGTGTTGTAGCAATTCTGATCAACTTTACTTTTGGCAGAAGGATGTGTCTTCTCCTAATCTTCTCATGGGTACCAAATATTAGCCCAGCACCACTGCTTCAAAGGAAAACTCACTGGGGATTTAGTACACATGAACACTTCAGGATCTGACTGTTTCGGGGGGAAAACAGCAAGTTCACTGAGACTGGAGAAGCAAATATTAACCTTGGGGTTTGCACATTTGACTAGAAAAATAAAGGAGTAAAAAAACCTCAGGCTGGCTGGAAATTCAACCAGAGTTGAATCCTAGTTTAAGCCTCTGCACCAAGGGCTTGTCTATGCCAGAATTCTGGTGGAAACGTCGTTCTGCTGCAGCCACACTTTGCTCCCTGGTTTTGGTAGAAAAAGCACTTCTGTATGAAGTCAGCAACATTTATTCTAAATACCATGAGGACATGTCCCTGAGGAAGTAGAATCATGAGTATTTAGTCTTTCCACTTTCAACTGTGCCATTCAGGAGAATATGAGCATCCTCCAGCTGTGGGACAGGTTAACCTTCAAGATCAATAGACAGAAGGATGATATTTTGAATTTGAAGGTCTCACTCCAGATCCCACTTCAGACCCAAATGAGTATGGTGACAGGCAATGGTTTTATTTTTAGTTCAGGATGAAAGTAAACTCAGCTGAGCTTTCAGGTTGTTTCCACGTTGGTTTTTTGGTTTGCCTTTTATTTTCCGTAGTGAAATTCATAGAATCACACAATGGCCTGGGTTGGAAGGGATCTTAAAGATCGTCCAGTCCCAATCTCCTTTCCATAGCCTGAAGCACGTACACAGCCTTGCAATCGGTCCCATCCCTCAGGCGCTCTGCCCCTAACAGCATGAGGGCAGTTTTCCCAGGAAAGCTACAGCAAATGGGAGCACTGGGAATGTCCCAAAGGTTAATCAGGTTGTCTTATATCAACCTCCATATTGTCCACCCACCAAGTCCCTGTTGCACATGTGGACACTGAGCGTGGAGGATCTGCCTCTACACTGCAGGACACTGCCACTGCTGGGGGAGTGATGCCTCCCAGTACGGACTGGGGTAGACAAAGCCCGCTGTGGGACATGATGTGTGATGGGACAGTCACCTCCGTGTTGTCCTATGCCAGGCAGCCTTTCCCAACCTTTCCCAAGCTCTTTCTGAGATCAGGAGCGTTTCCAGGCCAGGCAGTGGTGTCTCATGCTTTGAGGGTCTGGAGCGCAAATCTTATGAGGAGCACCTGAGGGAACTGGGTTTGTTTAGTCTGGAGAAAAGGAGGCTCGGGAGAGACCTTATCACTCTCTACAAGCACCTGAAAGAAGGTTGCAGACAGGCAGGGGTCGGTCTTTTTTCCCAGGTAACACGTGATAGGTAAGGAGGGAACAGCTTCAAGTCGTGCCAGGTGGGGGGTTTATTGTATATTAGGGAAAATGTCTTCACCAAAAGGGCTGTCAAGCACTGGAACAGGTTTCCCAGGGAAGTGGTGGAGTCACCATCCCTAGAGGGATTTAAAAACATGTAGATGTGGCCCCTGGGGACGCGGTTTAGTGATGGACCTGGCAGCGTTGGGTTAATGGTTGGACCCGATGTTAGAGATCTTCTCCCATCTTCGTTATTCTGTGATTCTATGAGCACACCCCGCCACAGACCTGTCAGCTTAGGTACAGCCCCAACCCTCCACCCTTACCCCTCTGCCTCCCCTGGAAAATGACATCACTCCAGACAATTTAGTGCTAATCAATGGGGTTTAACAGAGGCACATACAGCCCCGAAAGAAGCCGCTGATGCAGCTGTATCCCGCCAGCAGCCAACGCCTCCACGTGAACGGAAGCATGGTCTGCCTTTGTTGGCATTTTCTGCTTTGTCTCTCACTAGCATTTGCATCTCCTAATTAAATAAGTACGGGCAACTGTGTAAATATATATATAGCATGGCATGAAAGCCCTGGGATCTGTCTGACAGCCCGGCATGATGCAGCAGCATTAGCAATGTTTGCCGTAGCGTTTCAAATGACCTCATTTGGGGGGGGATTGCAGCCAGGCTGTGCGTGTTCCAACCCAGACAGTTGCAGGCACATGGGTTTTAGCAGGAATACGTCCACTGAATTTCGTTTGGCTGTCCTTTTCTTTGTAAAGGCCGTGAGTGCTCTTAGTGAAGTTAATCTGTGCCTGCGCGACTGTGGATTACATTCTGATGTGTTCCATCAGATAAGTGAACTGTCAGGCTGTGATGGCAAAGTGGTGGAAGCTGACAGATGATTGATGCTTGGGAAACTGCAATTTAGCCTCCTCACACACCGGGATGAGGTCTTCACCTTCTTCTCCCCCAAAATGTCTTTCTCCTCCATGCAGAGGGTGAGCAGCTCTTCGAGGACGGGTCAGTGTTCTGCTGGGGAAGGAAGAACTGTGATGAAGCAAAAGTGACAGGAGCAACTACTTGCTTTGGAGGGTGACACTCCCCTGCTAGCCTTACCTTTGAAGAGGATGATTTAATCAGTTCTACAAGGTCTTATGTATTATTTCCATATCACCTTTTTCTAAGCAACCAGTGCAATTCCAGGCTCATTTACATATGGATCACTTTAGTGCGGGGCAGTGTCACGTGCAGCCCAGGCTGGAAATGCTTTTCCACTGACATCAAGAGTTGAATTTGGTCCAGAGGTGACTTTACAATCTCAGGAGTCATCTCTCTTCTCCACTGAGTGTGGCCTGCACTGTTCACAGAACAGTGTGACCCGTGTCAGCTATTGCTCAGCAGAAAACAAACAGGGCAGGGATGATTTAGATTCCTTGGGTTACCTACAAGCTGGTTCCTAGAGCATCAGTGAGGGTGACCATTAACCCTACCTTTCCAGCTGCCAGTGTTTAAATATGTTCCTTATCTAACAAGCAGGAAGCAAGATGATAAGTTAGATTATCTCATCATTATCTGCAGTAAGGAGGCCAGCTGGGTCAGTACAACTCTGCTTAGCATGACAGCCGGTGTATAAATAGGATCAGGACTCACAGATCAGGAGGCTGCTGGTGACCAAGGTTAAAAGAATAACTAGTGTATAAATATACTGTGATTATGCTCAGATTCTGCATGTATTTCCTGTGCAGGGGGCTGAGCATGAGGAGCATGACCTTGTTACGAGCACCAGGGTACCTCTGAAGGCACCACGGGCAGACAGGAGAGGCTGGACTCCTGCCAGCCGGGCAGGGCGGATCCGTGCTCCCCATCAGCTCCCCAGGCGGTGATGGAAATCAGCTCCCCCCTCCCCCTGACCTGGAACAGATGCAGCACAGGACTGTCATGAGGACCAATTCGTTAATAAGATGCCAATGCCCCCCGGCCAGGCAGAAACACGGAACGATGCAGGGATGCAGGGATGCGCTGTGCTGTGGAGGCAGGGATGCTGCCATGGATCCGGAGGGTTTTCTCTGGGTTCATGCTCCAGTGAAAGCCAAATTAACCTGTCTTCCAGAGTTCACAGGAACCTGCTTTAATAACTGGGACTGCTGAGGAGGCCAAGAGGGATGGAAGGGGAGGCTCAGGGTGCTCCCTGCCAAGGAGCAGACCTTGCTCCTCTGCACTCAGTTGGCAAAGGCAGGGAATAAGGGTCAAAACGCTCCCCAGTGGCTTCAAGAGGCTTTTAGGCAGGTGAAGGAGGAGCCAAAGCCAGGGTTCAGCTCAGCCCACAGTCTGCACGAGGCACTGTGCCTTGGGAAGCCAAGGATCATGTTTTCTCTTCCAAAAGCCATGGGCTCTAAGTGCTTGTTGTCACAGAGGGCTGGAGTTTGTGCACTTCCTGAGAAACCTCTCTGCCTTAGCCGTGACCCGCTGCCGATGAGCACGGCCTTGGCTTTTGGCGGTGATTTTCCATCCTTTACTTCCCTCCCCCCTCCAAAAAAAATTATATAACCCCATCCATTTTTAGAAACGCAGACCCAGGGCTCAGCAGATCAGGCTAATATTGATCATTTCAGCCTTCGTGAATTCAGAAAGCCAAACTCTCCGCAGGGCAGGGCAGGGGATGAGAACTGAGCACTTAAGGGGCATGGGCAGCATTTTCTGTGTTGCAGCGTGTGCCCTGGTGGAACAGAGGACGGGTTATCCTGCTTGCACAGCATCTTCTGACCTGCTTTTGACCCAAGAAGCATTTGCATTCATAAATATTGGAGCTGTACCCCTGGGAGGTGAGGGAAGAGGAAGGAAGGAAAAGAGTGGGTTTATCAAATCTGGGATCGCTGCAGGACTTGGAAGGAAAACTTTATTCCTCTGTCTTCCAGCCCTCCTGTAAACCATACTGCATCCAAGAGGGCTTGTTTATTAGCCCTTGAATTGGACAGTTTTCACCAAGACAAGCTCCCCAGTTGGTGATCTTTGAGAAGACAGCAAAACAGATTCATGAGATCATCCTGCTCCCCTCCATGCCTCCAGAAAGGTGTGGACTGGATGGCTTAATTCCAGCAGATTTTACTCAGTGCTGCTGTTCTTTTGGGCAGAAAAAGCCCTGGGAAGGTTGTATGCCAGAAACTACCCACGTCTCCATCCTGCCATGTGAGAGCCCCGAGAAATGGGGGAGAAGTTTGGGGACAACTCAGGGTGGGTGGTGAAGAAGGACATTGGAAGAATGGGGATGAAAGTCAGCATGAAACCAGAAAGGTCAGGGTACCACAGACATCCAGGCCCTCCTGCACATTTGGAATATGAAGCACAACTCCTGTTCTCCAAAAAGGACAAGCAAAACTGGAAGAGATACAGAGAGGAGCAACAGGAGGGCTGAGATACTGATCTGACCTTGCATTCCAAGAAATCAAGAATTTCAGCTAGAAATGGGGTGTTGCAGGTGGAATAAAATGCCTAGAAGGTCATCAGTGGCCTAAAAGAGTTAGATAAAAACTCAGAGGAACATCAAACCCATCTCCAGCTCCTGAGCCTTGGCTGTGCCCCCCTGTTTGACTGGCAGAGCTGTCAGTCTCAGATCCATGTGCCGTGACAAGTGGTCCTTCCTCACAAGGGATTGCACTTGTTAAATCAGGCAGGCATAGCTGAAAGATAATGGTTTCTTCTGTTGAAAATTATTTTATGCCTGCAAGAGCAGCCAAGGCACGCTATGCAAAAGCAACCAGAAAGCCCTAAGGATGTACCTAAAGGACATCTATTCACAAATTTAAAATCTTCAGGAACTTGCTCTTTCTATAGATGTTCTGTGGCTTTTGTTTAGGGTTTATTTAAGAGAAAGTGGCTCAGTGGTAAGCAGAGATCTAAGTTCAATTCCCTACATTCTTTGCTGATTATTTCCTCTGGGATCTTCAGTACATCTCTGTGCACTTCAATTTTCCCAGAAATAACTCTAACTACCTGCCTGAAGAGTTGGGGGAGACACAATAAAGGCTGTAAAGAGTTGAGGTAATGTTGTAACAGGAGCTGTAAAAATACCTACAGAAAACAGAGATCCCTTTATATCACCACTGGAGCTGATGTGATGCAGCCTGTGGAGAAGGCCCATGACTGCTGGAGTGTCTCAGGCTCACTGGGAGAATCCAGTTACACTCAGCACTAAAATCACATCATGTTGTTTCCCAGCCTTTGGCAGAGCAGCCAAATGTTTACACACAACTTCCACTTTCACTTCAGACACTGCCTGAAAGCTCAGCCCATGCCTGGGGAAGCAGCTCACACCTGAACACACCTGCTCTGTTGCTCGTGTGGTTTTAGGGGACTTTTGGGGGTTTATGAAAAGATGGAAAGTGTCTTTTTATACAGGCAGGGATATGACAGAGGGCAGCAATTTTAAACTACGAGAGAAGAGATTTAGATTAGATATTAGAAAGAAAGTCTTTGCTGTGAGGGTGGTGAGGCGCTGGCACAGCTTCCCCAGAGAAACTGTGACTGTCCCATCTCTGGAAGTGTTCAAATCCAGGTTGGACAGGGTTTGGAGCAATCTGGTTGTGGCAGGAGGGTTGGAACTAGATGGTCTTTGAGGTCTCTTCCAGCCCAAACCATTCAATGATTTTATGACTTTTTTTTTAGGTAATCCCATTGCAAAATGAATTTTGCTTACACAAAAGTAACTCATAAGCATGAGGGTGAGGGAAAACCTGATTTATCATCACCCAAATGTTTTCTTCCCCGTTTTGAAGCTCCAGCTGAGGTGATGGGCTCCATGCACATTCCTCAGTGCCAAATCACGTGTTGGGAAGCTGGAAAGGAGTAAGAGGCACAATCCCATTGCACTTGCACGGCTCTTGTCAGAATTTGATTCTTTGCCCCACAAGGAATGTTGTGTAATTTACCATGAATGTGCCACAAAGCCTGGCTGCTAAAGGGCGCAGTCCCAAGCCCACCCCAAAAACATCAACAGCACTGTCAAAGTGCTCCCCACGGAGCTGAAGGTCACCTGAGGAAGAGGAGGGGACGCTGCAGCCTTGGGGACAGCCACTAGATGGGGGCACGAACACGCAGGTCCGTGGGGCCCCAGCTGAGCCCCAGGGCACGAACACCAGCAGGTGACACATCCCCGACCTTCTCTGCCCCTTGGCACCGACCAGGGCTCTCCGGGGAAGGGGATCTACCAAACCACCCACCCAGTCCATCCGAGTGAGCCATCACCGGGACATCAAGGCGCTCACAGTCTCCCCACCGGGGTAATGAGAGCTGTGTAATGGCTTTGGGGAGCACAGACTGTGAACACCAGCTGGACACCCCCTGTGGCTTCCACTCGAGACCATTGTGGAGCCACGGAGCTTTGCTCCCGGGATCTGCTCCAGAAGATTCCTTCGTTCCATGCTCCCAGCCGGCCGATTCTCCCTCACGCTCCAAAAGGAGCCTGCCCACTTCTCTGGAGACCTCGGCTCTTCCAGACCATCCCTGGGAGCAGCCTGCGGGTGCTCTGTGCTGCTTTTTGATGAGGTGTCCCACAAATTGGCTGTGACTGAGCACAGCGCTGCTTTCCTGGAGCCTGGAGGGATGGGAGGGTGTGAAACCTCCCCCCGACCCCGGCGCATCCGACGTGTTCCCTCGCTGAAGGAGCGAGTTCAAGAGGCTGCCAAGCACATCAGCCCTGGAGCCTGAGCAGATCTGTCAGGAACTGCAGCTTACACACCCACAGACAGATTCCCTCCTCCAAAAGGAGCCATGGAGGGACGGAGGGAGGGGGAATTTGCCTCCTGCTGGGAATGCTGGGCCCTGTTTGTCTGACCAGCTGTGCAGAAGCATAAAGAGGCCTAAACAGATTCCACTAATGACGTGTCATCAATTAAGCTGTTTCATGAGGGAAGAAGGTTTGGGTAATGCACAGTGCTGATGACATATCCATGGAAAAGCTTCTTGGGAAGGTGCCACTTCATACCCATCCTTCAGATAAAGAATAAGCAGTGAAACTGAGAGCCACTTGGCTTCTTGAGCCCATGGAGGGGCAAAACAGCAGAGAGCAGCTTCCCTCCTTGTGTGCTCAAGGATGCTTGTAGCAGTTTTTCCAGGAGCCCTCGGGTGGGAGCTTACACAGCCAGCCTGCCTCCTGAAATAACTTTTCTCACCCCCAAAATAGAAAGGTCCCCATCATTTCTTGTGTCCTTTCTGACCGACCCTGGTCCAGGATGTTTTCCCTCTGCTCTGAGGCAGAGAATCCCTGCCGTTCACTTTGGAAACCTCTGGGAATTTGGTGGTACATGGCAAGATCGTATGTCACACAGAGGTTATAATAAATCCACATGCCTTTTCATCCTCCGGCCCCTCATGGCCACCACGGTTTAGAAACACTTGATCTGAGGTTTGGGAGTTGCAAATAATTCTGTCCAGACATTTCCCAGCCAGCCTGACCCTCGATAGCCTCTGCCAGCCGAGGAAACAGAGAGTTTTTCAGATGATATTGTTTTCTCTCTGTGACTGAGGCTCCTTGTTCGGCGCAAGAAGAAAATAGCTCATTGTCAAGCCTGTCTTTGCCACCGACATGTGACCAAAATATCAGTTTCTCCTTTTTGCTCAGGCCCAGCTGCTCCTTCGCTGGTAGAGGGGAAATCCCTGGAAACAGAGAGCGAAGTCAGCGACAGGCACTCTGCACCCCGTGAGTCAGCATGGCAAAGTTCTCCTCATTTCCCCTCTGCCAGCCCAGAGCTGCTGAGAAGACGTGGTGGTTGTTGTTGTCGTTATTTTTGGGTGGGTTTTGTTTTTTTTCAGCTCAGCTTTTTCTGGAGTTGAACGCCTGACCCCGACTTCTTCAGTGATAGTTGTGGTGTCTTCATGTGCAAGCCCTGAGCAAGTCCGGGTCTGCTTAGCATCTGAATTCAGAGAAAAAGCTGTTTTCAACCCTCCGTGGCAAAGGACCAAAGAGTGTCACTTCTTCAAGGTGGCACATTTTACTTTGGGGTGAAGATAGAAGCAAATTCTCCTCCAAGACCTTCTCTCACCTTCAAGCGCCCTTTTCTCTTTCTCCTGTTTTTTCCTCTTTTGTGTTGAGATACAATCTCTGCTGTGGCTATGACAGCTGAGGATGGCAGCTTCTGTGGAAATGTTGGCCTCACTCCCCTCCTTGTGGGACTCAAGAGGTCTGAGCTCTGCATGCTTGGAAAGCCTTTTACCAATAGCTGGGCACTCCGGGAGGGCTGTCTGGGCTTTGTGCCCTGAGATGGACAAAGATTTTCTCCTTGATCCAAGGAGTTCCAGGAGATTGGAATGGGCTTATTTGGCCAAGGTCACCAGCCTCTTTATTCTCGTGTTTACAGGCTGGCAGAAGGAAAATGCTGATTCAGCAGGCACAGGAGAAAATATCAACAGGGGAAAATGCACAAGGCATATCCTGGCTGCACTTCTGCCACTTATTTCTCCTTTATTTTTCCCCCTGATTTCCTTGTTTCCTGCACCCAACAGATGCATTTGACAAAGTCAGGTTTTCAAAATTTGTCCATTTTAAACACTTCCTGCCCCAAACCACAAAGAGGATTGGTAACTGTGCCTGGAGAGGACTCAGACAAAGCCAGTATTTCTCAGAAATTTGAGCCAGGTTGTAACACAACCAGAGACAAAAATAGGTGACAGTGGCTTCACTGTGAAGATTTTTGTGCTCAGAGGCCTTTGGGGAGGGGAGTTTCTCTTGATCCTCGCTGGTAGGACAGAGAGAATAGTGGCTAAATAGAGGCTGTATCCACACATCCTCCTGCAGCTCCTGAGGTGTTTTCACAGACCCATTTTGTGCTCCAGCTCGAGCACCGGGTGTCCCAGTGACCCACTCCTGGCCCTTCCTCTTGCAGACTGCCCCTCTTGGCTTGTTGCTTGTATTCATTTCCAAAAACAACTCAGTGTGAGCTGTCACATGCTCAGGGCAATTGTCCATCTGAAAGACTTCATTAAACATTTCTGGTAAAATGTGTGTGTCACTAAATGGCTTTAAGATGAGACTTCCAAATGAGTTCCATGTCTTTCATCGGGTCTGTGCTCCCAGAGTAGGCACAAAATCCTTTCCCACATAAATAAACTCAGATATTTAGACTGGAAGTGAGATTCAAGGAGTTCAGTCAGGTCAGGGGGATTTGGATAACCTGCTCTCTTTAGGTTTTGAAGAAACAGGTCTTTGCTAGA
Source organism: Ptilonorhynchus violaceus (assembly GCA_013397565.1). Classification (NCBI taxonomy): domain Eukaryota; kingdom Metazoa; phylum Chordata; class Aves; order Passeriformes; family Ptilonorhynchidae; genus Ptilonorhynchus; species Ptilonorhynchus violaceus. Next base: position 654,360 of record VZRJ01002460.1, read on the forward strand.
AGCAGCACAGCTGCAGGGGACCTTCAGGGTGAACTTGAGAAGACATTTTACTCCTCTATGCCTCTGTTTGCCCTTCTGCAAAACGAGGATGTGGTTCGTCACCCCTTGCTCTGTAAAGACCTTTGAGCTCAAGGGCTGAAGATTCTACATAAAACCCTGACAACATTATTATTTACCTCCACAAACAAGGGAACTTGGTCTTGCAAAGGCAACATTTGGGTTGCAGTCATTCCCCAGCTCTACAGGAAAACAGTCTATGAACAGGCACAGAATTAGTCACACAAGGAAAATGAGCTGTTGGTCAAGGTTTGCTTTTCTTTTATCTCCACCTGCTACCCAAGTTTCCGGTGCTTCTCTTAGGGAAACATTTTCAGCCAATATTGCTGCTGTTGGAGAATCATGGAATCATTAAGGTTGGAAAAGACCTCTACACAGTGCGTGAGAGGCTGAGAGAGCTGCCTTGCTTTTGTTTCAAAACATCATGAAATTGTGTTTTCAATACTCATTGTTTCAGGCAAAAAAAGGAAAAAGGAAAACACTCCAAAAAATAATCAAAAATAATTGACATCCTTTTGGATATCACTCGAGGCAGCAAAGGTGCCTTGTCTGTGCATGAAATGTTTGTCTTTGCATTACTTTCTTTCTATTGCTTCATAACCACACATTTCCTTTGCTTTCTCCTCTTCCTGCGTTCTCGGGTGCCTGTGCTCAGCATCCACCTTCTGCATGGCTTCTGCCTGCACAATTGGGCCATTAAACTGAGATTTCCCTCTGCCACCCCTGGCATTTGGAGCCACAGAACCGTGCCGCAGCATTTCGAGAAAGCAAAGGGCAAAGATCTCGAGTTACACCAAGGCAGAACTTTATGGGCTCATTAGAAAATTGCCCATTATTAATCCTGCCGAGAGAAAAACTGGCCCGGTGTAAAAACAGCCCAGCAACAACCCTTCCAGCCCACCGTGTTGATTTATTACAGCCTGGTGTCCGGGCCAGACTCAATCACGGTCAGCCTTGCTGGACCCTTAGATAACAGGTGCCAATCTGCCATGTGTGAAACATCATCAGCTTGAAACCTGAGATTTCACTGAAGCGAGAAAAATCAGCCTGAAGCTGAAACCACTTGAATTACCAGATCTAATTTGAGGGGGAGCAGGCAGCGAGGAAGATGACAGGGGATGCAATGCTCCGTGGCGCTTCTTCACAAGCTTTCTCACACCCGTAAGAGTATTTGTCAAACCAGACCATAAATTAGACCCTGCTAAAAATTTTTATCTGCTTTTGGCTTCAGGCATCTGCTAGAAAGGACCCCTTGAGTCTATGTTATGCACATCTTGTGAAATTCGCAGCGGTTTTATTCAGAATTAGGCAACAATACACAATTCATCCCTTTTTGTGTGGGGGGGTGGTGTGTGTGTGTGTGTTACCAGCCTGCAAGAAAGGGAATAAATTAACAAAACACTGTGAGATCATTCATAGCACGCTCATTCACTAAAAAAATTTATCACTGCAGCCTGACCTGGCTGGGGGACTTTAGCACAGCTGTGTGACAGCCACTCCAGGTCACTGCCAGAGCCCAGAGAGGGAGGGCAAAGGCAGGAGAGGATTCCGTGTGACAGCCACTCCAGGTCACTGCCAGTCCAGAGCTGGAGGGCAGAGGCAGGAGGAGATTCCATCCCGGGTAGCCCAGGGCAGGTATTGCAGAGCAGAGGCGCTCCCGCCGGAGCACACTCGGGATTGTTGACTTTGCTGCAGACAGTCGGGCTGGGGCAGACTCAGACAGCAACAAACCCTTTATGAAAGCAGCTGGGAAAGAGAATCAAAGACATCCAGTAACCACCAGTTCCTGCTGGGCAAATTTAACCCGTTCAGATTCCCAAACAACCAGTTTTCCTCTCTTATACCTGCCCGGTTCCCACCTTGGCTCAATTAAACCCCTAAATTCAATGTCTCCAGAAACATGAGGCCACAAAGCACTTCCAGGGTCCATTCCATAGTCGTCCCATAATCCAATCCCCACAAGATTCTACAGCATCCTTTTAAAAGCTGGTGCATGCCAAGGTTAATCTTCCTACTCCCTGAACTTGCAGAGAAGCTGTCACAGAACTGTCCTGGTGAATAAGACATCCTTGGCCCTAAGGTCTTATGGATAACAAGGCATGATTGCTCCATAAACTGTGAGCCAGCTGCAGGTGATGACAGCAGTGAGTGAGGAGGATTGGAGAACACAGCAGGAAATTCAGAGCAGAGCTGGGGGAAGAGACACAGCCACCTTCAGCCTTGGAGACCCTCTGCTTGGACCTTTAACTTCTCCCACAGTGCCATGGGTGCAAATATTGGCTCTCAGGAGGACAAAACACCACACAGTTTATCCTGAGCTAGGATAACAGTTCAGACCAGCATATGGGTGGGCAGAAGGTGACATCCCAACAAAGCCGGGCGCTCCCGTAGCGGCTCCCCCGGGAGGGAGATGGGCCTGCATTAGGGGTGGCCACATGTTTGTGCCCATCTGCTGCAGATGGCACCGTGCCACTCCGCACTTCATTTCACCAAGGGATGCTGGACTGGGGCAGCAACTTGCCCAACCCTGCCAGGGTTTCTGTCCCAGGGGCAGGTGGTGACCTCTGACGGGCAGCAAACCGAGCACAGCCAGGGGAGAAGTGTGGTGGGGTTGGCCACTGCGGTCACAGTGAGGTGCTGGAGGACAACATCCTTGGGGACAACAGTGCCTGCTTTCCTCCGTCCTTGTGAAGGATCCCAAACCCAAGTTTGCACATGGGTTTTTGCCTGAGCAGTGCCAAAAGCCTGGGAATGTTCTCCCACCTTATCTGTGTTGAGTATAGTTTATCTCACCCATTTTATTATGTCTGAAATAGCTCTTTGCTGCTAGGGCCACTAAGAGTGCACACACCCCCTTCTGTACTCTCTGTCTGTGCTCTGCTGGGGAAGGTGTCAATATTGCAGCATCTGCTGAAGAATGTAGAACTGGTGTTTCTCTGTGACAGGTCACATTTTAAGTCTCCTGTGCCTCCTCTTTCTTAAAAAGGCCCTCAAAGAGATGAGATGTGCTGGGTGATGCTGCCTGGGGTCACACCAGACATCAGTCTGCAGGAGGCACTTATATAAGACATGACTTTTATTAGGAATTAAGTGCATTGAAGCTAAATCTACTGCATGGGGGCTTAAAATATTGTTCTGACCTTATAGATTGATCAGAAATTAAATATATTACCATATATTTAACTATTATCAAATATGTTTATATATATACACACATGCAGACTGTGTATAAATGTCTATCTGTCTATCTAATAATCTAATAATCTATCTATCTATCTAACTCTGTGTGTCCATGTTCCAACCGGTGTTTTTCAAGAGATTTGACTTATTTATATCAAGCAGATCCTAACTGGGATTTGCCCTGCACTTGCCTAGAAGCCTTTAGGGGATTTCTACATTTATCTTCCCATCCCTGCACAACATGAAGATACAAAAGAAATGGGTTTAACTACTTGCACCCACCTAAGTCACGCCACATGCTGATAAGCAGTTTCCTGAAAAGCTCACATTGTCATCTCACATGTGTTCACATTGGTGATTGCAGTGATAAGAAGACTCGATGGTCTTGGAGATCTTTTCCAACCTTAGTGACTCTGTGATTCCAGGAGAGCACCACTGGTCAGGCCACAGAAATCCAGGTGTGTCCTGGGTCATTTTGGCACAGGAAAGGTCAGCATGGGCGTGTCCCTCAAGGACAGCAATTTCCCTCCTGCTGGTGGCACCTCCACCTCCAGAGGACTCCCAGGACAGCCACGCTCACATGCCTGGAGAGCACTTTTGACTGGAATTATTTACCTTTCCCACTTTCTTTCCAGCAAACTGGAAGACCGAGCTAGCTGTCTGACAGCTGCAGGAGGGTTTCATTTAAACTCGCTGGAATTAATCTGTCTGATCGGTGTGAGCTGCACTAATGGCCGGGGGAGGAGGCAGCCAGTCATTTGGATATTTTTTGGCTCTGGGAGAGGTTAAGTGAGGACAGTGCTGAGAGCTGCACTGAGATTTGGCAGCCCCAAAGGGGAAGTCTGTCTCAGAGAGCAACCGCCTGTTTTTCAAGTGAAAATGTATTTCCTCAGCTGTCTCTGGAAGTAAAGGTTAAACTTAATTTAAAGCGGAGCTTTAGCAGCCTGGAAAATAAAAGCAGCAGGAAAAAAAAGCTTGTTTCTCTTTTCTGCCACTCTTAATGTCATTTTTTCTATCATTGTCTTCTCTTCTGTTATTGTAAACACTCCCCAACTTCCTCTAACTGAGATTTTTTTTTTAAGTCTGAACAAACCTGTCATCCAGCACTTCCCTGGGAAGAGCTTCCAGGTTTCCTAGTTAAATCCAGGAAAGCAACTCACCTGAATACCCCTTGAGCTTCCAGATTTTGTTACTCCTGACACTGGCTTCTTAAGCAGAGCAATAACCATCCCCATCTGATTAGGTTGTTGTGGAAAAAACAATGGAAATACAACAAAATATGTGGGAATCACAGCTTGTGGTAACTGGAAACTTGTCTGCAGTGGTGATAAACAAGTTTTGAGCTGGGATAATTTAAAATTTCATGTTTTACTGGGGGAATGAAAGGCAAGGCAAGTGGTCTGCTTGCATAGGGTCATATCTGTGCCAAAGCATGGGCCTGAACCCATCTGGAGTGGCCAGGGAAAGGGGGAAGAAAGGGATGAGTGAGGAAAAGAGATGACAGGTTTTTGTTTGACCAAGTATAGAACATCAGGCACTGTCAGATCCAGGATATGATGCAAGAGGAGGATAAATGCAGCAGCCTTTGATGGGGCCTGCACTGATGATGGTTATGGACAGTCAGTACCATCAAACACCCCACAGCACAGATAAGACAAGAAAAAGAGGTTTTTTGAAGGCATTTCCTAATGTAGAAAAATTGACAGCAGGAATAAAATAACCATCACAGACACACACACACACACAAAAAAATAAAAATCTTAGAATTTGAGGTTTCCCCCCTCCCTGTATAAATATGTACAGTAAATCTCTGACAGAGCAGGGACAAATGAGGAGGGATTTTGCCACCTTTGGTCTGGCACTCAGCTCTGCACCTACTGAGTGTAACTTCCACTCAGGGTGGACGTGATGCAGGACGACAGCTGACCTTTGAGAGCCGAGAAAGCAACCCTGGATCTCCTTAAAACCCTGCCTTTGCCACTCAGCAGTGATTATTCACAGCCACAAAGGCTGGAGCCCCGAGGGGGGTCACTGTGACCACCTCATCACCTGGTGGTGACTTAGCTCTGCTGTCCTGATCCAGCTGGACCACCCTGTAGGGATACATCCCTCTTGGTTTAAGGTGTAGGGATGGGACCCAACAGCTCAAACACAGTCAGATCTATCAACATCTGAGCCAGTTGTTTCCAATGTCATTGAAGAGAAACCGTCTGGTTTGTGTGTTATTGAACCTAAATAGGGCAAATGAATCACACTTCCAAGGGCCTGATGTCTGCCAGGGATTAAGGAGGAAACTGTCAGTGGTTAGCTCGAGGTGATGTCTGAACAGTAAACACTGAAAGTGCAATTTGACACCAGGCAGTGCTGTCTGAGGATAACAAGTCAAGTAAATGTTGTCCCACTCTGGTTTCACCCATCATTTCCTGGATGTGTGTGGTTTCCTGGGGTTGTAGGAGAGTCAAGTGAACCCCTGGAAGGAAGCACAGGCTGGGGGCTGGACAGCTGAGTTTTGGACACTGCCCTGATGGATTCCCACAGCTCCATAGATTTTGGAAGGCAGGTTCAACTTGCCCTTGCCTCCAGCCAGCTCCCCACATCCCTTGGCCTCCCTCACCCAGGACAGCAGGTAAGGACAGAGCCTTCCCAACGTCGGTAAAACCAACAGGTGTGGTCAGCATTGGCTTCTCAGTGGAGAACCCTCTTCTTGGCATGGGGCATGAACCACATGGATGCAGTGGGATTATGACAGAAGGAAAAGAAAACCTTTTCTCTGTCCCTTTACTTCCTGTTTCAGAGCAGTTTTTGCGGTCAAGACTTCCTTTTCACCTCCTGAGGAGGAGAACACACCAGGTTAAGAGTCAGAAGACACCTTCATATCTCTTCTCTGGTCCTTCCCTGCCTGGGAAGAGAGAAGAACGTCCCTCTTCTAGGGCATAGGTTCAACTGCAATGCCAAGGAATGCTGATCTAAGACCTTGCTGAGGTCTGAGAACACAGGATGGAATCACTTGGCTTCTGATAGGCATGGAGGCCAGATTAGAGGATCAGATGATCATGATGCTCCTTTATGGCTTACAAAGCTGTGACTATTTGAAAACCAGAACACAAACCCTTGATTTCCTGTGATCTAAGTGGAGTCACTGCAACCACAGCAGCGTGCCCAGAACCTGCTCAATGGTTTTAGGCACTGAAAATGCTCAGATTGATAAGGGAGACAATAAATCCTGGCAGTCACAGGATGTGCCCAATAAACTGACAGAGGGCGAGTTTAGATAAGGCAACAGGAAGTAATTCTACAATGTGAGATGGTGAGGCACAGGTTTTCCAGAGAAGCTGTGGCTTCCTCATCCCTGGAAGTGTTCAAGGCCAGGTTGGAGCAACCTGGTCTAGGGGAAGGTGTCCCTGCCCATAGCAGGGGGTTGGAACCAAATGATTTTTAAGGTCCCTCCCAACCCAAAGAATTCTGTGATTCCTTTTGCCTCACAGCAAAGTCAAGGCACTCCAGTGTCATAACAGCACAGGGAATTCATGTCTGTGAGTTCTGGGAACACATCAGGCACCTCCATCCAGCCCAGAGCAGGGTCTGTGTGATCATGCCAGCCATGCTGTCAGGGTGGGCTGCACCAGTCACAGCCCAGTGGGGCAGAAGAAATGAAAAGTTTCTTAGCATCATCAACCCCTCTTCATCTGTCCAGTAAATCCTTCCTAACCCAGTGTAGGGAGGAGAGAAGTTGGTTTGCCTTTGGGTTCATCCCCTTCCATTTCTTACTTCAACCTGTTTGATTCCCCTTTCCCTCTTCACTGCTGTCCTCAGCCCTCCACATTCCCACTGTGAAGATGTTTTATTTTTCATTATTGCCTTCCAGGTTGTGAGTGAGGCTGAGAATCTGCTCTTCTTCCTGGATAAAGAGGCTTTTTAAATATTTTTCTTTTAAATTTTCATTAATTTCTCTTGAATGCTCATGAAATCAAGCATGTCTGTGAAATCCCATCACTCCACTGGCTTGAGGATTGTCTACCCATCTCTGTGCATTAGGTTAATGGAAAATACAGCCTCTGTATAGCTGAAGGTTTATATAATTTGCCTGTGAATTTGAATTCCCACGTGTACACACAGTTGTACTCTTTTCCCTTGGGGAAAAATGAAAACAAACAATTTCATTTCTGCTTAAAATCACTTGAATCCATTTGTTTTGTTTTGTTAGGCAGAAATGAAGCATTTTGCTTGGGTCACGCTGACCTCATGCTCTGCCTATTTTCATTGCACAGGGACTTCATGAAAGTGCTTTCCAGTGTCTTAGGCCTTTTTCTTCAGCTGTGGGGCAACATTCCAGTATGGACAACATTTTCCTTGGTACGCCCTAGACCTTGACTTGCAGCATGTCCATGTTCATCCAGTAAAAAAGGGGAATGCAGTGCCTGGGTGGGGGTAGATGGGAGCCTGATACCACTAAACCCAAACACAGATGGTCTCTGACAGCTCAAAAAGATTCAGGTTAATTGTTATGGAAAAATATTCCACCAAAAAAAAAAAACAAAACCAACAACTCACAACCAAAAATAATAATTAAAAATAAAAGCCAACAAAAAAAAAACCAAACCCAAGCAAACAGAAATATTATTAAATTCAGGAATTTGAAAATGTTTCCTTTGGACTAGAAATAACAAAATAAGATCTTTCCAGAGACATGTGTTAGGGGAGGGACAGCTGCTCTGGAAATGCTAATATTTCAGACTGGTTTTGACTAATTTGGGAAGAAAATAATGGCATTTTTCTGGGCCCACAGTTCTTGCTTCGACTGCTGAAATGCAGCCCCACATCCAGCATCTCCAGGCCTTCTGGGAGCTGGGCAACCCACATCTTCCATGAGAAACACAATTTTCCCAGGCTTTTTTGGAGGCTGGCTCCTGTCCTGGTGGGTGAAAGAGATGGAGCAAGTTTGAGGACAGCACTGCAAGAAAAATGGGGAAAGAGGATCTGTGGAGACCAAAAGAAGAAATCATGAGACTGGACTTCTTTTTGTCTAAAAGGGGAAGGTACAAGTGGAAATTGGAGTGCACAGCTGAAGCCTGCACCAATGGCAAATTCCCTTCCCAGGATCATATGAGAGGCATGAGTCACACGCTGCCCCCATCCCTACCTTGGAGGGACGAAGTGCAGCATCGCAGTTTGCGGGGCAGTCGACTGGAAATAATCTCTGTGGGACAAAAGGCCTCGTTGGAAGCGGCTGCCATTCCCAAATGCCAGCGTTTGGAAGCGTGCAAAGAATGACAGTCACAGGAACCGGTATTCGAACAGGGAAAACGGTGCCAAGTGCTATATTTGGGCATGATCATTGCCGTGTTTATTATTATTATTATCACCACTCGAATTATGGTTCTGGTTGGAGACCGTGCTTGAGATCAGATCTCCTTTTAGCAAGGGCTGTCTGCAAATATTGCGAGAGACGGTTCCTTCTCCCAGGGCAAATATAAACAAAGTTGTTAAAAAATATTCCTATTCAGTAACAGCAAGGTTGCCCTGTGTGTACAAGGAGAGGGGACTTCAGGATATGCAAGAAAGTTGTGATAAATGCAGCCTAAATCATCTATCTGAGAGGCAGCTCCTCTTACCAAGGAGTTTTATCTCCTCTTAGATAAGAAAGAGTGAAGTATTGCCATCTCCTTCTGAGGCACAGGGAGATGAAGCAACTCACCCCAAAACCTACCAGGAGATCTCCCAGAGCTCAGCCTTCCTAGTTCAGAGGAGCAGAAACCTGGTTTCTCCCAAACTGGAGTGTGGGAGTTTTGGATTACAGACACCACTGCCCATCTCCTAAAGTCAAGCTTCCAAGGAGACACACTAAGGGAACCTGGTTGGGTTGGTCCCCTTAGGGATTCCATGCCAATCACAGCCCAGTTTGTGTTTTTAGAGATCACTTTAAAACAGGCATTTGTTTTCTAGGGCGCCAGAAGAGTGGGGTGCATGGGAAACCCTGACTGCCTACAGTGACACGGGGACAGGACTCAAGTGAGTAAATATGAACATTGTCTGTCATTCTTTCCACCCCACACTTTCCCAGCAGGTTTCCAGCTGCTGCCCTCCAAGGCATGGATCTCTCATAGACCTCTGTCAAATCTGCCTGCCCCATGTGGGGACACCTCAAGTGACAACAGACACCTCTGTTGAAGCAGCAGATCCTTCCCTATGTGCAGGTGTCTCCAGGTGATGTGAAAATCCCACCTCTTCTTACAGCCAACGGAGACCTTGGGCTCCACCAAACACTTGGAGCTGCCAAGAGGCAGGTGAGGGGTTCTGGCTTTCCTGGAATGTGTAAGCAGCATAAATACATAAAACATAAGGGCTTCAGGAAACTTATTCCCTTTTGGAGGGGCAGCTGGAAGGTGGGAGGTACTGTAGGGCCCCACGTATGGCACAGGACACTTCTGCTGGGAAGCTGAATCATGTCCCTACCCTCTGAGATAAATCCCATCCATCCAGTGTATCCTTCCCTGGTGGGTCTTAAAACCCTCTCATGATCTTTCTTATGAGCTCATCTGTTCTGGTGACTGTTTTCCATCAGCATCCCAAACAACTTTTCAAAGGAAAAGGATCGGTTTCACCGATGAGGGAAGTGTGGCACGGAGAGGTGAGCTGAGATGCCTGTGGTCATCCAGAAGACAGAGCTAGGAACAAAGCCCAGCTCTCTTGACCATCAGTCCAGGCCCTCTGACCATGAGGTGTAACTGTGTATCCCAGTCTCTGATCCCAGGATCCAGCACAGGAGTTAGTGCACTCCAGCTGCTGCCTGAGGCTGCCCTTCTTCCCGTAACTGGAGGTTGAAAAGGACTGAAGTTTCCAACACTCTGTTTCTCTAAGCCCCTAAGCCCAGCCTCACCCCTGAAGTGACTGGAGGACAGATGTCCCCCTCATTAATATTTTGGGACCCTCAGAGGGAGGTTTGGAGCACATGACCATATCCCACTGCTTTTATCCATCGGGAATCCCCACTCCCGTTTGCTGCTAGGCACTGGAAATTTGAAAATTCCTCCTGCCTATTCCTGCTCCTGGCTGTGTGCATTGATATTCTCCACCATCCCAGTGCACTGATGTGTCTCTGTGCACTGAATTTCAATGAGTGGGTAGGGGGTACAGTCCTCATGCAGAAATCCATTAGAAGCTGCTTGCTATTGAAGGGCAGTGAGCAGATAAATGTGATTGTCTATGAGTCTGAAAACAAAGGGAATGTGCTGTGATTTTACTGGAAGAAAGGTACTGTCAGTGGAAATGGTTCAATATAAAAACTACTCTCAGCTGCTGCATTGAAATGTCTGGGAAAATTGAGATGAATAAGGAAAGCAATTTAGCTAGGAGGGGGGAAAAAGGAGGAAAAAACAAGCTTTATTTTATTAAATTACAGCTGTAGCTTTCCTTCTTTTTTTTTTTTAAATTCATGGGATGGTTGAGAGAAAGGTCAGGAGCCTCATTCTTCAAAGCTGATGCTCAAGCCCCACGCACAGCAGTTCAGAGCAGAGGTTGCCTTTTCACACTGTGTTTCTGATGTGCCAGACATCCCTGGGGCTTCCTGGGCAGCTTCCTAAGAATTTTCTGACGGAGTCTCTCAGCTTTAGCTGGAGCAGACACTTTCTCTGGGTGCAGGTGGGTCAAATAAAGCCTCCATAAAGACCTGTGGGTGGCTAAATGCTAATGGAGGCACCACACCTCGTTATCCCTGTGCATCCAGCCCTGACGATTCCAATCTTACCACCCTTATGGTGTGGAAGTCCCTTGAAGGGGACACCCACTGTCAACCAACACGACCTGTCCGGCCTCCAAGTGCCAATCCCAAAGGCAGCCTTGTGGGCCTGTAGGTCCTGGGTCGTATCTGCCAGCTCCACATGGATGTCTCCTGCCTGGGGCAAGTCTGAGCTCGTGAATCAAGGTCCTGAGGTGGGGTGAGATTATTGCCACTTCCATCCCGAAACACCTTTGGGCAATTCACCCGGAAAAGGAAGGCAGAAAGCCTTGCCAGCAGCAACCCCACAAGCTGTGCTGGCATCTTCACCTGCAGGCCCTCAAAAAGGTGTGACATTCATTTAATTTTAACTGCATAGTGCATCTCAGTGATGGAAAAGCCCAATTCCCAGCCAGGGCAGGATGGGCAAGCTATAAACCAACCCAGACTCATCTCTGCTCCACCTTCCTGTGCCCTCCAAACCTGAGACTTCAACTTTTCTGCCTTCCAGGCCCTATTTCCCAGGGTTTCACAGAAGCACTAAATAGCAGGGATGACTCTTTGGAAAGCAGGGAAAGTGCCCATGCATTGATGGTGTTTTCTGCACTGTGTCCTCCTTGGACTTTTTCGTAGTCTACACTAAAATACAGAAATAGCTCTACAGTAGACACATGTCCTAGATATCAGAATAAAAATAGTGGGAATCCCTACTGCTCTTCCTGCCTGTTCCCTCATGCTTCTCCATCCAAAACACATCAGATGGTCTCCATTTTCTCCTGATTTTAGGCTTCCCTTCACCTTCTGCACCATGTTCACATATCCCAGCCTTCCCTTCCAATCTGACAGGATTACACATCTTCTCTCATTTCTTACCCTTTTCCAACCACACAGACTTTGCTTCAGGAATAAAGCTACTCCAGGCCTCCATCCACATCCCAATTCCTCCTTCAGGACACCCTGTTCCCTGCCTGGCAGCTCTTCATTCAAACACCTCCTTAAAGCAGACACTGGAGTGTCTGTTTTCAGATGACACATCCCATAACTGAAACAAACACGAGGGAAAAGTTCAACAGAAATTAAATTTGGATCAGTGCATGTTGTGTCACCACATAAAGACCTAAAGGCCTGGTGGGACTGGGGGAGAGTCCAGCCTTCAGTGGGTTTTTTTTTTTCCTCTATTTTTGCAGAGAGCACGATTTTATGGGTGCTGATTTTACTTTAAAAACCACGTGGTAAGAAAAATGCGTGTCCTGCAGGCTAAATAAAAGCACTGAGAAACCCCTTGTGTGTGACTGACCCTTTTAGAAGGGCAGGTGAGCAGTTGTGATCAGTCAAGTCCTGCTTTCACCTTTCCAACACTCATCAATACATGATGTGCCATGTGTTTAGGGTCTTTACTAGAGACAGAATAACCAGAAATGCTTTTACTGTCTTCCCATGGCTCTTTTTTATTTTCAGCTGGGCTGTAGCAATGAAAGATAAAACTGGAATTGCAGGGTGGCCAAAATATTGGAGAGACATGAAGTCATGTGGCATTAATGCACCAGAGAGCTTAATGCTAAACTTGTCCTTTAATCATTAATCATCTTGTAAATAGCATTAATCTGAGTCTCGAAGGAATTACCCTGCAAAAGGCTTTGATCCCAGCCTTTTGGGGAATAAAGCCCTCTGGGAGTGATTTTAAAATCACTTTCATTCTATCAAATACGACGAATTGAAGAGAACCAGCACCTCCCGTTGTTTCCACCGTGCTTCAAAACAGGGCAAAGATTTCTTCAGAGTTAGCCAAAAAAAAAAAAAAAAAAGGGAAATTGCAAACACCTGAATTCTCCCGATTTTATTCAAAGTTTTTATTTCCAGACGTGCTTATGAGAGATTATGCCAACCTTCACCGCCTTATCCAGAGTCAGCTGTTCCCAGAGCATATCACAAGTTGGCATGAGGCAGAGATAAAGCCTCGCAGGAGGTCAGAGAGAGTTCAGAAGAGCAGAATGAGGACAAAAGGCGAGGGGGGACCTACGATAAAAAAATGCAAATGCGTGAGGCTGAGCAGAGAGGCACATGAGGTGCAGCTGTATCCGCTCGCTCCAAACCTCGTGGAAGGGAAGGTTGTCTAGACCGTGCAGCCGCAGGAGCCAGCGAGGGATGGAGCCACGTGTGGTGGAGGAAGGGCGGCAGCAGAGCAGGGGGAAGCGTGGTCTGGTAACAGCCCCTGCAATTCCCACCTAAAAACCCGTTTACATCCAGAGAGTTCGGTTTAAAAGAAACGCAGCCAAGATTTTTCACCACACCACAGCGTCGGCTTTGGGGTTCCTGAGAGGCTGAAGATTATGAAAAGCTTCTCTCAGTGACTTTGAGAAACTGGAGAAAAGGTTCACGATTTCTGGTGCAGGCCCATCTCAATGGGACATTTTGTTCACACACCACTCCATCACTTCTGTATTGCACACACACATCCCTCAGAGGCAAGAGATGTTCTCCATGGTTAAGGAGCTTCTTATTTTAGGCAAAAACGTTGTAAAAAATAATATCACATGGCCAAGATGGACACAGAACGAATCATGCCGTAAAAGGATGCACCTGAAAGGAAACCCAAACCAGCAGCTTCCTCCTTGTGACAGGCTGCAATGTGCTGCCACACACAAGGAGCTGAGAGGAAAGTGAGAACTTGTCCTTTCTGCTCCATGGCCGGGCACATCCAGCGTTGAAAGCAAAGTCCTGGGCCCTCCCTGTGCTCACACTCCATTTCCCCAGTCAGGGCTGCAGCTGCAGAAGTGAAATCGAATGAAATTCTGCCGTGCTTCGGCACAGGCGAACAAAAGCTTCGCGTCAAAAACTTCGTGATGCTGCAAGTGACGGCAAACCCAGACCACAGGCAAAGCTCCCACAGTGAAGTGAAACTCGAGTGTCTTCAATAGATCAGGCAGAAACACGCTGGCTTGACCTGAAGTCCTCAGACAGATGTTTTCACTGACGCAGGAGAGGGCAAATCTCTGCTTCCCTGGTCCTCTGCTTGTCTATACAAAGCCCTGCACCACTGCAGCTAAGATGTTCTCACGAGGAAAAACTGGAATTTAAAATAAGAGAAAAGGTTTAAAAAAAAAAAATAGCCTTGGGGTTTTGTTCGTGGGTTGGTTCTGTGGGTTTTCTGCAACTTTTTCAGAAGCCTCTGTCTGCCTTAGTCCTGTGTGGTTTCAGACACCCCACCAAGCCACCTGGAGCAGAGGCAGCTCAGTCTGAATTTATACTCAGAGCAGAGCATCAGGGTCTCATGGGTCGTTGGTTTCTCCTCTCACCCCAAGATTTTCCCCTTTCTTCTACTTATCCTAGTGACAAAACACCTCCCACAATGCAGTGCATAAAAATGAGGAAGAAAAAGTAAAACTGCATGGGATTTAGCAGGCAGTGACTACTAAAAGATGCCCGCACCTCAGCTTTTAGAAAAATTATGTTTCCAAGGTTTTTTTCGTCTGTGATCTTTTGCTGAATTCGTGCAGAATCCATAGTGAGCTTCTGCCCATCTGAATCTTGCTTCATGCCAAGACCACCCTCTCATCCCAAATCCTGAGCCTTTAAAGTCACTGAGAGTCCAAAGCCCTCGGCATCATCCAGTCCTAACCCACACATTGCGAGGCTGGGTCTGGTAGGAAAACGAAGAGAGATGGAAACGGGTTCCCCATCCCCCCACAGAGGCACTGATTGCTTTTCCAATTATCTGAAGTTGTGAAGAAAAAGGACAGTTTACAACCCAGGACCTTGGGTCACGTTAGAGCACGTTGCCTCCCTCCTCCTGTACATCCTTAGTCGAGGGAAATGTTCTGCCTTAATTTGTCAACCAAGCTGAATATTGACATTTAACCCAAGGCCACAAGCACTGACCAGCTTCCCACAGCTTCTTACAGGAAGCTGCCACCAGCTTCTAACATCTTTCACCGTAATATTTACTCCTTTTTTTCTTCTGCTGACATTTCCTGGCTCTGCACCTTCCCCGTGACTCAGAGATTTCCCGGACCCCGACTCGGCCGTGACATCAGCTCCGAGAGCTGAAGTGAATAAACACCACTCGTTATGTCAAACTGTAATTACGGGGGAGGCAGGGGGGGTTGTTTGGCTTTTGTTTCGAGTGAGGATGTCGAGTTTCCTCTAAAACCATATCTGGAGCTGAGCTGCAGCGCGCCTGC
The DNA here is from genome assembly GCA_013397565.1 of Ptilonorhynchus violaceus. NCBI lineage: Eukaryota > Metazoa > Chordata > Aves > Passeriformes > Ptilonorhynchidae > Ptilonorhynchus > Ptilonorhynchus violaceus. The sequence continues at coordinate 669,492 of VZRJ01002460.1, forward strand.
TGTAAGGAATCACTGTGATTTTAGCGACCAAAGGAGACAAAGTGGATCACAGGGCTTTGTTTTGGTCCCAGGTGTCTCGAGAGACAGAAGTTTGTGTAAAGCAAACTGTGCTGCAAAACACCTGCTATAGACATAAGGCAAAAGTCCAGCGGAGCTTCGAGGTGATTTCCATGTCCTGAAGTCACCTCTGAGAGTGACTTCATCTCCAGGAGACTCAGCAACTTAAAAAAAAAAAAGAAACAATAAAGATATTTCAGACATGCCCAGCATCTGCCGGCTCAAGCAAACATTAGTAACTCTATAAATACGTCTGCTTTCCCTGCTTGATGTTGAACATTCACTTTTTCCTTCTAAAAGAAGTGTTTATCTCATCCTACAAGGGCAAGGTGAGGCAGTGCTGATGCAGCACGCGAATATCAGAGAATCATAGAAAGGTTTAGGTTGGAAGGAACCCCAAAGATCATCCAGTTCCAACCCCCTGCCATGGGCAGGGATGCTACCCACTAAATCAGCTTGCTCAGAGCCCTATTCATCCTGGCCTTGAACACTTCCATGGAAAATCCCTGTACATCCAGTATTGACACTGTTTATAGTGGGTTTCAGCACAGCAAATTTTGCACCAGCCCAAATACAAGTCACCTAAAATCCTTCATTGTTTTACAGATTCTCAGTTTCCACTGAGATTTACTTGAAATCACAACTTTTCTGTCATTTTTCAATATTATTTTTGCATCTATAAATTCCCTTTTTTTTTTTTTCCTTTCCACGGTTTTCGGGTTCACTTCCCTGACATCTCAGTTCTTCAGCTGGAGTTCAAACAGAGCCACTCACGAGCACGTCACCTTTTCTTTCCAGGACAAGGTGACACACCTGCGAGGGCTACCTGGGGCTGTGACTCAGCTCTGCCAGGAGTCACAAGCCCCAGGGGCCTGGCAGGCCACAGGTAACACGTGTTCACGTGTCGGGGGGTGAGTTATGAGCTGTCACGAGAACAAGGCACGAGCCTGCTGGGAATGTGAGCCAGGCATCTCCTGTTAGCACGGGAGCCAACGAGATCGCAGAGCTGGGGAGGTTCTTGCAGCACTTCCAGGCTGCAGCAGGTGACTTTTAATCTGGTTCATCAGCAGGTCGTATGAATTCCAGAGAAGCAATTGAGTCTACCTCGCCTCTTATTAAAAAAAAA
>VZRJ01002460.1:670822-712781 GCA_013397565.1 Ptilonorhynchus violaceus
TTTTTTTTTTTTCCCTTGGGTGTGTTTTTTAATCTTTTAATAACTCTGTCTGGAATTATTTCTCTGTGAAAACTGCCACCCTGTTCATAAAAGGTGGAAATAATGTTTTAAGCGAACTCAAAGGGGCATTTTTTTTCAATTTCTAAGCTATTTGGGGAATTTGGGGTTGAGGGATCAGAGCAGACATGTCCAGGTGGGGAAATCTTGCCTAGTGTGTTTGAGTGGGAGGCTTTGGCTGATATCAAACTTTCAGGGCAGGGATTTTGGGCTGGCTTTTCCTCCAGGGTTCGTGTTTTATTGGCCAGGTACAGCAATGGGTCAGCAGCAGCTGCTGCCCCTCTGTCATGGGTGCAGGATAAAGCACCTCTCCCAGATGCTTCCCACATTTCTGGGCCTGGGCTCGAAGGTGACAAAACACCTCTTCAGTGCACGCAGAAGTGAACTTGTCCTCTGTCCTGAGCCCTCTCAGCTCTCCCAGTTTATCCTCTCCAGTGCCTAATGTGGACACAACCACCTTGACTCTGCTTGCTCATGGTCCTGCAGGACCCCGTGAATTTTCCGCACGGTTTCCTTGCTGATATTGAAGTTCAGTGCTTTACACCAAACAGCTGAGCCCCAGTGCAGAAGAAACAGAACTCAGAGCAGCCAACAGCTATTCCACAGCTGATCAACCTCACTTTCTAAGCAGCTCGGAGCAAGACTTTCCCCCCAACCTCAGCCCTTCCCGTGAGCACTCTGTGACTCACAGCCACAGGTCACTGGAAGGCTTTCCTAGGGCAAGGCTCCCATATTCTGCTCAGTCACTGCTGGCAGTGCTCCATTTGGACCATCAATCTGATCCTGTACAGCTGCTTTCATGTTCATCCTGCTCTTACATGTTTGTTTCCCTTCGTTTCAGGGATGACATTGGACTGATCCCCTCTCCTCCCACTCCTGTGCTCATCCTGTGCACTGCGGGCTGGAACCAGAGAGTACAGACACAAGTGTTGTACTTATTTGCAGAAAACAACATAAAAATGACCACTCCAGGGCCATCTAGCCCAGTGTTTTGTTTGACAGCAGTGACTAAAGGGAAAATATGACAAGATAAACATATGGTCACATTTTTCCTGAATGCTGTCCCAGTGAATTTGTGCAAATAACTTTCAAAACCCTGAAAGCAGCAGAACTCTGTCCGTGGCATACTTAGTGATGGAAAATATGTCCCTGGCAATGGAGAACATCTGTGGATACACAGAGCTTTGCTTTTCATCCCCTGTGCTTTAAAAAGACTGAGCTGAAGGTGCTGCAGCTCCGAGAGCAGCACCAGGGTAGGGGTGAAGGTCCCAGGAAAACAGGACAGGAGGACACAGCACAGGAAAGCCTTGGATGTAAACACTGTACCTTTTTTATGGTCAGATTTGGGTTCTTTGGGAATGACTAATGGGACCACTACTGTCAAATAAATGGGATTTTGCCTGAGCTGTGCTGTCTGGACTAACTCTGTGAAAGACACGAGCATGCAGAGTGTGAATCCAGCTGTTTGATGTGCTGGATAAGAAACTCTTTGTGTCCCCAAAAGTAGTCACATCTGTGTTGTATGTCCTCATGGGCAGACCTTAGGTTTTGCTGCCAGGTGTGTTGGTTATTTTAGTGGTTGGCTGCAAATATTCCAAAAGAGAGGCTACAGCGTGGCTGTGCCTCTTGGAAACAACAAAAAGAAGTCTGAGACTTTAAAGACAACCGAATCATTTTGGAATTTAAATGGTGTGGAAAAAAGTCTTGAGGAAGTGTGAAAAGGAATCTGGCTCCCTGGAGAAGTGGTGGAGTCACCATCCCTGTAAGTGTTCAAAAAACTTTGCAGATGTGGCACTTCACAATATTGTTTAGTTGGCTTGGTGGTATTTGGCTGAAGGTTGGACTTAATGATCTTGGAGGTCTCTTTCAACCTTAATGGTTCTATAATATGACAGGATCAAATAATTCCTCTTTAAATCTCATAAACTACAGGAAAAATTACTTAAAATGAATGAAACTGTCCATGCATCGCCTGAACAGCAATGTCAAGGTTTGGTTCAGATCCTGTTGCAAGGGAAAAACGAACGCAGCAAAGCTGTGTGGTGAATCCCTGTTTATCAGACAAACTACTTGAACAAAGCCTGTCATAGCAAAATAGGTGCCCTCACACCACCTCACTCCAATAGTGCCACAGAGGAGCCATTTTTGCCCACCATGTAGCAGAGAAGCAAAGGATTCCATGGATATAAGAAAAGCATCACTTGGAAGACCGTAATACGTCTGAAGTTTGGGCCTGGGCACAGTCATGGAAGCAAAACTCCCCTGACAGTGACTTGGTCCCTGGAGACTCATCCCTGTCCCTGTGGGCGCTTCCCTCTGTCTGGAGCCAGCCACCTGGAAAGGTAAAGGCAATGACAGCAGGACTCGGCTAATCTGGCAGAGAATAGGAAGCCTTCAGTGAGTCTGACCCATTAACCCTAATCTCATAATTACCCCGCCACTGATCAGGAAGTGTGCGCTAATTAGCAGAGCGTTAGAGCAGAAGTTCGCACCCAAGGCATGAGTCACGAGCCTCATTATCAACATCTCCTCCCAGGCCCCACAAGGGCTGGAACTGCAGCAGGTAATGCCATCGCACCCCTCTCCTTTTGGGTGGAAATAGCTCACAATCACATGGGAAAATGAGCCTTGCCACTTGTCTTGCATCACGTTGTCCCTGTCAGCTGATTTAGTGGCAACATGGTCCCAAAAGCATTTACAAATGTGGTCATAGAACCATGGAATGGTTTGGGTTGGGGGGGACCTTAAATTCCATCTCATTCCAACCCCTGCCATGGGCAGGGACGCCTTCCACTGGACCAGGTTTCTCCAAGCCCTGTCCAACCTGGCCTTGGACAATTCCAGGGATGGAGCATCCACAGCTTCCCTGAGCAACCTGTGCCAGTGCCTCACTTCCCTCACAGTGAAGAATTTATTCCTAATGTCCAATTTAAACCTAACTCTCTGTCAGTTTAAAGCCATTCCTCCTTGTCATCTCACTGCATGCCCTTGGCAAAAAGTCTCTCTCCAGCCTTCAGAGTCAGCTAAGCAGAGCCTGGCCTTGCTTTTTGGGTGGCATTAATCCAAAAAGGAAGTCTTGGGGATGGATTGTCGTTCATGTTGTCTCATTTTCTCACACAAAATAACCTTTAGCCCCTGGACAGACTAAAGCAGCCATGTAGCAATAACTTAAGACCCTCAGGCTGCAGGATCCACTTTGGATCCGTGTCTCACTTGCTTTGCCCAGCCTTCCCTGATTTGCAGGGCTGCAAGTCCTAAGACCCAGCATGGCTGATCCTCGAAGAGATCTCCCACTGAATTTCTCCAGATGACAGGTTTGCTCCTCCTCAGGAGGAATATGGGCTTCATCCAGGAACCTGCTCACCTGGAGGGGCTCCCATGGAGGTCTCAGGGGAGGGGGGATGAAAGGTGTCACCAGGGAAGAACAGGCTCTATTCCCAATGCTGTTCTCACCAAGATGAAGCGAGCTTTTGGGAAGGAAAAGCCTCTTTCCTGATCCCTGCTGGGCCCAAAGGAATGGCAGATCCATGGGAAGATCACCCTGCTGTGCCTGGGTTTCATCTCAGGGGTTCTCAGAAGACTTCTTGTAGCAGGCACCAGGTCCAGGGGAGGAACTGACTCCTCCTGCCATCCCAAACTTTAGCCCCAGGAGATCTCCCAGAGCATGGGCCAGCTCCAGAGCTCCGATGGGGGACAACACAGAGGAGAAAAGAGCTCTGGGCTTTGCAGCCTCTCACTTCTCATCTCAGGTTGTCAGTGCATCCACCACAGAATGTTTGGGACCAAACAACCTGATTTTTACCTGCAGGGTCCTGTGCAATGCTCAAGGGCAAGAGCCAGAGGCAAGAGCCATTCCATTTGACATGACCATTCCTACTGAAGATAAAGCATCTCTGGTCAATGAGTCAAAAAAAGGCAGCTTTTTTTCCCTTTTGCTGGTTAATTTTGCAGCAAGAGGCAACTCCAGTGTGGGATTGGAGCACTTCTCAACCGAGGGCATCCCTAAATCGTTGCTCCAGTAGTTCTCAGGTCCAAGTAACAAGCTCTCACAAGGAGCCCACATCGAGCCCTTCCTTGCTCCATGACCATGAGTCGGGAATGGGTACTCGTAGCTCCTCGTTCGGCAAATGCAGTTTTACTTTTGGTTTTATTTCTTCACATTTCTGATGTGGAAGGAAAAGAAAGCAAAACCAATGAACAAACAGAACCACACGCAAAATATAGTATTTTGTTAATAATGCCCGAAAGGTGAGAGTGAAATTTTCCTGTATTCCAGGAGCTGCCTAAGTCCAGGTCAGCTCCCACGCCAAGAGATTAATTTGCTAAAAACGGTGTTGTTCTGCCTTGTGTGTTCGAGAACTTCTCGAAACTAAATCTCAGGTTTTTCGTCCCAGTCTGACAAATTATCTACTTGCTTTAAAACTCTATTTTCAACTCTTGTAAGCAACTTGTGAGTGGAAAGTCCAAATAGTAGCTCGCCCTTCAGCAAGGATCAGATTCCACTGCTGCATGTGGTGTGCAGCTCTCTTTTGCCCTGACCTTGGGATCTTGGTACTTCATGTGCCTGGAAGGCAGAATTTAAAGGGATAATAATGATATTCTTGCCCTTATAATCTGTTTTTCATCCAAGAATCTTCAGGTGCTTTAGAACTCCTGGGAGGCTCTGGCCAAGTTCAACATCACACCTCTCCCTGAATTGTTTTTGTTCACTATTGTTTCAAGCATCACCATGTTAGCAGGATCTAAACATGAGGGAGTGGTAAGAAAAATGGAAACTCTCTTTTGAATGACTTTGTACCACACGTGTGACTCATCTTTATGCCCTATTATTTTAGTGTGATTCCTCTCAGAACTGCAAATGACCACAATTTCATTGAATCCATGTGTGAAGAGGGACTGAAAAGGCATTTCTGCCCCAAGTCATCCTTGAAGATGGGTGAAAGACATGGCAAACTGTGTCCTGCAGGATCTTTTGTTACTCTTACAGCTCTTTAGCAGATAACTGAGAATAGACAAGAACCTGGGGGAAAAAATGAAAAAGAAATTTAAAAGAATTGCTAGAGCACCACTGACAGCAAAGGATGAAGTGGAGGTGTAAGAGATGATCCTGTGGTGGATAAGAACAGACTAAACATGTCATAGGTGAAATTGTAGCTGTTTTTAAATCTTTGCTTGGAGTGTTTATCTCCGTAAGTCTGAAAACAGCCACATCTCTGGGAAGGTGGCCCAAAGTTGACTTCTGACTAATTTAAGCTGTGTTGGAGTAAAAGAGAAGCAACTTCTCAGTGGAGAAATTCCCTGTGGAAACCACTCATGGGTAGAGTCAACACGACAGGCAGTCTTAGCTCAGGCCAGAGACCACATCAGCAGAATCTCATTGCTGTGGCTACTCATGAAGAGTCACTTGACCAGCAAGACAGAGCCTACTGATACACAGAGCTTCAAAAATCTCTGTTATTGTGTGTTTGGAACAGAATCACAGGATGGTTTGGGTTGGAAGGCAGCTCAGAATGGTCACCTACTCCAACCCCCCCTGCCATGGGCAGGGACACCTTCTACTGGACCAGCTTGCTCAAAGCCCCATCCAGCCTGGCCCTGAAAGGGGCAGAATAGTCCAAGCTTTTTCTTTTTTTTCATTTTCTCCCAGAGGTGTGGATCCCTTTGTTCCTGCTGGTTGTCATAAGCCAAACCCAAATTTGCCATCACAGGCCACTCCAGAGCAGAGCATGGGTGCTGAGGTCTCAAATTGAAGCCACAAATTGGAAAATGATAAGGATCTTTGCATTCCCTGGCACCCAAGGCTTCTCTAAATCACCTTGCAGACAGTGAGGAATTCACCCCTCCTGCAGAGTGCTCAGTGCTCCCTCTGTTTTACACAGAGGTAACGTGAGCCACAGAGAAGTTCAAACGTCCTGGCCAAGGTCTTGGAGGAGTCTCAGCCACAGATTCAGAAACAGAGCTCAGATGTCTCCTCTGCAAGTGCTGCTGATTGAGCACTGTCAAATGCTCCTTGTCCCATCACCTCAGGTAGATTCCTTCGTGCTGAATCACTGCTAGTAAAAAGAATACAATAATTAGAATAATTAACTCCTACATAAGCAAGACATGATGCAGTTTGCAGAGGTCTCCAAGGACTCCTTATCAGTCATTTGCATCTACGTAAATGGAAACACTGGAAAGTCAAATTATCCAACCCCAGGCCTGTCCTTTTCAGCCACAGGCATGCCTGGGATCCAAGGGGTGGCTGTGAACTCCTGAAACCCAGCTCTCCTCATGCCAAGGCGCTGGAATGCCAAAGGGGGATGTACACCGGGACACCAAAGGTGGGTGAGAACTCAAGTTAATCTCATCACATGCCTACCAGCCATCCCAGAGAGGCTGATTGCAACACCTCATCCCCGGAGCATTCAGCATGTGATCAAGGTCACATTTTGCATGTCAAATTCCCCAGCTGGAGACCTGGGCAATGCCCACGAGGAATTTGGGTGTGTTTGAACAAGTGTGCCTTTATCCAGACGTTCAGCACGCCAGGAGGAGCAGCACAGGCACTGTTAGCTGGAAGAGATGCTGCTAAGAGTGTGGTGAAAACCATAGTTTTTCAGGAGGTTATCCGTGGTCGAGAGGAGTCTGCATTTCTCGTGCCCTCTTAGACGTGGTCTCCAGGACTGCTCTTTGGAAGAGGGACAAAGCCAGTGTTTCAACTGGAGTTTCATTCCTGCAGAAACCACACCGAGGTTTTTTGTTTGTTTTCTTTGGAAAAAGCCTACAGGTTGCTATGCACAGCTCTCCTGATTTGCCCAGCCATCTGCAGCAGAAGGCTCCTGGGGGATGAACACCAGCTGGAGCCCAGCAGAAGCATTTAGGCTGCAATTATGCCGGGCTGTGTTCTGAACCTTCATTAATGGGAGCCTCCCAACTGTTTCTGGTATCTGCTGATGTCCTGATGGATCAGATCCTCACCAGAAGAGCAAGCAAGAGCTCCTGACATTCTAATGAACTCTCAGTCCACAAGCACTCCTAGGTGACTGCTGGTGTCACTAAGCAAACAGGTTTTAATAATCTGAATCTCCAATTTTCAGTTCCTCCTCCAAAATCTACCCTTCTTTTGGGTTACAAGGTCCTCCAAAGCTGCTTCCTTCTCTTTTCCAGGACCCAGAGAATCTGACACCATATAAGACCTTGGGGAAAGCAAAGTGGTTTTGTTTGGTGTGGGAGGGTGCTGAGATCAGTTCCCAAATCTTTCTACCAAAATGTTAGATGATGTCCAGGCCACGTGTAGGATTCCCTGTCCTGTTCAAGGATCACAGGAGAGGATCATAAAGTTGAATGTGCACATTTTGTCAAAACTGTGACCTGGAGGTATCCCCCAGCCCCTCTCGTTTGGTCAAACTGATCCCGGTTCCTAATAATGGTTTCACTGACCAGAAGAATTAAATGCAAGCAAATGGATGGGGTTTTGAGCAACCTGGTCTAGTGGAAGATGACCCTGCCATGGCAGGAACAAGATGATCTTTGAGGTCCCTTCCAACCCAAACCATCCTAGGATTCTCTGATCTTGGCTATTGGCAAACGCAAGAGCATCAAATGTTACCGAGGTGGGATCAGCCATTTTTGCATCTGGAAGACTTTGTACTCCATAACTAAGGGCAAGTTCAACCAAAAATGATTGATGTTTTTTTCTGCAGCCCCAAACACCTTTCCTCATCAGAGGATATCCAAGTGCTGCTCATTCCCATTATGTTGAAACCCTTTTAAGGCTCTCTGATGGTTTTAGGGGTGATGTAAAACACTCAAACTTTGTGGTTCACCTTCCCCCTTTGCCTTGAGTGTGGACTGCTGAGGACTGGGACATGCCAAAGCTTCTGCGTGGCTTTTGGCTTCATCTACAGAAGGAGGAGAGTGGAACAAAATCAATTTTGGATCTTCATTTTATAAAATTAATAACCACGTTCTTGGCCAGGTAGAGAGGAACGTGTGTATTTTGAACCACTGCTGTACCTGAGAATAAAGGGCAGGAACACCCAGGAAATACCTTAAAATTCCTCCAGCTCCTAAATGGCTGAAGAGATGGATTTTGTCAAGGCTCTGCTCACAAGGATGAAATCCTGGGACACATCAGAGATGACTTGCTGCTCTGCTCCATGAGTTAGACCTTTCCTAGGCCTGGCACAGCTGTTGAACCCTTAGTTTTTTTCTCCTGCAAAAAGGACAGACAGCCAAGTTCTTTGCTTAATACAGGGGCTGGAAATTCAATGTATCTTCACTGATTTGCTTCAAGTTGGTTGAGACTGGAACATGACACAGAGACAGACCCATTGCTTCAGCCACACCCATCCTATCAGGTGTTCATCTAACATTTTTTCACTGTTTAATGTGGGAGGTGTTTTGTATCTGATCTCAGGAAAGTCAATGAACCCATATTTGATAACCTCCCTATTATTGAATCCTAGAATGGGTTGGGTTGGAATGGACTTTAAGATCATCCAGTTCCAACCCCCTGCCATGGGCAGGGACACCAACCAATCCCAGATTGCTCAAAGTCCCATCTAACCCGGCCATGGACACTTCCAGGGATGGGACATCCCCAGCTTCTCTGGGCAACATATCTTTTTCATCCCTCTGACTTTCACTAAATGATCTACTCAATCTTCACTTCACAGCTTTATGCTGACAATGGAGAACATCCTATAGGCAGACACAGATCAGAAAGAACAGCACTTTAGCCCCCAGTTATTATCTCTTGCCTGGATCTTGCTCATTGCCAGATAGCAGTCCTCAAGTATTTGATTTTTCTCTCCTTTTCTATGAAATTGTAAGGGAAATGGCACCAGGTTTTTGTCTCCAGACACTGGCATGTTTTTTTGATTTGCACTCAGCCCACAGAGTCAGGATGTAGGCACTAATTTTTCAACCCGATGATCCTGAAAGTATCCTCTAAACCCATTCCTGGAGGGATCACAAGGGAGCCAAGAATTGGCGTGGCAGTAGATGGCGCTGAAGACCTTGGAGCCCATCAAGGAGCCCTGATCAACCCACTCCCACCTTGTAGGGCTTCCCAAAAAACCTTCCCCCACTCTGTTCCCCTCTTAGAGCGGAACACAGGGAGACCGTGTCACCGAAGCCTGGTTCAGTGCAGAGCAGGATCTGAGTTCTATTAGGTTCTGAGAAGTGGGATCACATGCTGTGGATGATGGTTAGAGGGTCTAACTGAGAGTGAGGAAATGGCAACAAGCCACGGACCACAGAAATCTCTGTTTCTGCTCAGCAGCCCCGAGTAGTGCTAGCCCATTTGGAGGGTTCCACATGGCCACAAAGCAGCTGATGGCTCCTTGCTCTGATCTCAGTGATCTCCCCAGATGCAATTTGCTTCAGAAGTGTGTCTCCAATTATAGAAATGCTGCCAGTCTTCTCTGAGCCACTGTCTGCCACTGTCACCATGAGAGCTCTGGGGACTTGTGCCAGCCTGTGCCATGGGGTTTCAGGTCAGGAGCCATCCTACTTCCTCTTATCTGATAGCACATGCTGGATCTTAAGTGGAACTTGACACATCTGATTGAAAAAAAGACTGCTGTGACCTCCCGGTCCTCCCTGCCTATTCTTCTGACGGTTTCAAGGAAAAAGCAGAGGAAGGTACTCCTTTGGCCTGCTCTGTAGGTGATGTACACGTGCTGGTGTGGCTGGAGGAGGCTGTACCTTATGGGGGACTCAGATCTGGGACCACAAAAGCTTTTTAGCTGAAAAAAACCTGCAAATTAGTGTCTATCCCGCGGGTGGGTGAAAGAAATGCACATTTCCAGGTGCCCACAGCAAGGAGCAGCGGCGGGATGACTTCAGGTGGAGCATGTGTCACGCTGAACCACTTTCTGGTGTGACTAAGACGAGTTGTGCCTTCTGTACCTTAAATAGAGCAGAGCAGCTGCCCAGATCTGCCTTTTCCTGGCTTCCTGTTCTATCAATTGAGTCAAAGGCACATGGGCATTTTGTTTCCTAAGTCTAAACTGGGCATCAAACCTGCTGGGAACTGCCATGTGGCACTGCAGGTGCTGGGGTGTCTTCCTATCAAATTGGTGTCATAAGAACTACAAAAATAGATAAGGGTAAAATATGTCCTTAACTACCTGTGAGTACAGGGGCAGCCCGACTTGGGCCAGACAAGAATCTCCGTGTTGCCCTTGAATGCTTCTTTGAGTTGCCAGTTCAAATCCACGAGTCTCACCAGGGCAATGGGGAAACACCCCGAGGATCATATCCGAATACAATCCCAGCTCCATAAAGTACTCAGGATAGCTGAGAAATCACCTCCCTTTCACATCCTTGTAGACATTGGGAAAAAACCTTCCCCTGGGGCCAGTTCTCTGACCTCCAGCAGCCCTTGGTTACTCATCCCATCGCTGGTCATCCTGATCATTTTAGACGGGAAATTAAGCTTCTCGCTAAACACCCTTATCTAATCTCCATGGTCAATATTTCCACCTTGCTTGCCCTAAGGACATTTCCCCGACTATCCATAAAGCTGGGACAGATCAAAGGACAGTTATCACGGGGTGTGTGTGTGCTCACAGTGATGGGAAGCTTTCCTCACAGGTGCCACTCCTCCACCTTTTACCTGCAGCTTCGTTAAGTCAGACTTTGGATGGAGCTCTTTAGTGGTCATGGGGTCAGCCAGGAACTTCTCCTCTTTAGTCACACAAGGACATTTCATTCTCCTCATGGCAGTTACATCGAGATGAGCAGGACATTGATGCCTGCACTGGGTCCATATTGATTCTGCCAAGTACAACAGGAGTATGATTTTTTTTTTTTTTTTGATGAACGGGAACAAGGGCATGTGGTGATAGAACAAGGGGGAATGGCTTTAAACTGAAAGAGAGGAGGTTTAGATTAAGTATTTGGAAGAAATTCTTCACTGTGAGGGTGGTGAGGCCCTGGCACAGGTTGCCCAGAGAAGCAGTGGCTGCCCCATCCCTGGAAGCGTTCAAGCCCAGGTTGGACAGAGCTTGGAGCAACCTGGTCCAGTGGAAGGTGTCCAGATTGAAATGAGATGGAATTACAGGTCCTTTCCAACCCAAACTATTCTGCAATTTTTAATTAATTGTTTCTGCTGAGGTTTACCCTGGCTGGGATAACCAGTGCTGTGTGCTGTCTTAATTCATCCCAGAAACATTCCCATGAAAGCACGCGCTGGTGTTAAGCACACCTCTGTGTTCACAACGAGACAGATGGAGAAAAGATGTACATGTGTGTATGCCAAGACTGAAATGGCATCATCTGTCGTGTATTCACTCCTGCAAACATCTGATTTATGCATTATTAATGCCAAGGCGCCCAGATTATCATTTCCAGCTCTGTGTGCTCATACGTAGGTGGCCGTGGGTGGATGGATATACATGCGTGCTAAAGTATTTAGCATACACACATAAATATGTAAAAATTTCTGAGTGCAAGATTATAAATGGATAGACAAATGTGTGGTGCAGAAGAGGAGTTCAGATATCCACAGAGAAACCTCCTTGTGCATCTAGATGTCAAATTGCTAGAAATCCCTGCATATTTATAACAGATCTTGCAGGCTCCTCTCCTCCCCTGCCTTGGCAGAGGGAAGTGTGGCCAGGTTTGCTGGGATCAAAGGCATCCATCATCCGTGGATGAGTGTGTGCCCCTGTGACACAGAGAAACAAATATTTGGATGCTGAGTGGCGATAAATAAATACCTGCCAGTGTTTATTCCACACCCCAGGGTGGGGCTGGCACTCAGGCTGAGCGAGTGAGTCCCTTTTGTGTTTGTTTTGTCGGTCTCCGGGGGGGGTTCCCATCCTTTGCCAGCCCCTCCGGTGGGGTTTGGTGGGTGGGGTCTGTCAATGCTGCCCCGTGTAACAGCAAAGCTGCAGAGCTGGGCTGGGGACGGGCTCATCAGGCAGGTTTAATGAGCGGTGTGGGGAAAGGAGAAGCATCTCCCTAAACACAGAGTGAGTCAAACTCACCTCTGGCGAAGGGAGAAGGAGACCTGGAGCAGAGGAGGCGTTGACAAGGCACCGTATGTGCTCTCAGTCACATCCTCTGCTGTTTACTCAAGCTGGAGGGATGTGAGCAGAAGTAAAACCTGATTTAGGTCACATATGCCTTTCTCTTTGCTCAGTGCCGGAGTCAAAACATCCCGTGGGCAAGAGGAGGAGGAGACAAGGAGCCAGTGCATTGTCTGGGAGATGAGATAGGACTTGATGCACGGTCCTGGACTGGCAACCAGGCCATTTCTCCCAGCAGAGAGCTGGTTTTGCATCTCTCCAAAACCTTTTCTTCTGTTGTTGTTGTTGTTGACCTCATGACAGGTAAGTTTAGCTTATCTGAGACTTTATTTTCATAATCAAGCAGCTTTGCATAACTAATGAATGCTCTCTTCCCAGCATGGTCTGTAAAACAAGCACTAGCTGGCAAGGAATTTGCTAGATTTATGCACCTAAACAATGGGTATGGTTTGGTTCCTCATCTCCTCCCCTCCCACCCACCCACACTGCCTTTCCAGTGCAGCCTCCGGGCTCTGCACAAAGCCACGTGGATTGGTAACTCAGCATGGCAAAAGCCTCTCTGCAGCTCCACACCCATGGAAGTCCCAGCACACTAAGGGTGGAATCCTGGTCAGCCTCTGGGTATTGCCCTCATGACCTAATGGTCCTGTAATTTACTGACTTGAGGACCTGAGTTTCCGAAGGCAGCGGTGTCCCTGGTGTCGGGGAGTCAGTTTGGGACCTCTGGCATCCATCTGCTGAGCAGAGCCAGAAGGAGCTGTGCCAGGAGCCCTGCTCCAGGTAACCCAAAGCACCTCACCCCATCTCGTGCAAGTTAGATGTGGGGCAGTGGCAGGGCCATCGCTTCCAGGGATGGGGCAGCCACAGCTTCTCTGGGCAACCAGTGCCAGGGCCTCACCACCCTCACAGGGAAGAATTTCTTCTCAACATCTAAATCTCTCCTCTTTTAGTTTTAAACCCTTCCCCCTTGTCCTGTCACTATCTGCCTATGACAAAAATCACTCTCCTTTTTATAAGCCCCCTTTAGGCACTGGAAGGTGCTTTAAGGTCTCCCTGGAGCCTTCCCTTCTCCAGGCTGAACACCCCCAGCTCTCCCAGCCTGTCTCCAGAGCAGTGGTGCTCCCTCAGAGCATCTCCATGGCCTCCTTTGGACTCCCTCCAGCAGCTCCACGTCCTTCTGATGTTGGGGACCCCGGAGCTGGAGGCAGCTCTGCAGGTGGGGTCTCACCAAGGCAGAGCAGAGGGGGAGAATCCCCTCCCTTGACCTGCTGCCCACATTGTTGTGATGCAGCCCAGGATGCACTTCAACCACAGCCCAAGTGAATTAAGTGGGAGAAACCTTCCCACCAGGAGGCCACACGTGGAGGCGGATCATGAGATCAGCGTTGTTGGTCGCCTCTGCTGAGGCAACGGCAGGGAAGAGAAAGGGGACTCCAAGCCCTGTGACCGAGCAGCGGGAGAGCTCTGCACCACCTGCCTGGTGGTAAATTAAACATGAGCTCTGCCCAAGCACACACCAGTTACTGGAAAAGGCTGACTGTGACACGCGGTGACATCCTCCCCCTCACTTCCCCTCTCCCCCCGTGCGAGCAGCCGTGAGTGACTCCGGTGCAGCTGAGCCAGCGCCAGGCAGGGATGCAAATCTCCGTCACTTCTTCCGCTCACCACGCGTGTGAGGGCTGCATTTGCCAGGGAAATGTCTGCCCACAGCTCGAAACACCGCTGCACTCACGGCCCCTGCCTCCAGGGAGGAGCCAAACCCGCCTGCCTCTCCTGCAGGCTTTGTAGAAATGCGTGGTGGACAGGATGCACCTGAAGTCCAGCACGGCTTAGGCTGGTTGCTGTTAACCTTTTCCAGCCTGGTGGAGAGTTAGGAATACAACAATCAGAGCCTGGTCGTCGACTGCAGAAGAAGCTGCAAATTTTGCCAGTGACAGCACCTGCCAGGCAAGGCACGGGCTGTAAATCAAAGCATCAGCACTAATAAATGCAGTGTCAAGAAGCTAAAGAAAGGGTGAATATCCAGTTTGGACGTCAGTTACAGGTTCTCCAGTGTTTTATGGTTCCACAGGTCCATAGGCAGATAGTGATAGGACAAGCGGGAATGGTTTTAAACTAAAAGAGGAGAGGTTTGGATTAGATGTTATGAAGAAATTCTTCACTGAAAGAGTAGTAAGGCACTGGAACAGGTTGCCCAGAGAAGATGGGAATGCCTCAGCCCTGAAAGTGTTCAAGGCCGGGTTGGAGGGTGTTTGAATCAACCTGGTCTCGTGGAAGGTGTCCCTGCCCATGGCAGGGGGTGGGGCAAGAGGATCTTTAAGGTCCCTTCCCACCCAAACCATTCTGTGATCATCTGCCCACAACATCACTTGTGCTGCAATCCCCCAACCCCAGCAGATCCTAAACTGGAAGGCAGTGACCAAAGTCAGGTGAGAGCACAAGGTTGATGTGCCCTGTGGGAACACTGTTTGCTTGGGATTGCTTAATGACAGGTCTCAGGATTGCAGATAATCCATAACTGGGACCATGGGGGCGGAGGGGGATGTCGGCTCTGTAAGGCAAGGAGGATGTGTTTGCACCTTGTCTCTCCCTTGGGAGATGCCCTGGCTATGTTTGAAAGCAGAGTGGGCTCCACGTCTGAACCCTGGGTTTGATCTCTTCCCATACAGGTTCATGGATCACTCAAACTGCTGGAGGTCCAGGAGGGTGTGTGAGTCTTCCTAGAGGCTGTAACAGAAATTTATCCCTCCAAGAATCAGTGAAGTATCCCTGGGGATCACAGAGATGAGAAATGAGGCAATTCACCACTTCTGTTCCCAGACCCTTCCTGGACAAATAAACCAAACACAGGATTTGGGCTCCAAAAGAGCTGTCCTGAATCCACTCTCTGGATCCTTCTCTGATCTCCTGGCTCCCAAGATGCACAGATGAGCTCATGCCACTCCCAGACATAATAATAGTGATGGTAACAAAGACAACCATGATAATAGTAATAATAAAACCACAACTTTTCTGTCCATGAAGGTCAGACCTGCCTTGGGGTGATTTGCACACATACAGGCTCAGGCATCAGCACAACAGGCAGCTTACAGTGGTTCAAAAACCAGAGCTGGCAGCTGAGGGGGAAAATATTTTCTGCATCTGCCCCAAAATTATGTAAAACCAGGTATTTTCCCACAGCTCTCCCCTTCCACGTGCAAGTGGTGGGGACGGAGCCGTGGGGATGGAGTTTCCCTCTGAGTGTTGGGACTTTCCTGGGGCTGTGCCTGGTGTGGCCATGGTGTGCATCACGCTCATGTGGTCCCAGCTCTGCTCCTCACCCAGCTGCTCCCAGTCCTGCCCAGTTCATCCATCATGGTTCTTGCCCCCCCGACAGCAGGGCTGCTGCCCTCAGCTGTGTCCACAGAGCCTGCAGGGGTCATCCACACAATCCTGTGGTCCACAGGCTGCACCTGTGGTCATCTTTCTCACTGTGCCTCAGAAAAAGGAGCTGATTTGAGCACTCTGACTTATTTTGGGAGAGTATCTTTGGACAACAGAAAACCCCCCCCTCCCCCCCCGCCCCGCTGATGCACATACCCAAACTGGATGAGGCAGTGTGGCTGCATCCAGGAGCCATCCCTGAGCCATGGCATCCCCTGCTCTGGTCCTGCTTAGTCCAGGCCACGCACCAGGGATGCATCAAAACACCACTGATGACCCTTGCCCTGACCCTGCTGGTTTGCCAGTATAAACACAGCCTGGCATGTGGATGCAGAAAGCCTCCAATTTTTGACAAACCCACATTTTCAGCTAGGAAAAAAGCTCACCCAGAAGAATCCTGCGTGGCTCTGCCTGCATTCCCACCCTGACTTAAACACAGATGACTTCTCCCAGCAGCCACAGCCCCTGCCTGCTCGGGTGAGCTCCTGCAGACAGTGGCTATAAATAATCCCAGCCAGAATCAGGAACGACCTCCATGACAGTTTTATTTACTGCAGGCATGACCAACACACAATGATTTAATTTGCTCTTTGCACATAGCTGCTTTGGCCCTTTGGTTAATTACCTAAAGGAGGATGCTACTGCATTTCCACCCTGGAATACATCACTTTTACAGCTGATGGCTTCAGTGCTGTGCTGTGTCTCAGCTGAGATGAGGATAACCCAGAGTGACCCGGTTGCAGCTAATGGGATCTGTCTGACACACATCCAGTTCACCAGAGGAGACCAGGCCTGATTCTCACACAGCCATTAGCTCCCTTTCCTTCAGTGGATTTATTCCTAAGCCCTCACAGCAGATGTTTGCTTATCCAGAGGTATCTTGATCTCTGGCATTTGCCTGCTGAAGCATGAGGTGATGTTGAGTTGGAGTGGATCTCCCACGCAGGCCAGCCTTGAACTCCACCCTTCAAAACTGGACCCAGACCCCTTCCAGAAATGGATTCCACAGCTGTTTATCTCAAATCAGCTCTGCAAAACAATAGAGGAATTCAACAGTTGCTTAATAGTTCACCTGACCTTTGCAGAGGAGGAAGCTCAGCTGCTTTTGGAGCGGGGACAGCTTGGTTGTGCTCACTAGCACTTGGACACTGATTTTCTAGACAGTTTGCATTTATTAGGTGTTGCTTGTGTTTCTTTTGGCACTGATGGTTTAGTTTTAGGTGGTTCTGTGAGGAACAAGATCCATGTGGGTACCTTCCAGCCTGAGATATTCTATACTCCACTACAGCTTTGATCCATAACCTGCAAGAGATGCACAGACACAGCTCCATCCACAGCCAGTGGATGGGCTGGACATTGGGGTTGTGTGGGTTCCTGCATGCTCTTGGCAAACATCATGCTTCCCAAAAATCCTGGCTGTGCCAAAGATAAGGCATGAAGCCAAATCCTCTCCCCCAGACAAGCACAAAGACCCTCCAGGGCACCCAGAAAGGGAAATACTCTGTAATGCATTGTGCTGCCATCGGGAAGTACCAGAGGGGCACATTCACAGGTTGCATTTGTGGAGAAAAAAAATTGAAGAGGCTCCTAAAGAAGCTGCAAAACCCAAATCACAGTCTCAGACACACAACCAAACCTTTGCAATGTCAGCCCATCAACCAAACCCTGTTTGCCCAACACGTGCATGGGCTCACCCCGTGGCAGCCCTGCCATTGTCTGGCTTAGCTTAACCTTCCCAACTCCACTGAGTCAGCCTTTCTGCAGGAAAATCGGCTTCACAGCCGAGGCAAAAAGCCACCCCGGGCTGGCTGAGATCCTCACAGCCCTGAATCAGCCCCCAGCCCGTCCTTCCCAGCCCTCGCGCGGGCACAGGGACAGCAGAGCTTTGCTGGGAGAGGCGTCGGGAGGAAGGTGCAGACAGGCTCAGATCAGCTCAGCAGATAGGAAGGGAATTAATACCTGTGATAAAACCACCAAGGGCAGACAGGTGAGCTTTTGGCTTGAGCCTACTCCTCCCAGCCCCTCTCGCTGTCTGGGGCGCTGCTGATGGGGCTGCCAGGAGCGTTTCCAGGGATGGCAGTGAAATGCCAGGGATGCCACGCTGAGTCACATCGGCATTCCTGAGGTTGCTCCTCTCTGCTGGCTCTGCCAGGAGGTGCCTGGAGGTGGCCTGGTGGGCAGCGTGGGTGTCCAGCCCTGTGCAAGATAAGGGCAGTGAAAACCCCATTTCATCTTCAACGAGTGACAAAGGGCCCCCTCCATTCTTCCAGCAGCGATTTCCAGCAAAGGAATGTTTTGTCAAAGAAGGCCAACAGTGTTTTTAAAACATCTTCAGCAAAACAGGGAAAATGATATGTCAGTTCATGAGGTCAAAAGGAGCTCTGGAAATTTTGAAAAATATCAGTTTCCATCCCATTTGGACAGGAAGGTATTTTTATTTTTATTTACATTTAAAAAAGAAGATCTCTGGTGAACCGAGAGCCTTGGTTTTCAGCCATCTGTAACCATGAGCCTTGCAAACCCTTTATTACAACTCTTCTGGCTTAATTCACTTTCTTCCCAGTCCCATCTCTCCCTAGGGTTTGCTGACTCCTGCAAGGGATTTTATTTAAGGGATGCAGGTGGACTTTTTTCCAATCTGCAACAGACCCCATCACAGGAAAAACTGTGCCGAAAGAAGAGGCTTAAATCAGTCTCTGGGCAATGGCCATGCTTGGAAATATTCACTGTAAACCTGCACACTGGTTTAGCAAGTCTCAAAAGGCATCCCAGTTATTGTTACAAATTAACTACGGTGAATATTAATGCTTTATTGTTTTCTTATGCCTTGCTTATACAGCAGGCAGTCCTTGCAGGGTAATTTATAGCCAGATAATAACTTCCCTCTCCCAAGTGACTTCAAAAAGTTGGGCTCATCCACACCAGTGGGGCCTGTGATGGTGTAAAAACGCCACTGAGAATGTGCCCAAATGGATGGTTGGAAAAACTGGGAGAAAATATTAAAAAGACACTGAAGGATGAGGCAGTCAGAGAGAGCAAGGTGGATGTGTGGCAGGAGAGCACGTCTGCCATTTGTCACGGGTGAATCAAGGCTGGCAGGAGGAGGAGTGAGTGAGTCAGGGCACCCGGTTGGCAGTGGGGTGTCACCGACTGGATCAGGTGACATTAATACTGTGGGGAGGGTAAAAGAGCAGCCCCAGACCGCCAGGGTAAGTCACAGTCCTTGCAGCACCTCCAGTGGGAGAGTCAGGAAGGAAATCAGCCATTAACAGCGGTGCCATCACCCTGACATCCAGGTCGAAGGTGTGACTTGGCTGTGCAGACACCCAAGGACAGCGCGGCTGCAGCACGGAGGGGATGGGGTGACACGGGGGTACCTGTGAGAGCCACAGCCTCCTTTCCCTCTTTGTCACTGATGGATCAGTGCCCTGGGGTAATGAGCGGGTAGGGATGGACCAAGAACCAGAGAAATGCGTGGTGACACTGCTGCCACATGGTGGGACTCCCAGGGGAGGACGTCAGTATTTTTAGGTGCCACCAACCCCTAAACCAACACATCCCCTCCTAGCCAGAAAGCCTTCTCCTCTCTTCATCTGCAGCTCTGCCCACAGGTTGGCACCCAGCTTTGGTGCAGGCATCCAGCACAGGCTCTCCAGACTGGTTTGGATGACATTTGTGGAAATGCTGGGTTTTCTTTCTGCTGGTGCTCAGGCAGTCATTTGGGTGGGTGAAGGCAGCGAGCGGCAAGACCCAGCTCTGGAAATACCTCCTCGTAATGACCGAAATCACAGCCTAATTGTGGGGTTCGAGCTGCAGCTAGAAATATCTGGATTTGGGGCTGTGCTCATTCTTGAGCTGCCCTCCCCCATGGTAATTATTCGTTAGGTCTTAATTACTGTTTCTCTTTGTAGCTCTAATTCAGCCGCGTTTTTTGGTCACAACCTCCACTGCCACCCACTTTTCTGACTTCTGCACTGAGCCACCAACTTCAA
Source organism: Ptilonorhynchus violaceus (assembly GCA_013397565.1). NCBI lineage: Eukaryota > Metazoa > Chordata > Aves > Passeriformes > Ptilonorhynchidae > Ptilonorhynchus > Ptilonorhynchus violaceus. The sequence continues at coordinate 690,318 of VZRJ01002460.1, forward strand.
CTGCAGCACAAAGAGCACTCAGATACTTCTTAAAATAAAGACCCAATAATGTTTGGTGGTGTCTGGCCAGGAGTGGGTGCAATATCAGTCTGCACCTTCTACCAGAGGGAGAAGCGATTCACAAAGCCTGTGGGATCCTGGTTGTCTCATGAGCATCCCTTCAGATCGATAGCTTTTTGATCAGCCAGAAATCATCTTCTCACTGTGCAACCAGCTGGGTGGACAGATGCCTCAGCTGGGTTTTATCTGGTTTGTCAGGAAGCTCACCAGACCCAGCGAGGTTGGCACAGTCTTATCAGGTTGTGAATTAGATTTTCCTTAGGATTGTGGGAGATAACATCCCAGAAGAGTCTCGAGGCATTTAGCCCATCATCAGCTGGGCTGGAGCTGCTGGGTCCACCCGTGGCCTGCCAGGGTCCTGGGAGTGGACCACAGAGGAGGATCAGCAGGATGCAGCAGAGCACTTCCAGGTGGAACACGAGAGATGAAGCCAACTTTGATGTAGGCACTGCAATTAATTTCCTAGAATAGAATCATAGGATTGTTCAATTTGGAAGGGACCTTTAAAGGTCATCTAGTCCAACCCCGCTGCAATGAGCAGGGACATTTTCAGCTGGGTCAGGTATTTTGGGGTTATGTCAACCCTTTTGGTATTGACTCTTACCACCACTCCTCCATCCACACGATGGAAAGTCTTCCAGCATTGCTGACAACTAAATTCAGGTTTGATGCACTTTTTCTATCCACCACACCCCTCAGCCTCAACGAGGACACAGATGGACACACACAAGTGAGAGAAATGTGAGGGACAAATATTGACATCCATGCAACTTTCCCTTAACCACGAGTGAAACACGAGCTTCCCTGGGGATGGGGAAGGGACCCTGACACTTGGCAGAATTTAGGCATGGAGCAGCAAGACTGTGATTTACACAGAGCTACAAAATAAATGTTCCATATTTCAGCATAAATACATTCCTTCCCGGGGCAGGCTGGTCACAGCAAAACTGCAAAAATGCATCTAGATACCTGGAAATGCTGCAAATAATTCTGGTTAGAGCCCCTTGCAAAGCAATTCCCAAAAGTACCCATTTCTTTTTAATTTTTTTTTCTCACAGATGGATAAAAAAAGAAGAAAAATCCCCTCCAATCCCATGATGAGAGGGCAGTCACTCCCCAGCTGGAGGCAGGTGAGCTGTGCTTCATCCAACGTGTTGCATTGTAAAGGTTTGCCCGTGGTTTAGCTAATCCCAGACACATTCCTGGGCCATCAATCAGGGCTGAGTCAGCCAGCGTGACTGGTCTGTCCTTTTTTATTTTTTTCAGCAATCACAAGTTCTCTCGCCTTGTTTGCCAGCAGTGAGCTGGGGGTTTATTCTCTCTTTTTTTTTTAAATTTTAATAAAAATGGGACTTGACTGGGAGCAGGGAAATGTTCCTGCTGTCAAGTATAACCTTTAAAGCTGCACTGCCTCGAGGAACTGCTCCTCTCTGTGATGCTACAGAAGGCACCACATGGAAGGAAAATAAAGGATGCTGCCTGGCATGGCATTGCCATCGATTCCTCTTCCTTACTCGGGGATGGCAGGACACAAGCCCCATCCTGCACATGGGAAGAGGAGAAAAGACCTCTTGGAGGGGGGGATTTCCTTGCAAAGCAGCCTTGGGAGTGCTGCCCACAGCCATGCTCCGGGAGGCAAAACCTTCCCCCCGTGCTCCTCCTGCAAGGACAAGGTTTTATCACGGCTTCCAAACAGCTCCTGCCTGCCCTGGGGAAGGCAGGGGAGCTGCACTGATGTTGTGGCTACGAGTAACCTCAGCTCACCCCGGCTGGAGGTGTTATCAGAGCCCCTGCACCCTGCAGGACTCCCTGCGAGGCAGGCGCAAGGCTTTGCTCTTTGCCCTGAAATGAGACAAGTGTTTTGTCTCTGCCTGGGTCAAGGAGGTGGCCAGGTTGCTAGAGATACAAGAAATAACTAAAAAAAAAAAAAAAAAATTAAAATCTTGTGGTTGCTGGATTTCCCAGAGAGAGCACAGGTCCTCCCTGCCCTCAGGATGCGTGGAGGGATGAGCATCGCCTCAATCTCACACATCTCCACGTCCACCTAGAAAATATTCTTGCAGATGCCTCAATGAGGCTTAAAATGAGCAAACACCCTCCCTGGTGAGAGGCCGCGAAGCACAGAGCAGCTGGGAGCAGGGAGATGGTTCCCTGTGCATCCCAGCAAGACCCAGGCCAAAGCAAGGCTTGACGGGCTCTGACAGCCCAGGGGAGGTCACAGCAAGGGCTGCACGGGTGTGCCAGAAGAAGCCAACGCCAGAGCTGAGTTGGAATGCACTGCAGTCTCCATCTTTTTGCCCCTTTTGCTCCTCACAAGCTTTTAGAGGTACAACTTCTGGAGTGGGACAAGCCTCCAGTCACAGGGGAAGCATCCACGCAAGATGTGCTCCAGAAAATGTCACATTACACCTGTCCCCCGCCTTCTCCCACTTTTTTTTCTGGAACCATAAATAAATTAGTAGTAAATGAATAAGCAACTTTAGAACTTTACTTGCAGGTGGCAGCTGCTGTTTTCCTGCCTTCAGGGCAAAGACAGCCCTGATTTCAGGTGACAGCTCTTGTCCAGCCCTTCATTTAGCACCAAATCGCTTTAAGCAGGTATTTGATTGCAAGAACTACATTAGGTTTGAATAAATGCCTAGTCCTGCCTAATTTGCAGCCTAAATTTAGATCTAGGCAGGACAAGTTCCAATACATCACCTTTCTACTCAAGAGGGATGGAGCAGGTAGAGCACTGGGTGGCACCTGGTGACCCTTAGGGCCTGAGAGTGCAATTTCAAACACAAGAACCAGGTCACATCTGTATTTCAACAAGATATTTTATTGGTCCAGCAACTGCAAAATATACAAATTTCTGAAAGGCAGACCCTGTTTTTAAGCTGGCACAGCTTTCTCAGGCAATTATTCCAGACGTATATACAGAACAGTTAACATACCACAAGTCAAAAAGAAAAAAAAAAAAATGTAATCCCAAGTAACTACACCCTTCTCTCCAAGCTTTGCAGTATACATTAAATAAATAGAGCGCTTTGCTATCAAAAAAAAAAATTAAAAAAATAAATTCAAGTATCACAAAGGAAAACAAAACTAGAGGGGGAAAAAAAGAGGGGGGGAGGGGTAAGAAAGCATTAGTGTGGTTTGAAGTGTCCTCTCTCCCAGCCCACCCAGGCAGTGAGCTTTTGGGGCAGGGTGATGGCACAGGGTTGACACCATCCCACCAACCCCCTCCAGCACGAGAGGAACAGAGAGACCAGTTTTCCCATCACTGGAAAAAATGCCATGTTCGAATTTTTTGTAGACCTACTGAGACATCTATTATGACTAAAGGAAGAAAGTTTAGGGCCATTAAGAGGGTTTTTTTCTGTTTATATATATATTTATATATATATACACACACACACAAATACACACCACAACATCCGCGCAATCACACGTGTACAGGATTGATCTCGGGGCAGCCAGACGTCACGTGTGGAGTTGCTGGCTTATCTCGTTGCAGCAGGAGGAGAAAGATAAAACTCCCCAGGAAGGAGGAGGCTGAAAAGAGCCAAAGTGAGTGGCCTTCCCGAAACATTCATTTATCTCGAAGGCAGAGAAACCGAAAGCGCAGATGCCACGCAAGGGAGAAGTCTGCTTGTAATGAGGCTATTAAAAAAGAAATAAAAGGCAGGGGAGGAGTGTTCTTTGTTTTATCTGTACAGGAATATGATACACGTATGCACAAGCTCACACAGGCAGGGCACTGCCGGGACCGTCACCCCTGTGGGACAGGGGCTGAGCGTGGTCCCAGCCCCCTCCCGCCGTCGGTGCCGCTCCGAGCGCGAGGCCGAAGCGCGAGGCACTGTGGTTCGCCTTTTCCCAAAGGAAAAACAGACCAAACCCCCCACCCAAAAAAACCATACACACAATCACCAAAAAAAAAAAAGGTTCCTCCCCCAAACCTCTCCGCTCCCATCTCTGGGGATGGTGTTTCCCAAACAGGGGGCTGGGGAAAGCCATGGGAAGGATGAATCCAGAGTTGCCCACCACCACTCCCCCAGGAGCGCTGCAGGAGGGGTGGGTGCCTTCAGCTCCTGCCTCCAGCCAAAAAAAAAATGAGATGGGCATGGAGAAGATGCTGCAGAGGTGGGGAAAAAAACCAAAGCCCAACCCAAAACCCTAAAAAAACAAAGAAATAAAAAAAAAAATTCAAAATCCACAGACTGTTGCACAAAGTAATAGTGGTTAATAGTCATTTTTTACTGCTGTCTCCCAGCCCAGGACAGGCTGCCAACAAGGGATCTTCTGTATCACACCACTGGGAGTTGGCTGATGGAGTCAGTCAGGACCTCACCTCAATTCCCCCCCTCCTTGAACACTGTAACTACTATTATTTTGTAGTCCCAGCTTTCCAGCATGCAAAATACAATTAAAAACAAACAGAAAAAGTTGCCTGTATTCAGGCTTCCCCTGTTAAGGGGTAAAAAAATAAAACAGTTCTGCTTCTGCCACAAATAAAGTGCAAAAACCAAGCGGTTTCTAAGTATACACATATACACACACGGGTGCATGTATATATAAAATTAAAAAATACAGACAAAACTGTCCCTTTTTGTGGCTTTTTGCAGTCAGACAGGGACTCCTGCAATCCAGCCAGACCTCTGGCCACCTACACGAGAACCTGTGTGCCTACAAAATGCATCTAGCTCAGCCTAGGGATTCAAGCCCTTCCCCATATCTCCACTTTCATCTAAAATAGAGGAAAGTGGAGATGAAGTGACAGCACAGCACCTCAAACAGTGCTCAGTCTCCCCCAAAAATAAATCAACCCATGCCTGAACTCAGACCACCCCGGGTGCTCCCCAAGATGAAAGCATCACCCAAGCCACTGCTGGTGTGGTTCCTCGTGCACTACAGGCAGCTTGCAACCAGTTTCAGCAGCAGATCTACATTCTCTGCAAACCCCTTTAATGTGTATTGATTTTAAAAAAAAATGAAAGAATGGGTTTTTTTTTTTTATTAAACCCAGCAGTTCTTGCAGTGAAGGAGTTCACACAGCTGCTTCCCTGGTGCTCACAGACCTGGGTGAGCTGGCGTGTGCGACAGGCTGTAGTGTGGGTGAAGGACTGCAGCACAGCACGTTAGGGGCTTATTGAAAAGTAATTAACAATAATAATAATAATAAAAAAAAAAATGCAAAACCCCTTTGCCCACCCCCCCTTCCCCCCCTATTTCTCTGCTAACCCCGCACCATCCACATATATACACACCCCACCCGCGGACGGGCGGGTTCCAATCGTCCATACAGAAGATCAAAACCACTGGAAGAGAGGAAAATTAAACTCCTGTGCGCTACAGAAGCACTTTACAGCTCGCTACGACCTAGCAGGGTGCCGGAGAGGAGAGCAAACGCAGCAGCCTGAGGAGCCGGTGGTGACCCCGGGGGGAGCCGGGCTCCTCCTGCGCTCTCCCGCGCCCCTGCCCCCCGAGCAGAGCGGGTGTTGGCGGAGTGGAAGGAGCCGCGGGCCGGGCTCGCCGCGGCCGGAGGGGCCCGGGATACAAGCAAGCTTCGGGAATGGCGATGGGATGAGAAGCTGGCGGCGCCGGTGGCCTCGCGACGGTGCCCACGGAGTCACGACGGCTTCTGGGAGTTGTTCATGTTCTGGAACGAGAGAGGAAGGAGAGGCGTTGGGTGGGGGCCGTGCCGGGGTCAGGCCCCGTCCCAGCAGGTGCTTTAGGAACACATCAACGAGGGGAGCGACAAAGCCACGCACGGGTCACTATGGAAGCACCCACCAGAGGAGAGGACACTGTCCACCCAAAGAGAGGGGCTGGGGGATGTGCTGACTTGCTACTCACAGCCCTCCCCCTCAAACATTGCCTGGCTACGGGGTGGGAATTTAGAGATCCCTAAAACCTGAGCTAAACCCAAGGCAACCCTCCCACCCCACCCGGTCCGCACTTCTGAAGCTGCTCTTAGGTCCTTGCAAGGCAAGCTGACAAATGACCACAGTGTTCATTCAAGCAGCCCAGTTAAACACCTCTCTCTCAATCCCCCTGAGGGTGGGCAGTGTCCCCTCTGCCTGCCACTGCTTGTCCATCCTTGGCAATGCCAAGAAGAGGCAGCTCCCACCGGCCATGCCAAGGACAAGCCACCACCAGTGGCACACCAGGAGCACAACTGCCCTGATGACACCCCCATGAGGTTCCACGGGCCCAAGAGACGCTCCAGACACAGCCCTGGTGCAGGGTGACAACAACAGGTACCCACCAGCGTGTGGTGAGGACCACAAAACCAGAGACAACCAACTAAACACAAGCAGGACCAGCCTCGAAGAGAGCATCCGCTCCAGGGGACCACAAGGACATTTCCCAACTCACAGAACTACATGAAACAGGGCAGGGAAAAAAAAGGACTAGGAAACAGCTAGGAAGGTTTCTCAAATATTTTTTTTTAGGTTTTTTTTAATGCTTTTACTACCTAAGCTGCCTCCTACAAGCACCAGGAATCCCAGCCAAGCTACGAGGCAGAGCAGGCTGAGCTGTTCTCACTGTTATCTAAGGAGACAGGAGGAGGGTTAGGAAAAGCCACATGCACCACAGCCATTTACCTTGGAAATATTAGCAAAGAGAAAACTTTGAGAAAGTGACAAACGGGTCTTCTTTTAAGCATGAAAAGTGAAGGGGAAAAGAAGGGAGTGGGATCAGGTGGTTGTTAAAAAGTGCACTTTGGATCACAAACCAAGCAGAAGGAAAAGAAACCATGATGCCAGGTAGTCCCACAACCCCCAGTCAGCTCAATCCCACAGCCAGGAGGACTCTGAGGTACACAGCCACGTCCCCAGGCTCTCCAGGTGTCCCCTGGTCCTCCTGGATGGGGGCCAAGACCCCAACAGTGAGGGCTGATGCAATGAAGCACCCAATACCAACCCAGTCCCACAGTGCAAGTTGTGAAGGAGGTGCCTTCCACCTCCCCAAACCCATACAGGTGGTGATGGGACACAGTGAGGGACCAAACACGTGTACAAGAAAGTTAACAAAAGTGTGATTGTCACCAAGCCTTGAGTTTGGCATGGGTCCTACAAAAGCAGCCTTTAAGTCCCACACTAGTAGGTGGAGAGAGGCTCCCAGCAGCTGGAGATTTTAAACCTGCTGCTGCCAGGCTGTACCTGGCACAGGTAACCATCACTGCCTGCTCCAGCAGAGCTCCTGCTCCAGCAAAACCTGGCACATCCACCTCCCAAACCCAACACCAGAGCGTGTTTTCAGTGTCCCAGCCAGCACCGAGGCATGCAGTGCCTTTTACTACCATAGAGAGGGGGAAAAGGTGGATGGAGGGAGGGACAAAGAAACTAAAATGCTTTCAAAGCAACCCAAAAAGACCAGGCATTTCATCAGGGGCTTCTGTGGCCAGCAAGGGAAGGGGCACAGGCATGCAGGCCATGCTGAGCACCTCAACCTCGACACTCGCACAGGAGCACGACGATCTTCCCCAACCCTTCCACCAGCAAAGCCAAGTGCAACAGTCCTAACTTCCCTTCTCTCAAAAACATTTACTCTAAAAGGGGAAGAAACAAAGAGTTCAGCAGCTGCTACACGCAAGCAGGGCTGAGTTCTGGCTCGGCCATGTTAGAGCAGATCCCTCCATCCTCAGCCCACAGAACAACCCCGGCCAGAGACACTCACAGGCTGATTTGAACTGGCCCTGCTGACCTGAACTGGCCCTCAGAAGGCAAAAATACCCTGGGCACTACCCCAGTATCAGCTCAGCCCCAAAGTCTTCCCAGTCTTTGAGAAGACATTTGAGCACAGCTCAACAACTGCTGCTCTCAACTCAATGTAGTATGAATTAAATCCAAAGGGTTCAAAATTATCCAGGAGTTGTCCTGTCCCTGTTAGTCAGGGATCTAACAGCACTAAGGCAAGCTGCCAGAGCCTTGATTATTCATAACTAGTGCATTAAATGCTCAAGGTGTTTTGCTTTCTTAATAGAAAGAGAGAAGATCAATCTGCATTTACTCTGTCCACGACATCTAAACTGACTGTTCCCAAAATGCAGGTTTGCAGAATTGCAGATGCCATGCTCATCCAGCTCCAGAAAACACTCTCCTGAGAAGGTCAGAAGCTTCTCAGATATCTCTCTGGTGCTATCACTCAGCCACAACTCGGAGCCTTTGGGAAGGGCAGACGACTCAGGTCTATCACCTCCAGTACGGATGAGACAACTCCAGGAAAACCCAACAGCATCGCCCATCGGCATCATCAACAGAGTGCAAGTGATAATTTGCTTAATTTCACAGCAAAATTGGGACATTTCATCCAGCTAGGATACAAATCAGCATCCACAGTCTCCTTTTTACCTTTCCTAAGCCAAACCCCCCTCAAACCAGAGAAATATTAACTCCGAGAAGTCCATGCCCCCCATCCAGATCCGCAACAACAAAACAACCGAGCGGGATGGCAAGAGACACGAAAAAAAAGGGTGGAAAGGGGGAATAAGACGCAAGAAGGTACTTACAGGCATGCCTTCCCTAGTAAAGGCTGCAGAGAGACAGAGAGAACAGAGAGAGGTGTCAGTAACTCCGCGCCGGACGGGGCAGAGGACAGTGGACAGCAGCGAGGGGCACCCGGCAGCCAGAGCTTCCAAACCCGGAGCCAGCACAAGGTTTGTGGGAAGACTCAACCAGCCCAAGCAGAGCCCTGGAAGCTGAGACAGACTGAGCTGTCCCACTTGGTGCTTGCTGGGGTGGGAGGCTCATGCAAAGCAGCAACCAAGCAGAGCAATGGGGAAGCACGGAGCCATTCCTAACCTGCCTGGGATCTGGGTGAGGAGGGGCCAGAGGACACCACACAACACAGACAACAGGAATAGGGGCTGGGCAAGCCAGAGATCCAACAGGCAGCTGGTGGGAAGGGAAGCATGGCAAAGGCTCCTATAGATAACACAGGACTCCTTAGTGAGCTTAGGAGAGGGTTTGTGTCTGGAGAAGTGAGCAGCAAGCAAGGCCTCTCTTCCTGCATCCCTCCATGGCTGGGTGAAAGAGGAGAGGACACATGAGCACCATGGCAGATACCCACGGGGTTTCACCCAGGTTCACCACACCAAGAGGCTTCTACTCAATTTTGGTCCATTTTGCCTATGGCTCCAGGAAGGAGACCCCTCCAGCCAGAGATGAGTTTGTCAGCTCCTTCTCAAGAGAAGCACAAGAGCATTTGATTTATGGCAATGCCCAGGTCTACACTGGAGCCAAGCACAGCCAGAGGGAAGGCACGAGCCCTTTGCTCCTGCTTGCTCCAGGGAGGAGACTCCTCAGGAGGCTGATGGTGGATGCTGAAGGCACTAAATTAATGCAGCCTAGAGCTCTGTGGAAGTTCATGGTACGCTCAAAACCCAAGAGAGGACCAACAGTGACCCTTGGCTGGGTGCTCCTGAAAACAACCCAAGGCAAGGAGGGGCAGCAGCCGCGGGAGGGAGATGCATCTCAGACAGCAGCACAGGTTGCGACAAGTGCAAGCAGTTCCTCAGCTTCAGGAGTGACAGGAGAACAAACAAACAACAAAACAACGAGAACAACAACAAAAAGAAAAAAAAGAAAAAAAAAAAGAAAGGAGAAAAAAAAAAAAAAAGAAGAGTTCAACTAACTTGTCCCGGCATCTGCGTGGGCACTTCCTGAGGAACACAGCCTGGCAAGGCAGAAGAAACAGCCACATGCTCCTCAAAGCTGTTGATGCGAGGTTTTTTGGTGGGCTCTGGGCTTGCTAGAGGGGTAACGCTATTACGTCTCATGAGCGGGTTAGGTCCCTTCTTTGCTTCCTAAATTAAAGTGAGACAAAGAAAATAAAAGTAAATATAAAAAAATAAAGCAAAATTAAAAAAAAAAAAAAGGAAGAAGGCGACAGTTATAAAGGAAAAAAAAAAAGAAGCAGGTTGCTTTGGTTTTCTTTTTCTTAAAGTGGCCTTTGCTCTTCCCCACAATCACTGTCAACAAGCGAACGGAGGGAACAAAAAAATAAAAGGCTCTGCACTCAGACATGAGACAGATTCTCCTCACCTGAGCCTCTGCTCACCAAAAATTAACTACAGATAGCTAAAAACACTCAGCAGCAACCAAGCCATGACTCTGCACGACACAGAGGTGCCCATTGGTCTCCTCCTCAAAGCCGGTCCCTCCACCCAGAGAGAGGCATGGAAGCAAGGAGAGGGAAGAGGAGCCAGCCTGGGCTGATCAGGAAGAGTTGGGAAGTGGGAGCAGAGCAGCCAGCGAGGGTCGGCACCGCGCCAAGCTCCAACTCGAGCGAGGAGGGGATGGAGGCGAAGCCGAGCAGGGGGACCCAAGCTCTTGGAATGTGTCTAACCCCATCCCACCTGTGGCCTCCCTGCCATCCCCCATGGCAGGGGGAAGGACTGGCTTCCCCCTTTGGCCATGGGGAGGGAGAGGTGGCTCAGGTGCTGCCACCCACCAAGGTCAGGAAGCAAAGGAAAGGAGATGTGGGCCAAAAGGGGACGGCTCCGACAGTGCAGCGTCGCTTTGGGCTCCACCACCGCCAAGCACAAGTTGGAAAGGTCCCAGCATCTTGGGACATGGGCACTGCCAGGGTCCCCTGGGGCCCGCCTTAGGTGGCTGCCCAGCCCTGACACCGAGCTGGCATCCTCCTCTTCTGGCCTCTGGGCTCCCAGTGGAGCACTTGGCAGATGACTCAACCCTACAGGAACTTTCCCTCACATGAGGGGTCTCCTCGACACAGCAGCCCCAGCCCAGCACTGCCACCTCCCACCCTGCAGAATGACAGAGCCACAGGCATACCAGGAAAAAAATACCCTCAAAGGCAGATGTAGGGCAAGCATGGAGCCCAGGCTCTGCCACCCAAATGGGAGACCTGGGAGAAGTCACCTTCTCCATCCATGGCTCCATTCCCTGCTCAGACGAGTGGATGACCGTGCAGGTGAAAGCCAAAGACCAGGGAGGAGTTTTCCCTGGGCAAACACACTGGGAAGCAGGAACATGCAAGAGTCCTTTTCCCTTGGAAAACCCTCAACTGGCCACGACTTTGCAGAGCAAGAACCCATCTGATGCTCCCAGTCTTCCAGCAGCACTTCCAAGCACCCAGCTGAGCAACTTCCCCATGCCCATCCCAGGCATTCCCACTGCCAGCTGACCATAGGGGATAGGAGAGGGACACCAAAGGAGAGCTTTGGGGGAAAGCAACACTCACCTCTGGCCGATCTCTGTGGGTGTTGACAGCTTCAATGTTCAGCGAGATGGATTCCACCCGGCAGCCTGCAGAAGGGAGCACAAGGAGAAAGAGGGGCCATCAGCAAACCCAGCAGGCACAGGATGTCACCAAGTGCCCCACCACAGACCCCTGGTCTTCTCCCAGAGGCAGCTTGGATTCAGGAGGAGGTACAAGTCAAACCCCCTGGCATGTTTGGGAATGTCCCACTTACCATAGGCTACCGGGGTCAGCTTCAACACCGTGTGAAGGGGACATTTCAGGTAGGGCATTTCATCTGCAGAGACAGCAAAGCAGGAGGGTTATCCCACCTCCTCTCCAAAAACATCTTCATCAACAGCTAAGGCCATGCCACACCCAAGAGATGCACCCCCTAGGCCCACGCTGACCTTAACACATTTCTTTTCTCCTCAGAGCTGTGCCCATGATCCTCCCCCTGCAGCAGGGCCAATCCTCTTCCCAGAGACAGGGAGCTCACCTGCACTCTTGTCCAGGAAATACGCCAGGAGACAGCGCATGACAGCCTGGTGGCAGATGACAAGGACATTCTCTTGTCTCTCCAGCTCCATGATGACCGGCTCCAGGCGCTGCACCAGGTCTTGGTAGGACTGGGACAGAAGGGAAAGCAGGTGAGGGATGGAATCAAGGCAACAAGCACCCCAAAGAAACAGTGGTGCTGGTCTTGGTACACCTCCTGACTTCATGCCTCTGACTAAACCAACAGAATCGCTGCTAAAAACAAGTAAATCCTCATTTTCAGGCTACTCTAGAACTTCTACTACTTCTCGTTCTATCACAGAAGGAGCCATTCACATCTCAGTGAACCACAGCTCAGTCCTGGAGAGTTTATAAAGATAAGCACCAAGGGCTTTGAAGACAGCATCTTTCTATCATCTTTGATTTTCTACAGGATTTCTATGTTCTGAAAAGTCTGGAGGAAGCTGAGAAACCCCAGGGTTTTGAAGGACTTGATAAAGATCCATGACAGGCAGCCAAAAGGAGCCCCAAGACAGCCAGAGCTGGTGTCTGATATCCCCACACATTCTGCTGTCAGACAGACATTCATAAGGATGTCTCCAAAAATTTTTTCCCAAATGTCTGTGGGCATGACTTTCAATCTGGGGATAAATAGCTCAATTCACAGCCCAAAGTACCATGCAGAACTGATTTCCCACCTCACTGTGTCACACCCTGAAAGCAGATTGCCAAGATATTACCAGCAACCCTTAGGGAATGATACTGAGAACAAGGTGAAAATTACTTTTTTTTGGAAATGAAGGAAATTGGGGCAGCACAGCACTTCGAGTAGATATAATGATGGAGGTTGGACTAGAAACCTCCACAGACCTTTTCTTACCGATTTGCTATAAAGTCAGTGGGACTGTTTGTTAAGTGACATTTCTTAGTGAGATCTTCAAAGACCAAGATTTCACAAGAGCTCAATGGAGAGGTAAATACGAGCTCTGACATTTCTTAACTCTAATTTCTGGCTCTCCCTGCTCCCCTGCTCAAGAGTAGAGGACAGAATGAGGACAAAAAGGCCGTGTTTAAAGTCAAAGTCACATCTCCGAAGGTCTCCCTGCAGACCTACCTCCCCAGAAGGATAACGGTAGTAATATTTATCCTGATCACGCAGAGCAAATTCCTCTGGATGCTGCTCCCTGATCTCTTCATAGGTCATCTCCTCACACACACCCTGCCACAACAGGACATCCACGAGGTTACTGGACATGCTCAAGTCAAACACTATCAGCACAGCCACCGTGCAAAACCTCAGTTTCTTTTGTCAAGCAACAGCCAGGCTGAACCAGCTGTTCTGACTGCACAGATACTCACAGCATCGATTTCATTGAGTGCCTTCCACTGCTCATAGGGCAGCTGGAGAGCTTCTGCTGTTTGGATTGTCCTCTTTAGTTGGCTGGTCCAGACTTTGAGGTCCTTCAGGTTCTGCTCTTCCACAAATTTGTTCAGTGCCACTGCAAACTGTGGGGCATAAAAAAATAAAAAGAGGTTGATTCCTGGTCCATCGCTTCCCAAGGGGCCTTCTTCCCTGCATCCCAGTAAGTGTTGCCTTCTCCAGGACTGCTTTTGCCTTCCACAGGCAGACAGATTAGCCTTCTGCTCTGAGGGGAAGAGCAGCCACCCTTTCACTGATCCCCAAGAGCTACAGACGGATCCTCAGCACCTCAGTTGTCATCAAACACACACTTAACCCAAGGCACCGCATCTGCTATGGCCAAATCACTCCTGGGAGCCACAGGGGAATATCCTCCTTCTCCCTCACCTTCTTGCCCCTGTTGGAGAGGCCAGAGTCCCCTCCAATCTTGCCCTTGAGGTTGAACTCGCTCTCCCCGTGCCGGCAGAGGTAAATGGTGCGGGGCTGGACGTGGATGTTCATCAGGTAGTAAACAATCCTGCTCTGGATGTGATCCTGGACCCTGTTGACCAGGAACCGCCGGCCAACGTCGATGACTTTGATGAGAGAAAGTTCCCTAGGGACAGAAAGAGACACCATCCTCAAAACAAGGAGCCTTGTGAGTTGCCTCTGGCGCTGTAACCGCCCAGCTAAAAGGATTTCCCCCGGGCTATTTCCAGCAGGGAACCAACAGGTAACGGGGATTCATGGAGAGCTGAATAGCACCAGTGTAATCGCCATCCCTCCCTGCAGCAGTAAAGAGGATTAAACAGCACTAACAGGGAACATGCTCCTCCCCGGGACAGGGATCAGCAGGACCGGGATAATCCGTGCAGGGCACACAGACGTGTTTGTGAGCAGTGGAAAGGCTGGGAGGTGCCTGCAGAGTCAGGCAGGACAGCCAAGCTCTTCCACGGCACACCACCAGGCAGAAACCACAGGGCTTGCTCAATCCTGTGGTTTGAGCCAAGCAGTCCGTTCCTTGAACTGGGACAATGACCAAAAGCACCTCAACCACTCAAACTCAAGTGCTTTCCCAAAGCCTTTGTATTTAGACCCGCAGAACAAGGTTGAAAACAGCTCATCTGAGCCCAGAAGGGCCTGGGAAGGTCTCAAGTGCCCATTTCCCTGGCACAGAGCCGGGGAAAAACCAGCTTTTTCAATAAAAAAGTCTGAATTCAAGGTGAGGCCTGGCCATGCATCATTCTATCACAGCCAGGTGTTTGAAGACAGAGGGAAACACAGCTCCACCCTTCATTGCTCCTCTCTGGGAGAGGGTAGGTGTTCAAGGCAGCTCAGGAATCAAAGTCTCTTACTTGTCATAGTCATCAGGGTCGAGGGGCTGGTAGCTGGCTTGGTAACAGTTGATCCTCTTCATGAAATCCTCCATGGCATCGGTGGAATTACAATCCCGGTAATCTGGGCTGGACAATTTGACTTCCTGCAACAGGGGAAAAAAACCAAACACGGCACAAGGAGAGGTTAGGAAGCTTGCCAAGGCAGACAACGCTAATCTCGAGTTTCAAAGTCCTGCCAAGATCCAGTGATTAGCTGAGATGCTACTTTACAGTCATCACTTATCACAGGGCAGAAAAGAAGCAGAGTAGACCCAAAACTAAGCATAAGGTGAGAGGATTTGGTATAAACCATTTTATGATTAGTACTGATGCTCACCAGTCCAATCCCATTCTCCCAGGGGTTGGGGTAGCACCTCACCACCCAACACAGCAGGAAAACTGAGCTTCCTTATGGCTAAAAAAACCCCCTCAGGTTTAAACTCAATCTGAGAATGGGAAATGCAGGAGCTTAGACAAGATTCTTATCCCAGCTCAGCAGCAGGACAGTAGGACAGCAACATTCAACCCCTTTCTGTGCATTATCTGCTGCAAGCTCCTGGGCTGAAAAACACCAGAAATAGGCAATGTAAATATCCAGAACTCCCACGGACTAAGTCCTGTCTGAACTAATCTAACAGGCTATTTTTCCTGAAGATTTGGGTTGGAACAGCAGCATTACACTTTAACTTCACAAGCAGTCCTGAAGCCAACAGGATAACACAACAGAGTGCCACATGTGGCAGCATCCCAGGCCCAGGGTGCATTTTCCACACTGATCCCAGCACTAAGAGCACCATTCATCTGCAGTTCCCCGTGGAGCAAAATCCCACGCTCAGCTAGTAGCTCATTTTCTCGCCCTTCAAGCATTAGTTTCCAAATAAAGGGATTAAAATCCTCAAAAAAATCCATCTTAGGGAAAAAAAAAAAAAAAAGACAGAACAAGCTGAGCATTTTGTTAGCATCATGGAAAAGGCTGTGTGCAACCACCTAAAAAGCTGGTCACTGGCCATGGGACAACAGCTCCCAACAGGAGCAAAAGACACACTCCAGCCCCAGCCCCTGGCTGTCAGGCACAATTTGCCTCCAGTGAAGCCACGTTGGCTGTCACCAATCACCTCCTTATTTTCCATGTGCCTTAGCAGAGTGTCCAGGATGATCTGCTCCATGATCTTGCCAAACACTGAGACTGAGCCTGTAGTTCCCCAGTTCTATCAGGGCTTTGTCTTTCCTAACCCAGTGCCTGGCTGCTCACACAACCTCTCTCTGCGTTCCTCCCAGGCTGCCTGTCCTTGCTTCCACCTTCTGTAAGCTTCCTTTTTGTGTTTGAGCTTGTCCAGGAGCTCCTTGTTCATCCATGCATGCTCCTGGCATTTTTGATGACTGCTCCTTTGATGGGAATGCATCACACCTAAATTTGAAGATGCTGATTCTTGAATATTAACCAGTTTTCTTGGGCCCCTCTTTTTTCCAGAGCTTTATCCCATGGTACTCCAGGCCAAAGTCTGCTCCTCTGACACCTCATTTCACAGCCACTGCAGCCCAGGCTGCCCTGGAGCTTCACATTCCTCACCAGCCCCACCTTGTTGGCGACAACAAGATCCAACATAGAAGAGCAAACAAGGAGAGGTGCAATCACTTGGAGAAGGAAGTCATCATCAGTGCATTCCAGGAACCTGGAATTGCCTGTGCCCTGCTGTGCTGTCCCTCCAACAGCTACCACGGTGGCTGAAGCCCACCAGGAGGAGCAGAGCTTGTGAAGGTGACACCATTCCTACCCGTCTATAGAGGGAAAACAAAAGCAAGACACTTCCACAAGTGCCACACTCACCATAACGTTGGTGGCAACCACGTTGGGATCATTGCAGACAGACTCAATGAAGAACACCTGTGGAGCAAAGCAAAGCTCAGCTGAAAGCCACCAACATTTGTAATATTCAACCAGCTCCTTCCTCAACCCAACCTCCTCCCTGTTTGTCCAGAGAGCTCTCCCTCTGCCCCACTCCCACCACTTCTTTCTCCAGGGCTCAGTACAGAGAATGAGTTTCACGTTTTTAATCAAGCCCAGCAGTGAAATCTCCCTCACACAGAAGCAACACAAGGACAACAGTGAGTGAAAGAAGACACACCAACAGCACACTACAGTGGGCTACACAACGCAGGCACCAGCCCCGCAGCACCAACCTTGAATCCGTTCTCTTTGGCAAAGTTTAGGATCATCCCTCTCCTCTCCCGCGTGGTATTGGTGGCATCAAAAACCTTTAACAGCAAAAGATCTCAATGAGCACCACAAGGGCCTGGTTTCCCACTGAGCCCCTCCTCAGAGAAGGGCCTGCAGAGTAAACTGCACAGGGCACAGGACTTTCAGGGCTGGCACCGCTGCCAAACCCCGGAGCACATCTCGGAGCTCACCGCAATCTGCCCGGCCTCCTCCGTCAGGTACAGCTTCACATCCCTCAGGGCAGCCATGGCACATTGCCTGCAAAAGAGGGGACAGACACGTGGCCCTGATGTCCTCCAGGTGTGCTGGTCACCCTGAAGTCACCAATCCCATACAGATTCAGTTTTGAGCTCTTGGCACCCTCCTTGGTCAGGCAGCGGAAATTCAAACCAGAGTCCAACTTTTCTGTTCACCACCCCCAAACTGGGTAACTGTGGCCCCAGCCATGGGCTTCACCACCACTGTGGGAGCAGGGAGGGGGTGCCCACACTCACCTCCTGACTTTCATGGCTTCCTCGTTGTCAGGACGGAAGAAGTCATAGGAGCTGTAATGCTTCACGGCCTCGCGGCGATACTCGCCCACGTTGAAAACTGGGTGGGAAAGGGAAAAAAAGTCATCAAAAAAGGAGCTTGACTCTGCTGTGCAGCTTCTGCAGTTAAAGCAAACAATGGGCCAGGAAATGACATCCTTAAATCAACAGGCTCAGGGACATCCCTTGGTCTTCAAAGTGAAGGAGAACCTGGGCTGAAGCAGAAATGATGGGAAAACATGGACATTTGGCCCAGGAGATCTTGAAAAGATCCCGAAACACTGACATCCTAGAGCAACCCCAAGGCCCAGACCTCCTGCTTTCCCCTGGAAGCCAGTGAAAGCCTTACCTTTAGTGGGGACACCGATCCAGTTGAGGTAGCGAGTCAGCTTCTTGGAGATGTAGGTCTTGCCACGGGCTGGCAGGCCAACCATCACTATCACCGTGGGGGAATTGGCAAGCTGAGGCCCACAGGCTGCCAGGAAAAACAACAAGAGCAGCTGTTAATTCTCCAGCTCATCCTGCATCAACCCTACAAGGTGCTTGTGTTCATCCCGTCTTCCACCGAGTCCTTCAGCAGCTGCAAGAAACCCAAATCCTCTGCTCCCTGTGCACCACCATCTCTGCAGGATGTCCTGTGCATCCCTCTGATGGCCTTGGACAACCAAAGCCTGAGCAGGGCCACAGTGGACGGTTCCACAAGTGCCCCATGCTGAGCCAAAGTCACCCTGGTGCCACCCAGACCAGGGGACAGGAATCAGACTGAAAGCTACAGCAAGAATATCCTGATGGCTGCAAAGCAGGCAAGGAACCAGCAGCTGGCCCAGGCTCCCAGGAGAGTTTCTGTGCCTAAGCTTCCACATTTGCAACCAAAATAGAAAATAATTTAAAAAAAAAAAAAAAAATCAGGGCAAACACAACCTAACACTCTCATGGCTTGGGCAATTCCATGAAAAGCTCAAGGACAGCCAAGGACTTTGGACCAGTCCCTGCAGCAGCGTCTGTGCTGAAATACCAGGTCTGGCCCAAGATCCTCACCTAGAACGGAGCACCTTCCACAAATCCTTGACTAGATTTTCAGCTGGCACACATGCAGATGCAACCAGCTAGCTGGATTTTCTGAAGACCAACAAGGCAAGAGAACTATAGAACCACCAGCATTTAAAAGCAGATAGCCAAGTGATTTATCCCCTTTTTCTCATAAACTCAAGCTGGGTTATTGGGATTTTTTTATTGTTGTTGTTGTGGTAAAGAGGGTCCATGTCAAACAGCTGGAAAGAAAATCCAGAGGCAGACAAGACCCTGCAGAGGATTTCTCACCCACCCTTCCATCCACCCAGTGAGCCAGGAGACCTCATAGGAAAGGAATGCAGGGAGTGAGTGGCTGGTGGCAAAGCCATAAAACCCAGCTTAATTATGGCCTGGGTGGAGAGCTCTGCCTGCCTGTCACAGCTGCCTGAAGGTGGGACCAGGGGATGCCAGAGGCTCCCGGGGATGGAGACAGGGCTAGGGTAGATTTATCTCAGGGTAGATCTTAAAAGGGCAAACAGAGAGGTATCCACAGAACATGCAAAGTACCCGGGATTAGCTTCCCCTAAGAAAAAAAATAAATCCAGCAACTGAAAAAAACAAATTAAGGCCACAAGGAAGAGTTATGGCACTGGTACCCAGATGGCAGAGAAGAGCTGCCCATCATCTTCCTAAGTTGTCTCACCAAAGCACACTCAGCAGGCAAGAGATGAAAAACTACCTAAACTATCACTTTCTCCTTTTTGTTTCATAAATGTCACATTCCTCAGGCTGAAGCTGCCCTCACACTCCCTTTGTGCAACCTGCCCTCCCAGCGCTGCGTTTCAAAACCTCAGGGGAGCTCCCAACAATTTTGGCAGCAAGTGCCAATTTTCTGTGCTGGGCTACAAGGGAGCTGTGCAACATATCCAGAAAAATATTTTTCCCCTTTAACAGTCTCACATCTTCATCCAGCCTAAGGGTGCAAGTCCGTTTTTGCACAAAACCCTCACAATTATTAGATAAATGGAAGAGAAAGGAATAATACCTGAATAAAGAAACTTCCTTTCCCTACCTGCCAGTGGACAAAGGATCTCAAAGAGCAAGCCAAGAGGATTTGAGGCCATTAAATAGCACTCCAAGAGGACTGGGACAATGCTGGGCACTGTTCACATCCCTCTGGCTCCACACAGCTGTGACAGTCCCAGAGCTGGCACTGTGTGGGCACACACAAGTCACCTCCGAAGAGTGCTACAAGAAAACACCTGCAACTGAGGAATCTCCCCCCAATATTTGCTGCCAAAAAGACACAGGTTCCCCCTGGACAATGAGAAACCATCCGGGAAGCACCTCCCAAAACACCACAGCATCAGTGAGCAACTTTTCACCAGGAATCCGAGCCCAAACCAAAAGTCTCCGGGAAACTTTGCATCAGGGATGAAACAGAAACCAGTGTTTTGCTCCCAGAGTTTCACAAAGGCCTCATTCATGATTTCTTTTCAGCAGTGCTGGGAAGCTATCAGTGATTTCAATACGTATTTATTACTCCTTATCGACATCTAGCCAGGTAAGTCAAGCGCAGGAATGACTTTCAGGCTCAATGAGGATATTCAGAAGGAGCTCATCACTTCTGCTATTTGCCAGAAAGTCAGTGCTGCAGTGGGTGAAAGGAACAGGAGATTAAAAAAAACACAAAACGAAACAAAACAATCCCAGCACAAACGGGAAGGAAATGTGCTTCTATAAAAAGCCAGATAAAACCTCCCCACTTCAGGCATTTTTACTGTCTCCTCACAAGTGTTCCCCAAAACCTCCCACAAGCCCGGACCACGTGTTCTGTTAGTCCCACTTCCCCATTTCCCACCTCCTTCCCGCTGCAATTCCGACACCTTCACGGATGCCTGCCCCTGCACCTCACGCCTTCTGCTGCTTCCCATGGCAGGCACACGTGGAACCGCTATCGCCCGAAATCCCGGAGCCGGGGATTAACACGCGCATCCCCGGCGTGTTCCCACACCCCCCGAGCCGGAGGGACGGGATAAAGGAGCGATGGGAAGGAGAAGGGCAGCGGCAGCCCCTTCCCTCCCGGAGCATCCCCCTCCCCTCGCCCGGCTCTGCCCAGCCGGCGCCTTCCAGGACTTGACTTTCCCAGCCCCTACGTGCGAGACGTGCGGCGTGACAGCAATTTAATGGATCGCCGTCAAAAGGCCAGCTGAAGGAACCACTGCAGCCACCCCAGCCTGCCCCTTGACGAGGAATCAGACAATCGGACTAATTATTTCGCACCCGGGGCGCAGCTTCCAGAGGATGCTCCCAGGGATGCGCCCGCTCCCTCCAGGGATCACGCTGGCCTTGGTCTCCCGTTATTTCTCCCCTCCCACCCAGCTTTGGGGCTCTGCTCTTTGTCGCCGCGGAGGAATTAATAGCGGCTCAGCGTTAAAATGCCTTGATTTAAAAATAAAAAGCTAAAAAAAAAAGCGCCTAATAGCCCTCCTCCCATATTGCACAGCGAACGGTGCCCAGCGTGGCTCGTTTCCCCCCCCAAGAAAAAATAATTAGAAGCCACATTATGTTATTAACAAGCCCTCCGGTGCCCCAAGATATTAAACGTGTTAGTTTTCTCCTCTGCCAAGAGGGAGTTCTCTGAGAAACCAGGTGAATGAAGTGGCAAAAAACCACAAGGGGTTTCTTTCAGAGGTGCCAGCCCTTGAGAAAAATCGAGCCACACAGATACACGTGCAAAGCATTAAGCCAGGACGTTCTGCCCCGCTCTAAGCAAAGCCCCTTGGCAACCCAGATGTGCAGCCTGTTGCTGAAATCCATTTCCTCGGCAGCTCCTGCTGCAGAGCTGCCCTTGCCAGGCTGTGCATCCCAACATCTGCTCCAGGGTGCCTGACCCACAGCCACGGGCAACAACATCTGCAAAATTCATGGGATATCTATTTTTTAAAAATTATTATTATTTAGAAGATGAAACTTTTCAGCCAAGGGGAATAAACATGGGAAGCGACTTTAAATGCCTGATGAAGAAAAGCACCGGAAAGACTGATTCACCCAAGCCACTTCCATCCATCCCTCGCCAGTCTGCGAGTGCCACCTCCTCCATCCCGGCTCTGCACATTCCTGCGACATTCATTTAGAGTTACGAGTCGCGCAACTGGCAGGTTGTCAGTTTAGCTGTTGGGCGAGTTAAAGGAGCTGCCTCCTGAGCTTTAGGATTGGATTATGATTCATGATTTAGATTATAATAACACCGGGATAACGCAAGCATTTGATTTTTATATTAAAAACCGTATTATTTACGGGTTTTATCACGGAGGTTGGTTTCAACCACTCAAGGATACGAGCTTCAGAGTTAAGGGGAAACCACTGCAGAAGTTTCAGCATTAATTTCTTCCTTCTCCTCCACCTGCCTCCTATCTCACCCCACAGGGTTAAAAGGTAAAGTGCAAACGGCTGGTGTTTGGTTGGTTTTTTTTTTCCCCCTAAATTCATTACCCTAATCGTCCCTCCACCTCCAAAAAAAAAAAATTGTAACACACTAATTAACTGCACGTGGCTTGGAGCGAGCCGGTCTAGTGTCCTTTCACACGGCAGGAGGGTTGTGGAACGAGATTATCTTCACAGTCCTATCCAAGCCAAACCATTCATGATTCTGCGAGTAATAAATCCCACAGCGCGGCGCTTGACACCCTGAAAATCCCAGCTGAGCTGGTGCCCGGGTGAACAACCTGCTCCCTTTTCCTTTTAATCCCGAGGCTGGGAGCAGAAGGGGGTGCGGGGCGGGGAGTGGAAATTGGGCCACGCGTGTCTCAGCACCTCCCCGCATCCTCCGCTCCGCGGGGCCATGTGACGGCTGCACCTTCCTCCCGCTCCCAAGGGCTGGAAGTGAGTCACGGGATGGCAGCGGGTGGGATGCGGGCACGGGGAGGATGCTGGGGCAGGGGAAGGGAGGCGGGATGCTGCAGGGATGCTGAGGGCGCTGCGAAGGGCCCCGCCGGGGTGCGCAGAGACGGGGGAGTGCTTCCCAGCCACGCCATCCCTCCATCCCAGCCCATCCCGCGGGGATGCTGCGGTGCCCGTACTCACAGCGGCGGGGCAGCGCCGGGCGGTTGTCATTGGGAAGCCAAATCTTCTGGATGCGGCTTTGCGTCAGCTCCATGGGCATTTTTAAAACAAAGGTCT